>OX104061.1:53977850-53999711 GCA_944474145.2 Dicrocoelium dendriticum
ACACAACACCTCGACACCACTCCACCGACAGGTGACAACGTACGTCAGTGGACCGAACGTTTTATAAAAACCGACCGGCCCACCACAGTTCCCGTCGTTCTTTAGCCTTACGGACAACGGAATAATGAATTGAATCTTCAGGATAGATGCTCGTTTTGGGGATCCCGTCTGAATCCACCGCTAAAGGCACGGACGTTCATCCTAAACGAACTCCGCAACACACATCCAGGCGTAGCCCGAATGAAAGCTTTGAGGCGCGGTTACTGTTGGTGGCCTGGCTTAGATTCAGAACTAGAGAACTACCTAAAACATGTGGTCTGTGTCAGCAGTATCAGGCAAACAAACCTCCCGGTTCGGTACATCCTTGACGTTGGCCTGAAAAGCCATGGCAACACGTCCTTGCGGACTACATTGGACTCATTAATGGGGTATCTTACTTTCTGCTAATTGACGCTCATTCGAAGTGGATAGATCTTTATCCCGTTTCCCACACTGCTACGGAGACAACTATCTCAAAATTGCGGTCGTCATTTGCTATATTTGGCATACCCGAGACACTCTGCACAGACAACGGGCCATGTTTCACTAGCAAAGAATTTGAAACCTGCATGAAAGGAAATGATGTTCAACAAGTGCGTACAGCTCCATATCATCCTGCTTCTAACGGGATAGCGTAAATTGCGGTGCAGCTAATTGCGACGAGAACCAGAAATTATTCAGACGAGATTAGATCGCTTGCCGTTTGTTTACAGGATAACGCCAACAGAAGCCACCGGTAAATCACCTGCGGAGATGATGTTTGGCCGAACACACCGTACCAGACTGGATTTTCTGTTCCCAAATCATGGAGCATAAATGGAGAGAAAATAAGACAAGGCTGCCGCATCGCAAGATGACCATGACTCTACTTGACAGCCGGGTGATCCCGTATACACACGACTTCCCCTTGAGCGTTGCCGGCAAGCCGCAACTGTAAGTAAATGTCACTGTACCCAAACAAATCTCGAATTAAATGGTCGGATAGCACGGTGACACCCAGATAAAATACGTCCACGTTGTGTTGGGACAACAGTGGATGAAAATATGGGTGAATCAGATTCGGTTAAGCATGAAACTGTAGGAACCGCCCAGAATTCTGTACAATCGTCAGGTGCACCACCACTTCTTAGATCCCGACATCCGCATAAACCCGTTTAGCGTTTCGTGCAAGGAGGATAACCATTTCAAGAGAAGAGGGGAGGCAATGTACGCGAACGACTTCGATCCGTTTGCTTCAAATGTGCGCGAACTTGTTACTGCTCACACCAGCCAGCCAGTCACCTGACAAACACTCCCGGTCTCAACGCGATTTTCCTTGACTCTTGTACCTTCCTCTATCGATTGATAAAACTCCTGATGTGCAGACGTCTTCTGCTTGCTGGGATTACGTATCTCGAAAGTTTTCGTTCCATACTTAACTATACTACGTTTTAGCTGGGAACCTTTTTGAGCTCCGGGCTCACAAACTTATACTGAGATTCGAGTGCACTACGAGGCGCTCGCAGGTGCAGCACCTTACTGAGCATGGGGAAGTCACCGAGATGTGCACTACGGACTTGTGATATATAATAACTCGTTGAGCGATTCATTTTGGAAATTTTAGATAAGGATTCTGTTGCTGGTGAACACATGAAGGTCATTTGAGAGTTCACCAGCCTGTTGCCACGGGCATGAGAAATTCACCTCACTATTTTACTGTGGATTATTGGAAACGAAAGCAGATATCACAAATGATTTGATGCATTTCAGCCGGATATAAAAACCGCAGAACACTTGGTTCGGAAACGTGAAACAATTAACTGGCTCAGCATAACGACTTAAGTTGGTAGTAAGGAACCGCTAACCTATCAACAATGCTTAACAAGTTTTTTGTTTTTCCACAGATGACTCCATACAGCTATGGGCAAGGATGGATGGCAGGGTCTAGGGGATACTCCAACGAGCGGCAACCAAGACTGTCAAGAGCATGTATCAGTTACCGTGTACTGAAAGCTTTCGAGTGCTCGAAATCTTCAACGGACAACACCAGATACAGTGTTGGGACCTTAGGTTAGCTTACCAACCAATCGTGCCGCCATTTTCCAGAGCTTAGTCACAACAGTAATTTAAGACGCTATCCTTTCAAGTTGGTAAAGCAGTAGACTGGTTTGGATTTCCGTCAGATTGTCATTTCCGTACTCGCCTGCCATGTATGGAATACCCTACCCGAATCTATCACCTGAGCTCTCACGATGGTAGAGTTCCATTCCCGAGTTTACTGTGCACTCATTTCGCCGCACCATTTCACATGACTCATTTCCCGTGGCGAAACACGAGTGTCTATTAGAGGCTTCAGTACTACCCATTTGCCTGAATATGTTCAAGTTTTCACTCTTCTGTTATGTGCTCAGCAGGAGACGACACGACTTTTACCAACCTCCCATTTATCGACATTCCTTATGGACTTACAGTGGATTTAAATTTACTCATATGTATATCGCGGTGAGTCCATTGGTATGAACTTGATTTTCTGACGACTTTCCCATATATTGCAATGTTCACGATGATCATCTTACGGCAGCTGTTAAAATGAGACATTTTTACTCGTATAAAACAATTTTTCTATGTTTCCAAACTCAGCAATGTGGAACATGACATTCATACAATTATCACAGCAGCTGGACGTGTGAATGACATGGAACTATCTGCTAACAATGTACTGTTATAGCTTCCCGATGCAAACCCGTACATACTACAAGAACCTAGCCACTCCTTATTAGGCTTGTGTAGTTCGAATTCAAGTCCTAGTCTGCGTTTGCAGTTATCGCACTAATGTGACAGTGTCTTTCCACGGTTTCACTTCATTTAGATACATTCAAGCTTTGGCGCCCGCCGCAACACGGCACTTTTGATATTTTCATGTCTTTACCTCCTTCGCCCTAGTGAACAAAGCAGTTCATGTCCCATAAGACACGTATACCCAAATTCCCTGCCAAGTTTAACCATTGTCACCGCTACCTTGAACAATGTGCGTTTCCAACATGATATTCTCGTCTGTGGAGCTTCCATTCCATGTTTGATCGTTTCATGCTGCTTGTGCTTTAGTCTGGTTGCAATCCACACAATGAACCCGATCACCCAGATTCAGCGCAGTGCACCATGATTTTAGTGTGCCTATCCCATCCCATTAATATGAATGTCATATAAATGTGCGGGGCGACCCACAGTTACTAGTCGCAAGAGATTACACGTCCGAAGCATGCCCGGTACGAGAATACGGAGAACAGTGAGAGCAGCCAAACCCAACATACAAGGAATGGAGATCAGGTAAGCATGCGTAGCGCAGCTGTGCGACTCACCGGAGAAGCGCAACTGATCGGGATTCGTAGTCGGACAAATGAGTAGTTTCAAGGCACAATGGCTGAACAAATATAATGTTGTAGAATATTGAGAGGGAACTTTTCAGACTAACTACAAACACACCACGAGAGGTACACTCACTTGTAAGGTCGCTATTTAGTGCTTGAGGTTTTGGTTTTTGTGGCTAATTATCGATGGCCTAACTGTGTCGGCAACGAAGCGGCGCGGGCGGATCATCTCTATCGCGAACCAACAACGGGTTACCGGGTTAGCAGACGCGCGCGCATATAGGGGATATTTCAATCCCACAACGTGCTGCACATTGTTCGCTCGCTCGTTGTCACATCCATGGCCAGATTTGTTCCAAGCTGCTGGTTCTTTCTTGTTGCTTAGCCCACGTAGCATCACTATCGCTCGTCGTATTCTGACTGGACTGGATTCCTTCTAAGCCGTTGATTTGCTCAATCGGGGATGTGTTGCTCTCCTTTGGTTACTCCTATTGTCGTAAACAAGGCGTATTTATTCGAAAAGTAGGTGCTTTCCACCTCCGCGATTCCCGTTCTTCTCGACGTGAGCCCGATATCCTTTTTCGCTTGTGAACCATTTCTGGTTTGTTCCACAGGCTTCGAGCTGTTTTTCCGACTTATTTACCCGGTGCCCGCGTTAATTTACTTCTTCTTACTGTCCGTGGCATTACCATCTCGCCTGTAATCCTTGCCGTCCACGTTACCGCAGTATTAGTATTGACTCTGGAAACGTAATTGCTGAGGTTGGTCTTAGTACGAGTATCGAAGTCCATCTTTGGTATTGATTTAATTTTGATGGAAACACGGGAATCAGTACATTCGAGGCATATTTTTCTTGTACAACCGCAATAGGACTTAACATCAAGTTGTGCTTCGCCTGGGTGCCGGAGTCATCCTATACCAGGTTTGATGATGCGGTTGCACTGACGGCACAGATCTATTTGCTCATGGTATTTACAACCATATTCACAAGATACCAGGGTTATTAGATAAGAAACTATGCAGCCTATCTTGGCTTTGCTGCAAAGCTACTTGTATGAGAAGTAGTTTCTTATTATTTCCATCAGTGTAGGAATTTATTCTCCACAATTCGTATCAGGCCATCGCAAGTATGAGACACGTTGATGCGTTTCAATAAATAATCGATGACTATTGTCGGGTTGTGTGAGTCACAACAGGTTGCGTTGTTCGTGAATCTGACTTTCCAATCGATGGTGATTTGCGGAAAAGTACCGCAACTTCCCGAACGAACTGACTCAGAGCTGTGGAAGTTAACTTTTCCGCTGTTGAATTATTTCATTAATAAATTTACGTGCGCTCACAAGTTTAGGTAACGGATGCATTTATTTGAGATTGCATCGCAGTAGATTTTAAAGAGTATAGTTCTCCTCATGCGTGGAAATACACTAAACTGTAGTTTTGAATTGTTGGGCATAATCAGTAGTGCGCATCCATCGGATCCAACGAGATTCGAATGCATGACCAACGACAGCTTGAACCGCAAGACGACAGTTCATGTCGCTGAGCCACTGGAGACAGCATCGGACCGTCATGCTTTACATGTTAAGTGAGGTATAGCGTGCCTTATCCTCTGCTGTCATGCAAGTTACGAACGTTGTAGAGGACAGAGTTGGCCAATACCGATGATTTCCACTGACAGTAGTTGTGTACGACAAAGTAAAATGGAAATTGTTAGTGTGTACTACTGATGAAATGCAACAAGTCAAGGCTGCAGTCCAGTGCTTGCTCGGGCATGCAGAGGATTATCTGATTTGTAAGCTGCTACGACCAACTCTCAGTCAATAGGTCAAAAATTCCCTATTCATGTGTACAACAAGGAGAAAACTCGGGAGCCGCTGATACTTGTGCTCTATGGAGGGACGATGAAGTAGTTCTTGATGAAGATTTTGAACCAACGCTTTCGCACAAAGAGGTCACTGTAGTAGATGGATACCATTGGATCGTTCCACAGCTACAAAGGCATTTTTCTTAACCTTAGCTGCATGCAATCCACTGCAGAGACATTGTCCTGGATGAAGTAACCATTGCCGTCGTGGTCAATTTTAAGTGATTTTTTTTACACAGCGAATCGATTAGAAACTGTTAAAATAATTGTTTGTCATCACTACAAATACTGATGAGCGAAATGATGAAAGCAAACCACGCAACTTTCGGATAGATTTTCGAGTGTGGAGATTCAGCGCTTAAGATGGATGATAGATACTGCACATCTCTCAGGTTCTTGCAGCCCTCCACATGCAATGTTCGGGTCACGTTAGCCTGATTGCAGTGGATTCGCCCGTGCATGTTTAGCGTTTTCTAAGTTCAATGGCGTACCGTTTTGAACCAGCATGGAAGACCGTGGGTGCGTCGTTTTTGACACCAAGTACCCGATTTGTACTAAGGGTTCCAGAATAGAGTTGCTGCGACTTAACCAGCACTACCCTATCGTTTATGTCTACATGAGATAGCTCGTTCTTATGTGTGCAACGGTTTGATATGAGATGTAGATGGAGGTTGCTCGCAGAATGGATTGCACACATTTCTTAGCTAGAATCAAGATGGCCTTACTTCATAGCTGCAAGGGATGGTAGCCCTGCGGAACCCCCATAACATATGAGCCAGTGGTCCTCATTTCTATACGCTCAGTAATGATGGAATCCAGACCCACTGAGTCAATGTATACCGTTTCTAAACCTCAGGATAAGGCACTGAAGCAGCAGAGCTCTGTCAATATCTGTCATAAAATTCCAAACTCCCTAGAGCGAAAGGTAGTTCAATCAAAACGATATACGCTGAAATTGGTTTCGACGTCAGCTTTTCAGACTTTTTCGGTGTTTTTATCTTAAACCCGAAACCCACGAAGTCTGACATCCTATTCTTCCGTGTATCGGGAAGTTACGTGGGCAACTTTCAGTTTAGGTGCGAGTACCGGCCTCAATGTCAGCTTGGATTCCCATCAGATGCGTTGCTCAGCATTGACCAGTGATGTGGCCGCACCAGTTTATCAATGACCCAAAGCCCTCGGTTGTTCCGAGCTCCTCAGTTCCTACGTTGACATTAGTATAGAATGGCACAAAGGGGTTATAAAGATTACGAATGACACCAGTGGTACCTGAACGGTGCTTAGTAATGGTCAACGAAGGATCTGCTCCAGTTTGACTCGGGGACTGCGGCGTGGTTCACAAACATTAGTGACCAAATGGCATGCATATGTCGCCGACTCATCTAGGAGATAAGCATCCGGTCTACCCGAGGCAGTCCGTGGATGGATAGCCGTGAACCGATAGTTACTGTCTCGTGAAAGAGGTTAGGGCGGTTTAACACTTCATTCTCCTCAACAAGTAAATGAGGGTGCAAGTGGGTGGATACGGATACACGGAGCAACGGGCATCCAAGCTTCTGGCCACCGAGGCACTAGAGAATTGTAAACCCAACAGATTCAACGATTTGGGCAGAACGCTGCACACCTTGATACAGCACCCATGGGCAGTGCAGCCGGCCTCACTCCGCCATTCGTGGTTTTGTAGAGCCTGTAAATTTACTTATCTTTCATTGTACATTCCTTTTCTATTATAACCAATTCTTGTACATTAACCTTGTATACTTGTTTTGATTGATAAATAACACACTTTTTGAACCACGCGGGCAAATCGACGTGTTCTCTCTGTGTTCTTGTGCCACGGATTTTATGGCATTGTCGGTCACTACATTCTAACCTAGAGCAATATTCATCTACAGATCTCGTTCCGTCTCAACTGGTTTCACCATCGTCGTTTGTCATCCGTCGGAGTGGCTGACGCAAGAGGACTAGGAAGTTTTATGTGGTTGGACTTCTAACCCACGTCGAAACCCTTCTGTGAGTCTTGTCATTTCTGATCAGCATTTATTCATCTTTATTTCTCTTTGGGTCTGAGTCCACTACAGTTTGTTAGCCTGAAGCTGTCCAAATCATACATCTGTGCTCAGCTAAACGCTTAAATCCATGTGTGCCTTATGCTCTTCGTTGATAGTCCTCATGCCCTTTAGGTTTAAGGCAAAATGTGATAATAGCCATTTAGCTAAAAGATATGTACACTTGCTCTTTGAGTTATGAACGTATTAGGATTGAGCGGGCGTGTAACAGACACATCTTACACATCACCTGTTCGCGTTATCGAATATCGGTAGTGCATCTGTAAGGAGCTGATGGCATCTGCTTCATCTACCAAAAATTAAGGGGCCGGTGCGGCGCCGGAGTAGTCGGTTGAACTTTAATTTCTTCAGGTGAGCGGTTATGAGTCAGCTACATACCCGTTCACCGTTTCATGAAGGCTATTTCAGGTAAATGAGAAATGATGTGTAGTGGGGTATTGTGCTCACAACTAGTACTGAGTCACTTTTACACATCCGAGGCAGGCGTAAGTAATGATGGAGCCCAGGTTGCCCTCAGTTATTCCGCTACGTCGATTGAACGGTGAACATGTCGAGATCAGGAAACAAAGAAGGATTATGGATTGATAAACTGGCATGAGCAAGGT
The DNA here is from genome assembly GCA_944474145.2 of Dicrocoelium dendriticum. Taxonomy (NCBI): domain Eukaryota; kingdom Metazoa; phylum Platyhelminthes; class Trematoda; order Plagiorchiida; family Dicrocoeliidae; genus Dicrocoelium; species Dicrocoelium dendriticum. The sequence goes on from OX104061.1 coordinate 53,985,775, forward strand.
GAATTTAGTTCACACTTCATTCGCATGGTCGGAGTGGAATCGTGTTAGTTTAACGCCTTATTCAGGTGATATGCTTGTAACGACCATAGGCGACGTATATCACTGGCTGGGCTTCAAACGTTTTGATCGGTTTGAATATGGTAAATTTAACAAATACGATTCCGGGACAATTGTACACTGAAGCAAACACATCGCAGCCTGTCCAAGCATCTTAAACTACAAAACTATGAGAATAGGAAATGTAGCCGGTGAAACTGCACCCTCTGACAAAAGATGTAGTTGGAGAAAGTAAAGGATTTGGCCAGGTAAAAGTGGTCAGTCATTTGGGCGAAGGTAGCAGGCGAAGCGCTAACAGACAGGAAACCAATCAGTCGCCACAGGCGTGGGTTTTTACAAGCCGGAGAGGGAAATCTGACTGAGTGCCGCAAACCAAGACACACGGCGGGTACTAAAAAACCAGGCATTTGAAATCAGAATTAGCTCAGAGTGAACTAATCCTAGCTTTGTTACGAACAAGGACAACATGAACCAAATGAGCAGTGGTGAATTGACGCTGCCAAGAGTGAGTCAAGGTAGATGTAGCCGTAGACAAAGCAAAAGTGGATTGGAACTACCAGAGCTAAAGGAACAATGAACATGGACAAACGGCGAAATGTAAACTTATCAATGTGAAGCTGTCGCAACCAAACAGCACCCCCTAATTACCGCAAAGTAAAACTGCTTTTTTACTTTCCGAGTAACATTTGGATTGCTGCTCAAAACCAGTTTTGGCTGGTGGTGGGCTGCACAACAGATCATGTGGAGCCGAAGAGGTCACTAATGTCAATCATTAGAGAAGAACATATTGGATTTTACGATGGTACCATTCACTAAACTCAACCGTGAGCATCTTAGTGTGGGGATCCTTCCAGGTATTGCTATGAGCAGATTCTGCACAGTTACAAGCAGTCAAAAACTAGAAGCCTGGGTCGTTCCACGTGGTATTGTAGTTGGTTTGAAACTGTCACGCTCGAATATTCATCGTCAGGGACGGAGTCCTCGGCCTATTTCAATATATGGATCCAAGTGTGATAGGTGCCTGAGTCGACTGGAATGCTGAGGCGATGTTGCCTTATTGCATATAGGAAGTTTCGGGGCATCTTGAGGAAGAGGCGGAACGCACTGGATAATCTAATCACTCCTCTGGAGAGCAAAGGATTTTGAACGCCAGCGTCCATTTGGTAATTCCTTGTTGGTGCGTCTGAACGTATTTCTTTGACTCAGGGAAAACCGAGTGTAGAGTTGCAGCATCTTGCTGTGATTGGACAAACCTTATGTTGCGTACGATTTTTGTCGCATTGATTGCACTTATGCTGGTGTGCAGCTGCTTGTCCTGTGTAAATCGATTTCATTTGCGTGGCGACTGTTTCTCAAGATCATGGTACTTTCATATTGCTACTAAGTTTGCAACAGCCTGTCAGTGTCTGCTGTTTAGCGCACGTCATGTGTGGTTGTGCTAGAAGTCGACTTGATATGTTACGCACTTTCCACGAAACAGACGAGAGACAATGCATCTGGCTGATAAGAATCGCCGCTTATCAAGGCACTGTTTACACAAAGAGTTCAGGTATTAAAAAGCGGAATCCAAATAATCGATTCGCGTAGTAAGATCGTTTTCGTTTTGACCATCAGGAGAGTAGCGACTAACAGAAATATCATTCTAACAAATGAATGAGTCACCGCTCTGACCTCATAAACATTAGTGTGTTTGTCCAGTTCTGAACAGCCTACTATAATTTAGGAAAGGGAAATGTTTGCGGAAACTCGCAGTGTCCTGTCCAGTTACAAGGCCCGACTTCATATGAACTACGTTTTCGTCAGCCAGTCAATCAGTATCAAATTCAATCCAGATGAGGCTCGTAGCACGGATACGGTATTAACCAGTTAAGCAATTTAGATCAGGAAGGAAGGAGGGAAACGGAACCCTAAAGCACGCATGTTGTCGTGGTAACTTGGCAGACGGCTCGTTATCGACCTTCTTATGTGTTAGACAGCCGCAGTAGAGCGGTTTCAGACTAACAGAAATTCCTCTTACAATGCATTCGCAAAAGTACCAAAAATGGTGCGACCAATCCAAAAGACACAGTGCTCATGTTAGGTAAGAACAGCATAGTAGATTTCGCTGGTGTGGCACTGTTCAAGCACCTGTCAAGATTTATGTAGGTGACTAGTTGGCTCAGTACAAAGATGGCTGAAGTTGGTGGCTTTTTGTTAAGAACCGCCATTTACCTTTATCAGCAATGGCATAGGCAGGTGCTGTCGATGGGATTAATGTGAGACCAGCAGAACGATTGGTGCAAGTCAGGTGACACCACATGAACACTTGTGTAGGATGGCGGCGTCGCTTAGCAAGCGCATGCCTGTAGGTACTCGTGTTGCGAAACTGATCATTCAATTTAATGTTGCGACGAAAAGGTGCCAACTAATCACAAGGACTACAACGATCCCGGTATCCGTTCGCTCGACATTTTGTATGATGCAGTTGGTTCAACAACGTACCAAAGTGACTAGATGGCCCTGCAAACCTATTGTTGTTTGGCGAACATGGTGAAATGATCTGACTCAATCAACCGTACGGTGAAAGTCAAGCGCAGACTATGAAGTGCTCACAAAATATCCAGAAGCGACTGAAGAAGGAACATCACATTTAAAAAAATTGCTAAACTCCCGCTCCATTGGTCAATTGCCCAAGGAAACCGCAGAGAGCACTTGCTACACCGTGTCAAAAATTTGAACTAAAATGCTGGATAATAAGAGGGGGATCAAATAGAAATCGAACTTTTTCCATAACATCTTTACTGCTCCCTGCACAAACTTTTAAGCACTTTTCCCCTCAAAATACTCCCCATTACTGGCTACACACCGTTCTCAACGGTGCTGCTATTTTTGGAAAACATCCTGGAACGCACTTCCTGGGATTCCGCAAAGGTCTCTTGTTGCATTGTTCTGAATCTCTTCTATGGTTTGGAAACGACGTCCTTTCAACGTCGATTTAAGTGTGGGAAACAGGAAAATCTCTGCAGGGACAAGATCAGGAGAATAGCGTGGGTGAGACACAACAGAAGTGTGATCTTTGCTGGATAATTGCGAACAACGAGTGATGCTTGAGCCGACGCGTTTTAATGATGCAACGCACCACAGTCCAGTCCTCTTCCTGCGCATAGGATCTGTCAAACGCGCTATACTTTAATGGCATGGTCCAAAGCTGGCGTCCACTTTGTCAGCAACTTCTCGGACAATCAAACAATTTCCACGGATCTCAGCAATAACTCTCTCGCCATGGTCAACGTCTGTTGGGTGGGAATGCCGTTCAAGCTTGGGATCGTCACCGACGGACATTCTACCATGTTGAAACCACGCATAGCACTGCGTGCGACGCATACAGTCCTCCTCGTATGCTTGGCTGAAAATTGAAATACCAGTGTGTGTTTTGCCAAGATTTTAGAAATATTTCACACATACACACGTCGTTCTTCATGTTCTTTCGTTGTGTCTTTGGCACTAACCTGACGAACAGATTGTGTAAGTACTCACTTCAGCGGCTATAGCTCCCCAACCAACAGTTAGAGCGAAATGAAGTAAAAGGCATTTGTTGTCTTTGCAACCCAACACATGCTCTCAGTAGCCTCAGTGCGCTCTCACTGCAGGTTGCCGCACTACTTCAAATGTTCGGTTTCTTATTGAACACCCCTAGTAGTATGGAATAGCGAACGATTTCTGTTCGTAAACAGTAGCGGCGGATAGTGTTTTAATTGTGTATCGTTATTCACATACCCTATTAGATAAGCGGACAGTTTTTATTTGAAGGTCTCAATATACGTAGTGTATTGCATACTTATATGCCCCGGAGCCCATACATTTACATGCAAACAAGAAGGCAGGTTGGTTGAATTGACAGGAAACCAGGTATTGGAAAAAGCGAGATCCCCGTCTCATATCGGCACATCTTGTGCCTTGGTGCTACAAATTCTTCCCAGAAGCACACAATGTATACCCGTAAACAAATCAGATGTGCTGCTATCGCTAAATGTTGGACACCACAACCTGCGTGACCTTGTTCTTGGAGAGCAAACTGGGTCAGCCGTCAACACCTTATCGCTTAGTGTTTTCTTAGCTGCAGACACACAAAAGCGATTTTCGACAGCAAAATATGGATGATTCATTGGGTTGTAGAAGGCAGAGTTTTACTTGGTCGCTGTCGCGTTAAGATGACTCAAAACAGTGATATAAGCGCAGTGTCGCTTCTTTCGCAGCTTCTGCCTGCGTCGACCAAACTGTATGATCCCGTTTTCGAACAGCCAAAGTCCGATAACTTGACTAGTGGACAACGGTATTAACTTCAACTTTGTGACGAGAAAAATGTGTTAAAATCCAGTGCAAGGAAGCAAAAATCTAGTGGATTTATGAACCATGCCTGAACTGTTCAAGCGCGCGCATCACTTAAGTGACGCAGAATATGTAAACGTTAATCCGGTGGATTTGGTTGATCCCTCCTTATCTTTCATGTTTATTAGCGGATCCGTGAGGTCCTTGCGCCCCATACGATCGTGATGAGTAATCTGAGTGAACCAAGGCTTCAACATTAACTAGCTAACCGCACACTCACTGAATTTGTTACTGGCACCTCCAATCTTTGTAGAAGAAATGGGAAGCAAGAGAGCTGTTGATGGTTTTAGCGTACAACAGTATTACGTGGCAACTCATCTGCTGCTTGTAAGAATGACGAGCAAGATGCCAATATACCTGTTTGAATTTCTTATGTCATTTTAAACTTGATAGATAGAAGGCAGCATTGTTACAGACCCAAATTTTCCGCAATTCCGCGAAACGCAGAAACGTCACGGAATTCGCTATCTGTCGCGGAAAATGAAAAGATCCGTGGAATCGCGGAAAGAATGCGAAATTCATAAAGATAACTACTTTGATTTCGTTTTCGTTGTAATTAGTATATTTGTATTTGGAAGAAATGTCAAAACAGCCAGATGGCTTTTGGAAAATGCCTCTGGAGCATCATCATTGCCATCTGTCCACTATCTTCTATGCAAGTCCGATTGTCCCTGGAGAGAAGTGTCACCAATACATCGGTCCGTTAAACAACCCTGTCCGATCTGTCTGTTTACGCTGTGCACTCATCCTACTGTCCAGTATATAAACACCTTTTGCCCACATGTGCATTAAATCTGTACGAGGTCTGTTCGGTCACACCATTTGCGCATGCCTTGCCAGCACACATCGCCCCTCATTACGCCTCTTAGGCGTCAAACGGTGGTCACGTCTTTGCATAGGACTCTGCGGCGCCATAGAAGCAACCGTGCTAATTCTCTGAAAGACTGAACTTCTCCACCGGAGGCAACTCCTAAGGTCCCCTTATTTTATTTGGGTTGCATTGTTTGTTTTCACTCCCTGACATTACAGGCCTTGGGTCCGTACCCGGAAAAGCAAAAATTAGGGTGTGCAACCTCCCTACTAGCACACCTGTACAAAGGTTTGTCCTGAATCTAGTCAAAAACGACTCAATAACACTATTACCTTCAAAGGCTGCGGTAAATGACCCATTTTGGTGTAGGTTCGTCGCACTTAGACACAGACAGCCACTACATATTTAGGAAATGGCTGGACAGCCGTTTCGTCCTATTGGGAGTCGTCAGTAGTGCGCTCCCGCCGAATCCTACGGGATTCGAACCCACGACCTTACACTTGCGAGTCAGCTACTTATGTCACTGATCCATAAGCAACGGCAGCGGACCGCCATGACTGTGTCTAACTGCGACGAACCTACACACAAAAGCTACTAACGCCCCCTACGGCTTACAAATAATCAGTAGTCGCCTTAGCAGCTTACATGCCACCTCGGTTGGTGCAGGCTTATAAAGGAAGTCGATGCTCTAGGGGCCAGCCCTGTCCACTGCACATTCCTAACATGCAAGACAGTGGAGGATGAGCCGCGCTATATCGCAGTTAGATATCAGTCATGGCGGTCCGCTGCCGTCGCTCATGGCTCAGTGACATAAGTCGCTGATTCGCAAAAGTAAGGTCTTGGGTGCGAACCCGGAAGGGTTTGACGAATACGCGCTACTGACGAGTCCCAGTAGGACAAACCGGCCGTTTAGCGCTTTCCTGGATGTGTGGTGGCTGTCTGCCTGTGTCTAACTGCGACGAACCTACACCAAAACCTACTAAATCCCCTACTACTTACAAATGACTTCTAAATAAACAACTAAATAAATAATTTGTATATTTACCGACAGACGGTACACGGCCCCATAAGGGGGAGCGATCATTTGTATAGTGAATACGTTTCATAACATTAAAGAAAAGCTTATTAATGGCATTTCGGATCATGATTATTTTTCCTTGGGTCCTAGACCAGTGCAACTCCTATGTAAAATTTACGGATGTTTGTATCGTCAGGAGTAGATAATAAAGGGAGGGACTACTAGGCTGCAAAGACAGAATTTTTGTATGGTATGTAATGACATGTAGTGGGTAATCTAGCTGTAAGCGAATATCTTCTCATATGTTTTTTATACCAACTTTTGTCAATGTTTCTACTGTTTGCTGTGAGTCTAATATCTTCAAAGCATTTGGTATAGTGAGGAAGGTCTGAAGGAGATTTCGAAATGTGACATGGCTTGTACACATGTGTATCTGTAGGGGTAGTTTGTTCCACAGATAAGTGTTTCTCACTAAGAAAAAGTTCGATCGAATTTTATGACTTGAAAGGTTTGTACGTAGCAAGTAGCCGCCGTTACGTGTGGGGTAGCCTGCAGTCTTCCGTAGTTCAAGTGCGGTGGTCTGTGTAAATTCGTTGGTTTATAATATTGCAGAAGAGAACGAGGTTGTTCTTTAAGCGTCGCAGTCAAAGTGGATCCAGTTGGAGATTTCGACAGCGATCATAATAAGTCAGGTTTGGGCAGCGTCCCATGACTAGCTTGGTAAATGATCGCTGGACATTTTCCAGAGCCGTTCTGTCTTTCTTTCTCAACTGGCTGTGGACGATAGTACAATATTCCAGAGTCGGTCGTAATATTGTCTTGAATGACTCAAGTCGTGCTTCTGGTAGGGAGAAAGTTGTGGTGATATATCCGCATAACTGCCTTGCTTTCACAACCTGATAAAGAACATGTTCGGAGATATTGAAGGAGTTGGAGTACCTAATTCCTAAGTCCCGAACTCAATCAGATGTTGGAATCACATTTGCGGCAAGTATAATGGAGCCTTCTGGGATGCGGCATCTGTACCCAAGTACTTCGGGTTTCACTGCGGAGAACTTCATTAATAAACGCTCACTAGCTATATTTAGTGCGGATAGGTCTTCACAGATATTCCCCAAACACATATGTAGTTGGTCTGGATGAAATGAGTAGACCAGTTTGACATCATCTGCAAACAGAAATGCGTGTCCATGTTTGATCGGGTCACACATATTGTTTACGTAGATTAAGAGAAGTAGCGGCCCGAGCACACTTCCCTGGAAGACACCGCTGGTTATTGGCTTCGTTGTGGAATGTTGCTAACCGATTTTAACGACCTGAGTTCGACCGTTTATGTATCAGTTGAACTAGTTAAGCAGCGGATTTCCAATTCCATATGACTATAGAGCAGACAGAGGTGGCTGGTGTGGCACGCGGTCGAACGCCTTTTGCATGTCCAGCAGAATTATAATAATTGCCATTCCTCTGTCAATCATAGTCGTGATGTGATCGAGAAATTGTAGCTGGCATGTAACGCCGGAGCGTTTTGAGAGAAAGCCGTGCTGTGAGGGGTTGAGCAGATCCAGTCTTGTAAGATATTGGACGATGTTCTTCTTGACTATTCGCTCTAGGGCTTTGGAAACTGCGGAGGTGTGATTTATTGGGCGGTAGCTTGACACTTGATTTCTCGGTCCGCCCTTGTGCTTAGGCATTATAATGGATTGCTTCCATTGAGCTGGAAAGCAGCCGGTAGTGAGTGAGAGTGGGAAAATGTTTAATAACAATGGAGCGAGGGTTTTTCCTCCGAGTTTTATAACAGTTGGGGAGATGCCATCTGGACCTGTATGAGTTGATGATTTTATGGCTGCGATGGCACTTTACACCTATTTTAACGTCACAGGGATATTGCAGTATAGTTCGGTCGTTCTTTTTGGAAGTGGAGGATGAAATGGCTGAGTGTTGGGAACAAAACAGGAAGCAAAACTAGAGTTCATAGCCTCGCATAAACAGGAGATGTCGCGCGTTATTGAACCGTCGTCCAGAGCCAGCGTTTCAATTTCCTGAAGTGGTTTAGGGTTCCTTCTTTTGCGTAGTTGCACCAATGTACGCACTTTCTCAGGATTTCTGAGTACCCGGCTTTCTTCTTTGATTTTGACCGTTAGGGTTCGACGTTGTAAATGTTGTAAATTCTCCTGTATTTGTAGCATTGTTGCGAAGCTGTTGTTCCTGCGATTTAGCGATTTGAGTTTCTTTAGTTTTATTTTGGCTTTGGACAGAAGTTTGAGTTCACCCCTATGCTCATGGGTATTTCTCCTTACAGTAGGTGCTAGTAGATCCACAACAAGGGCAATATTGTTTATAAACTCATTTGTAGCCACAGTAGGGTTGTGAGTTGGGAATGATGTATTTCAATTCATGGTACTGATAAGTTCATTAAATGAGTTCCAGTCCACACGATGGAGGTTTCGATTGGGTGTTAGTATTTCACTTGGTCGTTTAGGTAAATCAATAGTCATATCACAGAGCACCGTGTTGTGATCACAGCCAGGTAGTGGAGTATCAATGGATATATAAGCGTAAGAGATTCCCATCGTGAATACAAGTCTAAGGTAGTGACACTTCTGGTTGGCTCTCTAGCATGCTGAGCCCAGCCATTGAGGTGAATACATGAGATGATTTCCTCAGTCTCCGCAGTGTTTCTGAGTCTAGGCAGCATCCAGTTAACATGTGGTAGGTTGAAATCTTCACACATAATTTTGGATTTGTATGTGGTGCTGGAAGCAACATTGCTCATATCGATTAGCTTTTGGGTTGCACATTGAGTAGAGGCGGTATACAAGCCAAATACACTTTAATGTGAAGGAAATATATATGGGACGATGGATCTTCCATCTACGTCGTATGAACCATGCCTCATCCTTTGTCATAATGCATTAACGAACTTCCATTTCAGATACAGGCGTTTAAACATTATAATTTGTAACGAACTCGAAACCGCTATGAGTCCTTTTAAAGACTACTTATTTGGGCTCTATCTTTCATTTTCGTATATCGATTCGCGAGAACTCACCGCCGCTTGCAGACCTGCTGAACTATTTTAGCAACGCACCTAATTTTTAGCATTTTCTTTTTGTTTACTGTTGAATTCAACTTGTGAGCAATTTATTAGGTAATATTGCGATCATCATGGCGCTAATACGCGGAAAACTCAGTGTGGTGCTGGACAAAGTTCGGCATTATTTCGATATGTGTAATCTATGGTTTTATAAGCACAGTTGTCAACGTAAAAGTTCGGTGCAAAGGTGTGCCATTAAAAGTGAGGAATTTTCAGCCCTCCATTAAGACATTCACTAAATCAAACTCGGTTTAATTCGCTATTTTATGAAGTGCTTGCTGCGGTTGTATGTAGAACCCTGATAACAGGACCAGTGAAAAATCGTAGACATTTACTTTATTCATTGAAGATTCACATCCGCCAAGTCGCAGTTTTGTTAAACGGAGTTTTGTGGATCTTTATAAGCCGAACGCTGCCAGGCGAAAACCCACAACATCCTGGAACACTGTATTCAATCCACTTGGACTGGAATGGATAACTGGAAATGCATCTTACAGACCGAGTTTTTCACCCGGTTGTTCGCAGTAGAATGTGGTCCAGATTGCTGCGTTTAGTGACCAAATGTTTTCGTCGAGGTTGGGGCTGCATCGACAACATATTCACCTTGCGTCGATTGATGGAGCACCGCCATGTTTATTGGCTACCCACGGTTGCGGTTTTACTTGACTAAATGGTGCTTCTATTCCGTCGATCGGTGTGCTCTTTGGGACTATCTGCTGAGAAAAGGTGTGCCTAATAAACATGTAAACAAAATCAAAGCGTTGTACGCTCATAGTTCGGGCAGAGTGAGGGTTTATGGCGAACTGTCGTCACCCATCAGCACACAAGCGGTGTGAGAAAAGGTTGCCCGCTGTCAACATTCCTATTTAACTTCACATTTGACAGTCATTGGAACCGCATTCGTTTGACACGATCTAGAAGGCGTGGAGCTACTTTTTGCTTAGCGACTTCTTGAATTGGAGTATGCGGAGGATAATGCGCTCATCTGTGACAGCTCTCAAACATGCCGGAGAGCTCTGGGCATATTAGCACTAGCTGTCTATCGTTTTGGGCTATGCTTTGCGCCATCGAAATGCAAAGTATTTCTCCATGATTTGTAAGGACCCACCCCTGCGCCAAAGCTTTGTGGTGAGCAGCTGGAAGTCGTTCAGGAATTTAAGTACCTGGGCAACCATATTAGCGCCCGTGGGATCGAAGCTGAGATTGTGAACCGTATAACAAATGTTCGAGATGCTTCTGCCAACCTCCCTCACATGTAGTGCGGACGCGACATTATTCTTGCCCTGAAGGGTAGCGTGTACATTATGCAGCCGTCCGTACAACCCTCTTATACGGTTGTGAAATCCAGCCTCTCAGGTCAACAGACATAATGAAGCGGGTCACCTACGATCATTGCTGCCTTCGCAGCTTAGCGCATGTCTGGTGGGAGCATAGCGTGAGCAATGAGCGGGTCCGGCATCGCGTAGTTGGTGCAGGAAGAGCACGTGAACTGCTCGACACCACTGGATCACGTGCCAGAGTCCGATGGCTGGGCCACGTGTTGCGCATGTCAGCACACCGACTCCAGCGACATGCATCGTTTGCGCGTTGGACGTGCGGTTGGATGAGGAAGAGGGGAGGCCAAGCGATGACTTGTTCGAGGGGAATGAGGACCCTCACTTCGAAGTTGGTGTCATTCGGTGCATCCCAACTGCCTGGCTGGGGTCCTAAGGACGATGAACACGTTTGTTTTGACACACTTGCTGATATGCATAAGAGCTGGTTACAATGGCGTTTGGGTTGTGAGTTTCGTTATTTATCTCATTTGCCTTATGTCCCCCCTCCAAACCCGATCTTATGCCAAACGCATAATATAATATTTAACATTTTTGCAGTGTAATTTGTAGTGTAACCTTGTTAGTATCTTATATTTTCTATTGCGGTATATTAGCTGAGGTGTGTTCCTCAACCTCAGCTAACGTGTACTGATGATGATGATGACCGAATGGTTTAGGCAGAATCCACCATTAGTCTTTGAAGCACCTCGAGCGTGATAAAAGTGTCGTGGCATCGGGTAAAGATTTGTGCATGGAGTACATTTTCGAGGTAATGGATGTTGGCTCCTTCTGCGCTGGGATACTTGTCCGGATAGTACAGAATTCCTGTCCAGCGATTCACACTGGACTTGCCATTGAGGTTGAGAGTGCAGTTGAGCATTGTTGCTATACTCCTTCTTTTCAGCAAAGAATCCATTCCTCAGTTTAATGAGGAATCCCGTTAAACTCTTTTTAAACCATGTGTAGGAGGTTTAGATTAATGAAGTCGAACCATGGCCACGTAAAAGGGTACCGTATTCACAAAACGGATCAGAATTCCTTCGAAGGTAAGTTGTCATGAGGTGTAATTGTTTCCAGAGTCAATTAAAAATTTAATGCAATACAGAAAAGCTGCATATAAATGCAATGACAAAGTGTTCTTGCAACAATGAAGGGAACTCAACCCATTTTTTCTAGCGCCATTTCGAAGCAGCCTAGCTGTCCATGAAATACCATCGAAAAAAGCGCCAGTTAAATAGTGTACCAGGATACTCTTGAAGAAATGAGAGGCATGGAATCAAACTGTTCGACTGCGAATGAGAATCAGTAAAGCAGTCTGTGGCAATGTAATCTAATCGCGACGGAAAAATCTGTCACCCAAGAGATCCATGTAGATATGTGATCCTTGGTGATTAAATTGTGATACTGTGTTGCGACGCGGGCTAAACCCATTTGTTTAGACCCCGGAAAAGTGACATCTCTGCAGACTGGCGATAAGAACTTCCATGTAGAACCGTAAGTGGATTCTTCAACAGACTGAATGGTTCCTCATATCCAGATGAAATGAGCAAATGTGCTGGCCAGCTGGCTTATGAAAATGGATCAGCCAGTATAAGGGTATGAATGGAGATGCTTTGGCTTATGCAGCAGTGGAAATCCCGGGAAAGTGGACAACGAACAAGAGACAGCCAAACAGACCGACATACAGTAATGCATCGAAAAGCACTGTCAAAAGGCTGATGGCCCGCAGCGGTGCCTATCACTCTGAAGCCTAAATAATTTTGTACAGTGAATTACAGGTGTGTTGATACATCACGTATCCAGTGTGGAGCAGAATGCCACTATTGTGTGTGTGAAGAAAGTTATGCGAAGCGCATGGTCAAAAGACCGATGTAACGTGACTTGTTCACAAGGTTCAGCAACTAGTGCGGTTATTGAAGAGAAGCATAGATAAAGTGATGAATTAAGGGCTCAAATAAACATGATGGCAGTCGTCGGAAAGCGAGTAGCAACTTAGATGAAGCAATGTCTATCTAAATTGAGGTGGAAAGCAGAGAGTAGCCGATACATAAAGCAGCGAACTAAGATGCAAAGGAAATGCAAACAATCAACAAAGGAAGGTATGCGAACGGAAGTGCGATGAGTAGGTTCTGGGAATAATAACACTGAAGTGCTCATAACTCCAGAGTATGGAAGCCGTCAGTATCGAGAAAAGCGGGTCAGAGGAGATCAAAACTGTGCCGTGCATTGGGGTCGTTAGCCTGGGTTAGGTAAGCTTGTTAAGGGAAGCAGTTAGACTGTACACAGCGTTCAGGATGTAGGTCGAATGCGAAGATGATTTGAAGAGCAGTAGCATAAGAAGGGAGGAACTGTGAGTGTAGTAAAATGGCAATAACCATGCAATGCTTAGGCATTAATAGTACGGGTATTGCCAGGAAACCGGCGCGACGGGTGAAGTTTGGCGACGTCGATGTCAACCACAAAGGGATGCTAGGCTTATTAAAGTGCCATATAAGGCCGAAAGAATATCCGGCGTGCAGTAAGGAGATGAAGTTGTTGGGAAGCCGGATGTTGGTGAGCGCTACGGCATCATTTCTCTAATGGGGGCCTGTTAGTTTGGTGGGAGATGAGTCACTGGCTGGGTGCTGGCGGGAAGCTTAGCAGTAGTAATAGATCTAGCCAGATGGAAGAAATGCACACGCACACAACAATGTTAAATGCGGTAGGTGGTGAGTAGAAAGATACAAGGCGAAAGACCATGCAAACTTTGGTCAGGAGTGTGAACGGCAGTGGGTCGCTTAGCTGTGAGCACTACTGCCTCACAAACCTAACTGAAGCCCAGAGGTGTGCCACAGGCCAGTTTGCTCTCCGAGTAAAGGCAGGCATGCTACAGTGAAACAGATAGAACTGGGAAGCAGCAAACATTAACATTCGAAATCGGAAAGTAGCTAATAATAGGGAAATAAGGCCGCAAGGAAATGAAGAGTGCGGTAAAAGGCATGAAATTGTTGGAAACTGGGTTGATTATGAGCGCCACGGTATCACGGTCTTAGTAAGGGTCGCTTAGCATAAATGGAATTGAGCCAGTGGCCAGATTGCTCTCTGAGGTCTAGAGTCATGCTGGAGTGAGATAACTTGTTCTAGGATGCAGCAATCTGCAATAGTCATTCTACGGGGCAGTTAATGTCATGAAAAAAAAGAACTGAATGAATATGAGGCATGTGGTAAACGGACTAAAATATCGAAAATTCGGAGGCTTTGGAGCACTACGGAATCACCGTCTCAATGGACGCC
>OX104061.1:54000210-54057833 GCA_944474145.2 Dicrocoelium dendriticum
ACCTCTGACCTTCTGGCATTCTTTTCGCGAATGAGAGGGAGAATGATAACCAATCCGCCGATTTCCGTTACTGGACAATCGGGAGCAGCGGCCGTTACTAAGATCCACGAATATGTTTGTGCAAAGACGAGGATGAGTGAGGCAGGCATCCAGAAAGGATGGAGGGTCCTCAGCGCTTATATGCAACATATTACGTTTTAATGGTGGATGTATGTGAGAAGTGAAATGTTCGTCGAAAGTGTAAGTCACGATTAAAATTCAAGCAACATAATGTGCCTCGAAGGGGAATCGAACCCCTGTGCACGAATTTCCGGTCCGCTGATATGGCACTGAGCTACAGTAGGCTGACTATTAGGTGCGCAAATTTTTATAGACGACTTCTGCTTGGTGCGCGACGTATTGCCAATAACCGTGATTTCTACTTTATACAACACTTTACACTTCTCACAAACATCCACCATTATTCTATCATCGCCCATTGGACATCTAAAGGACATGTACTTCGGTTCATTGGGAAGTGACGGGCGGGTGAGCCAATATACAACAACAGGACAGTTACAGTGAGCTTATTGGCAATACGTTGCGCACCAAGCAGGCGTCACGTATTAAAATGTGCGCAGCTAATCGTCAGCCCACGGTAGCTCAGTGGTAGAACAGCGGACCGGATATTCGTGGAGCGGGATTCGATTTTCCGTCGAGGCACATTATTGTGCGTGAATTTTAATCGTGACGTCTACTTTCTACGAAGATTACGCTTTGGTTAAGAATGAAGATAAATACGCTATCGTCGCTAATTACTAAAGCAACAGACTCCGCCAGCGATTGCAAAGGCTTGCAGCAGAACTTGAACAGCTGAACTTGAAACGTCATGCAAACTCGAAGACAGTGAATTATATGTTTTTCTAATTCTGCTTTCGATGCTTCCAGAAAGGACAAGTCAGCTAGTTCTAAAATGATCCCCTTGTGTTTCTGAACCTTTTCTGAAGGGAAATGTTGGCGAGAGTAAAACGATTAAAGGAACATGGCCGACGCTGATTTAACTGAGTAAAGAATCAGTAGACAGTAACCAATGTCTGCTGGCGGGCCATCTCGCAGTAGCCGGAAAGCCAACATTTGTCGAGCGTGATCAACGTTATGCATACTCACTATAAATTTCTGGTGGTCATACTGGGCTGCAACAGCACATGCTTTTGTTTCCCAGCATCCCAAATTTTAAAATTTTCGCTGGGTGGAAAAACAGAAGTTTCACGCGTAGAGCGTGACACAACATCTTTTATCCAAGAATTGTCGACATATTGGTAATATTCGTCCGGAGAGGGGTAACATGTTATTCCGTAACCGACACTTAGAATATGTCGCGATGGGCCCGACGGCCTGCGGTGGAAAACAAAGGGAACACTGGTGACCGCAAGTTAAAACCCTACCATCTATTAATAAGGAATATCGACGAATTAACTACCAAATACCAGCTGATAATTCGAGACCACGCTTTGGCCGAATACACGATAGTTAACAAAGCGTGTGCTGAGCAGTCCGCAGTCACAACCATGACGATCAAATATGCACTGTTTCAAGGACGGGTTAAAACGACATGGCTCGTTGCATGAAATATACCTTCAACAAAGTATGTGTGTTTTAAATGGCAAACTTCACTCTACGTTTCGGTATAAACCTAAGCCAAATATATACCGATTCTATTTATAAAAGTGACACAGTGTTTCCCCTTCAGCCATTTCTTTAAGGTAGAGAAAAGACCGAGGTTGCGATATGGTAACATTTTGATTGTTCTCATCCATCGCAAACGCAATACGATCAGAAACGCATAAGGGATAATATACATGGAGAAATAAAGGCACCGCGATTCAAAAGGTCACAGTCAAGACCATAGCACCCGAATTTATTGCCTCAACAGAAGATGCGGGTTGGTTTCGGGCGGAAGTGGTAGATATTGCAAACCAGTTTCTGTGTACGCCGACAAGTCAAGGCAAATGGCATCGGACAAAAGCTCCGGTCCGCCCTAACGCGAACCTACACGACAGCCCAGTTGCTACTCAGGCATACCACGCGAACCCTTGTTATTCCTAACCGTCAGAGCATCTCGTCGGTTATTTAGGCCTTTCGCGTTGTTTTTCAGTTCACCTGGGGTTTCGGTGACATTTACATAGGCAGAACAAACCGTCAGTAGCTCAGAGGGTAGCTGAACACTTGCCAAGGTGTTGGGATAAGTGATTACGCAACAACATGGGACGAATCTGAGAATCAATCGGAGCCCTGCATCGTCTATCACCAAGCACCTCATGACAACGCGTCATCACGTGAACCCCGAGACAGCGTTCAAAGTGTCATTACGTAAAAAAGCCGATAATGCTAGCAATTATTGAGGTGTTGTTAATCAAGGCTTATCAACCTGGGCTATGTGCTCAACAAATGTTGAGGCAATCAATTCGGTTGCCATGGTCTTGACTGCGAAATTTTGATTGGTAGTGGTGCCATTTACTTTTTCCATATATATAATCCATTATGTTTTACTGATCCTATTGTGTTTGCGACTGATGAGAACAATCGAAATGTTGACATATCGCAACCTATGTCTTCTCTCTGCTTTAACGAAGTATACCGATACGTCTATAGCTTATATTTTCATATGAACTGAGGAGGCTACAGCAAAAAGAGTGAATTATGTTCCAAAATATCTAACAAATCGTTTTGTATTTCAAAGCTTTCTAAAACATCAGATCCCAGCCGGACCTAAGCGTATTCCGTTATATTGTGCATAAATTTTAGTGTAATTGGCTTGAGGTACATATGATATTTTTGGTGCTATTCTTAAAAAGCCGGTAGAACTCTTCGACAGATGCTGACAAAATGCGTTTCAAGTAAGAGCAAACACATGGTTGTTGATTGATGACGTTCTTCTTTT
This sequence comes from Dicrocoelium dendriticum, assembly GCA_944474145.2. Taxonomy (NCBI): domain Eukaryota; kingdom Metazoa; phylum Platyhelminthes; class Trematoda; order Plagiorchiida; family Dicrocoeliidae; genus Dicrocoelium; species Dicrocoelium dendriticum. The sequence continues at coordinate 54,003,131 of OX104061.1, forward strand.
TATAGTTAAGACTTCTATTTTCTGTATGTCACGGATATTCTCAAGCAGCGGTAGTTTCCATAGATGATTTGCAAGTAAACTAGCAATTACACGATCGGTGACAATATACGTACTATAGGCAAACGGATTTCACCAGCTTGAAAACCTACTGGGAAAAGTGCGATATTGCCTATTTTGCTTTCAATACTTGTGGTGCTCGACTGATTGACTGAGCATATATATGAAACACCATTTTGCCCATTAAGCACTGCGGTACACCAACAACGAACCTTCGGTCTGTACCACACAGGATATCCCATCTATATATTGACGGAACACTTGTTTCCCAATAGATTTAGCAAACTAATACACAGGGCCTAATTTTATAATTTGGTAAGTCATTGCGACGTAAAAGTGCATTCGTTTGAGCTCATTTACTTGATTCATGAACAATAATGCAGAATAACTGCTGCTTTGATGGTTCACGTTTCCGTCAGTTTGGCGGTTATGCTGCTCCATTTTGAAAGAGAAATACACCTAATAATCAAATTAGCCTTATTGTGGTTTATTGGAGCTGCTGTAATGAGCGACAAAGCAAACAATGGCCAAACGCTCTGGTGCCTTGTTACATCAGTGGGATTATCCCTGCATCTGACACAAGTAAATGCAGCAGCCCAAGCGCGATTATTCTATTCAGATTGTGCGTTGTGAAGGCTGGCCGTATTGCATATACTAGCGACAATAACGCACATTCAATGTGTAAATGTTTCGGCGAAGGAGGATAAACGCTTCATCTCCGGCAACAAGCTACATAATGGACGCTTTCAATTGGAACGTGTTCGATTATTTGTGGCCTGTCATATTTGCATCGATAATTTATATGTCAACTTCCTTCTCTATGTCGGTAATTTTCTAAACGTGATTATTAATCTCAAGTGGTCTGAAAATTAATAATGTTTCACAAGATATTACAATGCTTAATATATATTAAACCAAATTTGCACGTTTTAATCTATCGCACGTAAGCTATGCAAGTGTAGGTGCTTTAACTTATTTTGCTATTTTTAGCTTTTTTCTCTTCGCACAGGGAAGATACTAGCCACAATCATGTGACTCTAACCACATGATTCAAAAGCTATTGATGTGTATACAATCAATGGACAACTTACTTTGAACTCTGGCTTATACCATCTAGCCAAACACCACCTGTGTTTTCCCTGTGCAATCTTTCTGCCCTACTGTCGTATTGTATTTTCGGGAGCCCCCCAAAATATATCATTGGGATACCAACAAGATTTTATTTCTAACATCCAGTAAGAACGACGGGATATAGCTATTTTTGGACTCCGCACCTAGGCAACGCTCCTACAAATTTGAGACCCGGACGTGAGTTCGTTCTATCGGATTCAGCTATCATCATCCGGTGAGTCGTGTCCATTTTCGTCGTTCGTTTTATTGCTTTCATGTATGCGTATATGATCGAGCAGCAAACTGGGGAGATTAACACCGTATTTACTAGCTGTTTACCAACATTTTGGATACAATATCCCCAGCTTTGGTTTTTCCAGGCCGAGTCATTTTTTTAAAATTAATCGCATACATAGGGATGTCTTAAAAGTTCATTATGTGATCTCTAAGCTCACAATTGAATTATTACTCCTGGCACAGGATATCTTGAAGACAAGCCCCACATGCCAGCAATTAAGGGACATTTTAATTCGCGAGCTTAGCCTTAGTGAGCGTAAGAGAGTGCAACGTCTACTTATAGAAGAACAGTTAGGCGATCGCACTCCTACTCAACTACTGCGAGCCATGAAAGCTCTAGTAGGTGACAGCCCTCCAGAGAATTCCATCTTTAGGCAGTTATTTTTGCAACGGCTCCCTACTCACGTACAACAAATACTGGCTTACGCTCATCAGGATACTTACTTGAAAGACCTAGCCCTTATGGCTGATAAAATAATAGAAATACAAGCACCCACGTTCTCAATTTCTTCGCCTCCTATAACTGACGACTCGCTTGTAAAAGCTGTGCACTCCCTGCAGCAACAACTGACCTCCATCTCCATCACCCACCGAAACCGTAATTCGCGGTCAGGCCAGCGGCGTATTCGCAGCGCTAGTCGTTTACGTGGCATTTGTTGGTATCACCGTAGGTTCCGTAACAAAGCTCGGAAATGCATAAAGCCGTGTCGATTTTCCATTTCGGGAAACGAACACGCCAGCTCGTAATGGCGACGACGCAAGCTGGCATATGCGCGCCAGGTCACCTCTTTTACCTGCGAGACGTAAGATCTGGCATGCGATTCCTCGTAGACACTGGTGCCCAAGTCAGTGTGGTTCCTCCACGTCCGGAGGACTTAAGGCACTGCTCTATATACAGCCTGCAGGCAGTAAATGGCACGCCCATCCGAACCTATGGAGAACGGTCCATCACGCTCAACCTTGGTCTCCGTAGGCCTTTTCCTTGGATTTTTATTGTAGCCAAAGTGCCCACTGCCATTCTAGGCCTCGATTTTTTCCAGCATCATGGCATTATTGTCGATCCCAAGCGCTGCCAAATCATTGATGGCCTAACGCAAATATCTCGGGCTGGTTTTAAAGGTTCCATTATGTCTATGAGTCCGCAGCTTGCCCCAACACGAGCCACTCCAAAGTACTTGGATTTGTTACGAGAGTTTAACAGCTTAACAAAGCCTGGATACCAACCCGGTGATGTCAAACATGAGATCGTCCATAGGATAACGACAACAGGTAGTCCAGTCTACCATCGTCCGCGGCGTTTAGCGCCCGATAAACGTTCCGTAGCGAAGGCTGAATTCGACCATATGCTACAGTTGGGCATAATACTTCCACCTAGCAGTACATGGGCATCGCCCCTACATATGGTCCCGAAAAACCAGCCTGGGGATTGGAGACCTTGTGGGGATTATCGGGGACTAAACGCTAACACCGTCCCAGACAGGTATCCCATTCCGCATCTCCAGGATTTCTCTTCCTCGCTATACGGAAAACACGTGTTCAGTAAGATAGATTTAGCGTATCGTCTGAACATATTCTCCACGCTCTCTCCGTTAGGCAACGGACGAGGTTCCTTTTTTGACTTATCGGAACAGAGCTAGCGAAATGGATGTACTGCCCATTCCAGGTTGCTTTTCTGTGCACCCTCCTTCGCATTGAGCCATCTGATGCCCTTTTGATTTGGACATCTAAAAATGCCAACGTGTCGTTACGTTCTAGCTCGATAATGAAAGTTATATTGCTATGTGCAGTGTTAAACTGGGCCAATAGGTCATCGACGCACATTCCATTATTCGAGATACAAAATATGTCGTCTACGTATCGACCGTAATAAACCAAGCCGTTGATGGATTCGTTCAGCTGGTTGCACTCCAATTTGCTCATGAAGACGTCCGCGAGCAACGGTCCTAATGGTGAACCCATTGCCACCCCGTCTATTTGTAGATATAGCGTTCCATTAAACTGAAACTGAATGTTTCGTGTGCACATGAGTAGCAGTTGTCTCAGCCGGTCTAGTGGGATACCAACATTGATGTTGCGCAGCAGAATGAACTCGCACAGATAATCTACGGTCTCCTCCAGAGGAACATTGGTAAAAAGAGACACCACATCTAAGGAGAACATCTGTCGCCCAGCTAGCTCAATTTTCTCACTGGACACTAATCTTGCAATAAAATCAATTACACACGACGCGTGCTCCAAGTCCCATAAATGAACTTCTACACATGGTGTTAACCTATGCTTTGAGCACAGACCAAGAATAGGGATGTAATTCGCACACTTCAAAAAATTGGAGTTGTCATTTTCGCTGAATTCGAAAGACAAAAAAATAAATCCAGTTATCTTGGATGTTGGCACACAATTCTTGCAGCAAAATGATGTATTCGGTAAAAGGGATTGCCTGAAACAATTTAATCATAGCAAAATAGGCGACTTGCATACGTTCACATTAGGGTGGAATCCATGCGGAATTCAACAAAATGCTTTATTAAATTATACTTTTTAAATATACAGCTAAAATTATTCGTTTAATGCTTGCAAAATATATGCTCGTAAACTTATACCGTACCCACGTGATACCTCATGATTCCAAACTGGCTAGACATAGAACCGAATATATTTGTCTGCAAAACAAAAAAACTGTCAGAACCTTGACCTAATTGACCATGCCACTGTCTGCACAGAAGTAAATTTGCATTAAGTTTGGGGATTTCTGTTTTTTTTATGAAGTTAGCTAAGGCGAACTTCTTGCAGCTAATATTTGAGGAACTAATTTTAAACGGTAAAATGATATAACAGCCTAATATATAATGTGATTTGGTATGAAAGCGGATTCAAATGGAACTGAATGAATAGATGTAAGCCTTCCATTATTTCTCACGAACAAATTAGTAACGGGCTAGGTTTAGAACAAATGGTTGATTGTTACATCAAACCGTTCTGTGTCTTATATTGATAAAGTAGCAAATATTTTCTGGTTATGTGCTACGCACTTCATAACAGCGGCTACATTAATTCTCTTAAATTTCATACGGATAATAATTTTCAGCAATTCTAACAGGCATTTCAAAATAACTATCGCATCATGTCTACATACATAGTTTGGACATGAGCTTAGTAGTAATCAATTCGACCAGCAGTCATATACTAATGCTTGGTCACAAATTGTCTATTCATGTGTATAACGATGCCCCAGACAGCATTGCTATCATGTGTAATCCGATGAGGGTAAATTGCACTCGAAATCATTTACCTGTATGAAACGGGACGCAATGTTTAAAACGACAATCCTTCGTAGTTATTTTCGACTTTCAGGAGAACAAACGTTTAAGTCGCGCAACCAATTTTGTCGGATATATGCACCTGCAATACAACGCCGTGTGTTAAGAGGAATGTCTATAGCGGAACTGAAGCTTCTAGTGCAATTCATTTAAAAAATTCGAAGCGCATAAACCGCAGCACTTTATGCAGCCTTGGAATAAAATAGCCATACATTTTGGAACGTTTTTCAGAACGAAACACTTGCTCGTCCGTATAATGTATGCCTTATAATGAAGTCCGGGCGGTGTATATGTTGAATTAATCCCGAGCAGTTCATTTGCAATTAATACAGATGAAGTTGACTTTGAATATTGAATAATGTCCAATATCTTAAAAATAAATTGTTGCAGTTACACATTAATATAGGTTAATTTTTGGCGGATAATTAAATGACAATATATTTTCATTATAATTCAGATGCGATTTTATGCGTTTAGTAAAATATTTTATAAAATTACACAGTACCGTGAATATTTATTATCTGTTATTTTATTTCATCATAATTGCTATACATGGGCTTCAAGCTATTCATTTTAACAAATTGCTCTAGGTCTTAATGGATAAATGTCTTGTTCATCTGGCTTTGGTTGTTGTTTCTTACTCAAATATAAATTCGAATATGGGACACGATGACCTCCAAAGCATACTAATGCAAACGCAGAATTCTTACTGTAATTCAGAACTGAACTATATCGTATAAACAAAAACAGATAGACAATGCATCGGAGCCTACTGGGAAGCCAAAAAGAGCGAGTGACCAAAAAGCGAGGTAGAAACACGCAAAGGATAATGCGACCGCATTCAGTGGCATATGTGGACGTAAATGGGTTGGTCCGGAAGACCTAAACACCATGAGTCTTGCGTCGTAATGTATTTCGTTTACTGCCAGCTCATGGAACACAAGTTTACGAATTTGTCTCTTATATTTCTATTAGAGCCTTGCAGTCGCCAAGACTTTTAGTGTTGCTAAAGTCGCTATACTGAATACTGCAAGGTATATCGGACTTTATCCGTTGACTTATGATAAATCACGAGGACAAGATTGTAAGCCGAAATTAGAGTGGAAAGGCAAGCAGCAACACTCATGTTTATAGCGCAATGACAAAGTAATGAATATGTGGTAAAAAATAATCTTACTTATATGCTAAGCTGTGCATTACGTACCATGTAATTATTGTTAAATCATTTCACTGTACATCATTAAACGACCATAAGCTAGTTCACATACGTTTACTATTGATTAGCTTGATGCTATATACCTGAATCATAAGAATTTAGTTTGCTTTGACTTCTTAGATAAATCTCGATATAGCGGTCATAAATTTCGTGTCTCAATGAGGCCTAACGAAGTAGACGCAAAGTGATTGCTAATAGCCACAAAAATGTTAGGTAAGTATATACGCACAAAATACATGCCCCGGTACAAACAAACCATCTTACTTAATTAAACATTAACGTTCGCCTTAATGTTAAATGCTACTGGAATTCCGTTTGTAACCCGTCAGCAAAGCCTCGCGTGATAGCCGCTAAGGTGGGGAATAGATTATAACAAATTGTATTGCTGCTCCACAATTTTCAAGCTGTATTAACTGCGAGTTAACCTCCCGGGATTAGTACAATAATATACAAATATAGAAATTTAGTGTCATGGAAATCAATGGGTAAAATTCCCTTAAATAACTTAAGCTATGTAATACTTAGTCTGCTTTGGCTGTCTACTGTTTATTCTCTCATATCAATTTAAAACACCATCTTAACATATTACTATTAAAAGGAGAGAAACTTAGACGTGAATCCAAAGCGCAGCCTAGCTCCATTCATACATATGTTTTATAACAATAATTAGATATAGCTTTTTTAAAGTTGACATTCAGGCGCAGCTATACGTAGCTTGCACGTTAATATAATTCACGACGCACAAAGAATAATGTGAGCAAATTTACAGCCTGACAAACATGTTAAATTTATATTTCCTGGAGAAGATCAATGGTCTGTGCATCACCTGGAATTTCCCGAGTACCAGGCGTTCCAGGTGTACAGCCTCCTCCAAATTTATCTGAGATGTCTGATGTACGTCCGGTTTTCGTTATTAATTCCGTTATGATTTTAGATTCATTCGACTCGCTAGATATCTTATGAATCCTCGTAGAGTGTTTCAGAACCGCTCTACCCAATAACGCACTTCACAAACAGGAGGATTATGCTGACTTGGAACTGTCAGTTAGAGATCGCTTGGACTGTGATGAGAACCCAACACAGTGGTTGACGGCTTTCGTCTTGGTCACTAGACATGTGCTCAGCAGCATCGGTATTCACAGCGGTTAAATGTTCACTAGAGCCTAAGGATTAACTGCTGTGTGTCACTGTGTTTATAGTGATAAACTAATGCTCAGACCTGCGAAATGCATTGAATACTTAGGCACGTTGATGTAATAAACACTATTTAGAAAAGCACATCGAAAATATTTCAAAACTATTTAGTCTGACAAAAAAGTGTTATTGTATATGTCTGGCATGCGATGGAGTAAAATATGAGAGACCTGATTAGTCAAATATAAAGCCACTTACCCACCTGTGCCTTATAAAATTCGATTCCAACGAGGGTTGCGGTACTAAAGCCACACTCTAGCCAAATCCTCCACGCTAAATTCACGCCGAGGTTACAAGTAGAAAAAGGTAACAACAAAACTACAATAATTGGATGAGCAATGTAACACATCATTTACCTCTCCGTGCTATTGAGACAAAGATTGCAAAGACTAAATGATTAATTATTTATGAATGCTCCATTTGCAATCTTGCTTTCTGTACAAGGTAGTGCTAAGTGGTTGCTGCGTAAGTATTTCAAATTGAAATAATTGGGTGCAGTGCAATTTAAATTGCTTCGTCACATATTAGACATTTATGTATTTAACTCATTAATAATATATCTTATACTTCGAGGTTAAACAAAATAACTTTAGAAAAATTGTATACATTTCCTTGTATCCAACATTTGCAGTGCAGACGTAGCTTTATCTGCATGTTACAGTGCGCGTCTTTATGATTAACTTAAATATAAGCCCTTCGATGTTAGCATATTTGTGGTTACCGGTGCAACAGAATTTTACTACGAACTGCCACACTAATTAATCCTACTGCCGTGAAAGCTATTTAAATCAAATCTGGTATTTTATTAATCCTCAATTAACTTTGACGCACAATACGTCTTCCCACGGACCGCATCCAAATTGTTGTCCGAAATCAACAATCTATCAACGTCCAGACTTCCTTGAGTCAACCGTCTAAGTGCCATTCGCAATACACATTTACACGCTTTCTCTTTCGGCATTGCTGTTCTCCGTAGGAGTTGGGAGGTTTATAATCAAATAAATGGACCAAATATCCACTGCAGCACCAGGCACAACGCGATGGCACTAAACGGAGATTAGTTCGAAGAGAATATTTTATTGGTCTGTTTATCATTTCAGAGGTTCTAAACAACTAGGAGCAATGACAAAATCAGAAGCATCCAAAAGTTGGATGTGATTAACCCATATGCCATGGTAGACAACGTGCCCAAAAGTAAACGTTCGTTGAGTAATTGAAGGTTACTCCGTAGGTGGATAAATAAATAGTCCGTTAAAATTTAACAAGCATCATGGTGATTAAGAGGATTCTGATGAAGAAGGAACAACATTTTAGAACAACAGCCTTTGCTTTTACTTGAATATTAACGGGCAAAATAAACAGGCTAACAAAAGCCTAGATTTTGCTGCTAAATCTACAATAAAATACAGCAAACAACGATGTGATAAGATGGTATTTATTCGTTGTTTACCTCTTCGCTTATAATAGGAATTTGAATGAGCTTTAAGTAAAATGCTGATACATTATTTAATCTATCACATTTTTGGTAACGATCCACCAAAGACGCCAATCTGATAAAACCGTGAGTTAATAAAACGGCAAATGTTGCGTACACCTTTTGTTATAACCAGTTACTCCGTAAAAACAAATGCAGTTATACATAGCATGGGCTTAGTTAATCTACTAAATTCATGCACTGTGTATCATTTAGCTTAATCTATTGCAACACTAAATCTAACCTAATAAATAGCTGATTGATAGCATGTGCTACCGACTAAATTGATTAATGGAATTGCTGTCCCGCAGTGCTTATTCGGAACGGTTGTTACATTATGTGTGCCCAAGCTAACAGTTGCGCGCCACAGCTACACTAAACCTAAGTTTCAACTGCGCATTATTATAACTAAAATATGTATGAGTTCTGCGATCGTGTCACTTTTTATTTTAATCGCTCTACATTTATCCATCTACCGCTGCTTGAGAATATCCAAGACCTACAGAACATAAGGTAAAAAATAGAAATCATATATCGTCGTCAATACACAATTGTGTGTTTCCGGTTAACTGAAATGCTCCTTGTCAGTTTCTGTGGACGATTTATACAAATCATTTGTAAATAATGTATACAAATCGCAAAATACCGTCAAGCCTGTTAAAATAATTTTTGTGTGTTCGATAGAAGTATTGGCGTATTGTAGCATTGTACCGCAACAGAACAACGCCAAGTATTTTATTTTTTACTTAAGATCTCAGATCTTGCAATCGCATCCGTTCAGGCATCGTATTCATAAAGGATTTAAGGTAAACTCTTTCATCACACCTTCGTTTAGTTACACTTCCTCAATTCCGATTTTACAAAGATATCTGGGGCACATCGATTTTCCGATCTTATTTTCAAAGAACCGTATCAGTTGCAAATCTGATCCAATAATCGTATCCGATGTTCGCAAGTAAGTCATATATTTGCAGATAATAGACCTAATGAGCGACAACTGCAGCGCTCCTATTCCCTATGTATTCAGAGACGTTCAATTTTTCTTTGACAGAATACATAAAATCACCTGAAGCATCGAGGATTTCGTACCATAGATGCTATGCACAGTACTAATTTAAGTTTCTTATCAATTTTGATCGCGATATTTGAAACCGTCGTCGTTTTCCGAAGATGTACTATATCAACTTTACTCCTGTTATACGGCGACGTTCAGTGTTAACCAGTATATTAAATGTGACCTAATGGTTGGAAAATTATTATTTTAGCTGGGAGAGCAGAGCACAATCGCCAACTAAATGGAAAACCACCGCACTTATCTCCGACTAACAAAATCTGATTTCGACTAAGTGCCTGCAACAAGTTTATGAGTCTTCGGGATTGTAACTTCAACTTACTGCTGACAACACTGGAAGAAAACCCAGTCTGAAATTGCTTTTGCTTTGTATATATTCTTTGGAAACATATTGCAATCAACGCAACTGACTTCGATGGTTCCACCTGCTTCGTTAGTGAGATATACGGATCCCCGATGCTACGTATTTTAGTCGAAGTCCCAATTTATGCCATAGATTAGTGTGTAAGCTGTTGATTTCCGATTTTCCCATTTACCTACCAGAATAATGATCCAGTTAAGGCGCAATTGTTCTACCATGAATATGACACGGCGGATGAAAAATGGGCCAAATTATGGAATAGATTTTACACGTCCAAATCATATCAAACGATTGAGGATGAATAAAGAATTCCTTTGAATAATCCAAACAGAAAATGGGCTCAGTCGCGCTAAAAATCCAACGAACAGACAGTTATATTTGTGAAGAAAGCAATCAGGAGCATTTGATGCTGCTTTAAGTTGCCTACGAGCAACAAGTGACTAGCAGATATGGCAGACTTATATTTACTTGTTAAACAACTTTTAAAATAAGCTTTATGCACTTGGATATGCGAAACATCAGCATATCACAAAAATCTTCTAATGGGAAACTAAATGAAAATTAAATAACCAGAAGGAAAATTTTCAAATCCACAAAATAGTTTACCTCCTTCAAATGTCTACCTTGGTATTGGTTCAGTGCCTGGCTTCTGCGAGGAAGTGAGTCCTCTCACGACCACACCGTCAGATCCTTCTGGTGGGGGATTTCAACATGCACGCATTGGAAATCCCAGCATTGCACAGTGAATAATTCAAGGCTAAGTTGCAATACGTGATTGCCAATGAACTTCTGTACAACCATGTCACCTCTCCCAGCAATTCCCAACGGGTGTCGCACCATATGTTTTCACATTGTGTTCACCAACGAGGAACTAATACACGACAACTTGACGATAGATACATAACTTGGCAGTGAAGTTCAATCGAATTTGCCCCATTCGCCAACAGTGCTACACGGAGTACATCAATGAGAACAAGGACGGAACACTTGTCTTTACACATTACGAAATGCTGTCCAACTTCGTTCAAGTAACTGGCTTGTTCTTCCTGGCCGAAGTAAAGCGGTCATGTGGAACGGAATGCTGCTAATGCCGAAGCGTTCAAGGCCATGAAGCAAGCCCTAGCAAAAGAACACTTATGCTTCATCATTTCGATCCGAGCGCTCCGCTAAGCGTTGCTGCTGATGCATTAGACAACGGCATGGTCAGCGTCTTAAAGCAACAAACAAATGGATGCTGGAAACCTCTAGGTTTCTACTCTAAAGGCATAAAACCTGCCGATGTCAAGTACAGCAAGTTCAGTCGCGAAGTTCTGGCCGTTTACTTTACCGTTCGACATTTCCGACGCTGCGTTGAATGTAACACCTTAATTGTCTTCACCGATAACATGACGCTTACCTACTCATTCCGAAATCACTCAGCTCTGCACTCCTCACATGAGATCCGTCTACCGGATTATTGCCACTATCGCGACTGATATCCTACACATATCTGGTCAACAAAACGTCGCCGCTTATGCTTCTTTAAGAGTATTTGCGCTCGGCCCTACAGGGCAGACGATTAATTTGTCTTCTATGGCCACAACGCATTCAAACGATCAAGGTATTTCGGAATTCCGTGATTCCTTTCTGAAGATATCTCCATACACTTTACTATCATCTTATTTTACAATTCTATGCGGCAAAGCTACCGGACGACCTTGACCAGTTGTTCCAGTAGATTTTCGCCGTATCGTTTTCGACACCCTCCACAATCTCGCCCACCCAGGCATTAAATCTACTGCTAAGCTTGTCTGCGAGAGATACGTTTACCGGGAATGCAACGTGATCTTACGCGCTTGGTACGCAACTTTCTAATCTGTAAGCAAGCCAATATTCAGCGGCACGTGAGAGCTCCGCTGGGGCGCTTTCCGTCCGTTTCAGCGCGATTCGCAGATGTCCATCTTGACATGGTGGGACCTCTGGCCCGTCCCAAGGTATTGCCTAAATGATCGATAGCTGCACCCGTTGGCCCAAAGCCCTTTCCATCCCTGACGTAGCCGCAGAAACCGTGACGAGCGCTTCCGTCGAGCGCTGACTCCGTTCACTCGGCTGTCCAGCCACAGTGAGGAGAGTGATTTTCCACAAATAAGAGGGACCAAACTAGGCAGACTGCAGTCGTTGTGATTAATTATTGTTAAATATCGGTGCCAGCGAGAAGAACTACTCATGGTTTACTTCAAACTGACAAACACAATGCACCCATTTCGCAGTCCGCTGAATTCGAGCAAAAATACGAACCTGATATACCATCAAATCCGTCTGACTACGTGGTATATTTGGTTTTATTGACGAGAAAACGTTTTCTCCGTACTTGTGTCCCATGCCTGGTACGCCCTCCTTACACTTAATCTTTCAACAAACATTTGTTTACACGGTTTCCATGTTGCGTTATTTGAGGTAGTCCGTTTAACTCGGGGAACGAATTAAGGCAATCAAATCATGTGTTTAACCGCAATCGCCACAACGTGGCGGTGAGGCTGCAGGCTTGCATTTCCATGTTATTAGGATGGATGTATCCAGACTGGATTAAATTATCACATGGGAAAAATAAGCAACACATTTGTGAGCGTTGACATTTCCTTGTTTTATTAATCAAAGAGTTGCGGATCTGTAACCGCTCTAAATAATATTTTGTGTGTGCGCATCACCATCCCACTTTATCCGACGGCTATGCAGCGTGCATTTAAAGCAATAGACATTTAAAATGACGATTTATATATACGAGGAATCACGTAAATTGAATTCTTACTCTAACAATCTTAAGGGACATGAAAATCCGTGATAAAAAATCGTTCATTGTTGTTCATACCTTTCTATCCATTACCTTCGATGATGCGAAGCAACGTAATTGTAGAACGCCGCCCAGGAACAGTTATTTTAATCTGTCCAGACTTCAGCAAGTAATTGCATAGTTATCAACATCTGGGAATTGGTTGTTATGTCGAAAGCTCTCGAGAGCTCACTGTGTTCGCGCATACTGCAGCGTAGATATTTGGTCATCATCTTGCCTTCAAAACTTCGATGCTGTAACCTAACTTCAGTAGAGGTTTTGGACATCTTATGGATTCCATGACGTACAATTTCTTGATAAGTGCATTTTATAGAAGATGAAAAATGCACTGCTTTTCCTCACTAGTGCACTTATGAGTTTTAACACTGTTTGTCTACCAGAGATACTGTGAGTTTCTTCGGAATTCTGAATAGTAAAATCATCATCAACCTCATGTTTATTCTCGTCCAGGGACAAGGTATGTTCACTAATGTTGAGTTCTCGTAAAATTTGATTAGCTCCACTCCTCTTCATACATGCCATTGCGAATAAATACTTTGTCCGAATAGGCAATAATAACCGAGTTAGAGAAACGGGATAATTGTGAAGGCCTACGCGCTTTATAGTTAGCAAGAACAGTTTTATTTCTTAGACGTACAGTATAGTATTTTGTGCGTGCAAAATATAGTGATTTTCTCTTCAGCTGTCAGGAATAGAATGCCAACTAATAGGCAGCATTCCGCAAGTGAATCGGCATTTACAGATCCAAAAATATAGAACGTCTTGGTTAAACTAAAATTTACAGAATTAACCATAAATTGCAACATTGTTCATATTATTGCTTGATTTGCATTAACTTTGAGAAAGTAATCGCGATTTCTCGTAATATTTTCTTACAATATAAATAGCGACTAACAAAACAGAATAGAACTTTGACTGTATAAGCATGTTTAAGAAAAATATATTTTACATATTTAATATTTTGTCTATATAATTTCAAAAAGAAGAATTGTGCCCTTTTTATTTCTGTTGCTTTTGTACTATTATATCAAATTTTATTCCACAGTACTTGGCACTAAACCCCTGTTATCCATCGCCCTAGAAACAATTGCAATTATCAACCTTAAGTTTTACTTTGGCCAACGTAAATTATATGGTGTTTTAAGACGGAATGAAAGGAAAAAAGCATGAACATTTTTACATGCATGATGCCAGTTAACCACACTTAACAAAGTGCTGCCTTGATTGTTTCACACATAGTCTTCGCATTTTGGTTAGAATCATTTTTGCTTTCTGGGTTAAATAATATGCTTGCCAAATTGGGGATGACAAGTTTGGCAGTTGAACTTTTCGCTGAGCTTGGCAATTTGGTTGCAGACGTTTCGTCACCAATCGAGGTGACATCATAATTGCGTAGTTGAGTGGCGTGCAGTAGCGTAGAATTGCGTAGAGGAGCCTCGGTGAGAGTGCACAATGACAAGTTTACCAAGAAATTAACAGAGAGGAAACTCAGGCTCAAATAAATCAAACGGATTGACAGCTGCAGCCTAAGGTATTCGTTGTAGCATAATATTGAGTTAGCATTTATTTATGAACTACCCGCTAGTAGTATGAATGAGAAAATACTTAACAGAGTGGCTGTGCTTAATGTGCTTTCCTATTTTATAAATCAGTCAAGAATACATGACCCACTACACAAGCTTTGCTTAAAGTGTATGTTTTGATTATGACGATTAACTGGCTTCCGCGAAACGTTTGGTGAGAGAGAACCAATAAGTAACACAACCGTAACGTGACCGTTAGCGATACGTGCTAAACACCTGAATGTGCATATATGATAATCTAATTAATCTTGTGTCTAACTTTAGTTAACTGCTAAGCAATCGATGCATAATTGACGACATTTTCCATATGTCGAACAAGTGCACGTTATTCTCTCGTGACTCAGGTTGGCAAATAATATAGCGAGCAATGAACATTTGATATTTTGGAGAGTACTGATTAGAAAATCGCAGGCGTTTTGGGGTAAACTCGTTAAAGGTAAAGATCAGACCACTGCGTTGGCAATAGATTAATTAGGAAAATGTTGGCTTATGTTTGTAATCCACGGTGAAATGCGCTGAAAGGGAAGTTAATTACGTCCATACATTGATGTATTTGAAAAGCCAAATAAATTTAACATGATCACTATCAACTTAGTATAAGCTCTTTTATACCAATTCAAGTTAAACCTCACCAATGGCTTGCTCGAAAAATGACTAGGGAAAACCTTAATATGTGATGCTTCAACTGAGCAAATAGTCCAAGAGAAGATAATTGAAACAAAAGAGACTCAGGCGGATACGCTTGTTACGGGTGGTTCGCGCCAGTCCAGCAACCCACAGACACAATGCGATGAATTAAGGAAGCAAATTGACCCGTCAATGAGATTAAGTGACGGCACTGATTAGGGCAACAATAATGGAAAATTTAATTTCAGTCGCTTACAACGCGCATTTAAACTAACATTTTGTTCAACATTTTTCTATGTTGTCAAGTAAATCTGGTCATTTTAAGAAAGATGTTGCCCCAACATATTTCGCTGGATTAGGTTAATTATTTTAGAGGAATATGGCGAGGAATATATGACATATATACGATGCTTGACCCTGAAGGACAAAACTCACAGCAGCGATCTTGATCCCCCTACTACGTATAATTCAATCGTCAATGTATCACAATTAAACCAATAGAACTAACTTGTCTAATAGTAGGGATGTATGAGCCAACAACGTTTCGATACATTTAAACAAATTTGAGTGCATATCGATCAAACTCCAAAAACCAATAGGGCAAACAAACTTCCCTACTGGATATGATCAATAACAACTGCACTTGACTGCGCCTAATTATCATCCTCCGTTCCAAATCAATCTCTGGAAGTGCACAGACAATGGAAGGACATCGAACAGTATGACTATGTTACCATCTGTTCTTTTCCATATTCCTAAATCCGCTCGTGCCGCGTCTTCCAACAACTATTATTTTTGCGGCGACAGGAATGGACTCGCGTCCATTACCATCTCAGATTAATCCGACGGAGGTTAATACCTTGATAACACTATTCCTCCACTTTGTCCAGATGAAATCCCTAGGCCATTGTCAAAAATTCGGTAAACTAGGCATTATGCCTCGGTACCCGTCGTGCCCTCAACTTTCTCGATTTCCACACATGACGTACTAACGGATAACTCGGACCATGTATACACGCATTTACCTATCATGTGTACCATGTCAGAACGCACAGATTCAGATGGTCACACAACTCACAGGGATCATTCCCCAAGATTTAGTCACTTTTCAGTGATTCTAATTAATATCCAATACATAATCAACACACTTCATATTATAAACATACATTCATAGTTCAACGGTCCACAGACCATTCTCGTCACTGAAACATGGTGTTCATTGGATACAATACTCTACTCTGACGATTTCAAAGTACCACCTTTTTTGAACAGATCGCTGCGACCTAAACGGTGGTGAGTGTATTATATACCTGCGCAAAACATTTGCAGCTAAATATTTAGAACACAAAATCGGAAAATATCCCTGAATCTATTTGGCAGACAGTTGCGGGTTTCTCATTTTACACTTTGCTCGCATGTGTCTACAAACCCCTGAATGCGTCTAACGTATCAACATCATCACTTCTTCATTTGACTTCGCCTCAGAGTTGCCACACAGCAAGAAGATTATTGTCAGCGATATACACCTACCGAAAATTTACTGGTCATCCCACCCAACGTCTACCTCGCACGCTTCTTTTCTTTCTTCAATCAGAGTTGAGGGCTGGACAGATTTGATTACCAGGCCCGCCAATGTACTAGACTTAATATTCACATTAGGGACACCCAATCCACAGACAGAGATCTTAAACCACCTCCCTGACAGCTATCATAAAATGATCCGTCACAGTTTCCAAAATAAAGTGAGCACTAAGCTCGCCTCTACAACCATAGTTGCAACCCATAAGATAAAATGGGAATGCTTTCAACAGTTCATTCGTTGCGCCGACTGGGATGTATTTTTCCTCTCTGGCAGTGTGTACACCGCCGTGGAATAATTCTATAAACAAATTCATCACGCAATTGCGCTCCTTGCTCCACAATGTATTCACACCCCTCATATCTCCAAGGATTTCGTCGAGCACTTAATCAGCAGGAGAACCAAATTTTAGCTTCAAGACACAGAAGGACCCATGACTTTTCACTTGTCCTACAAATGCATTAATTTACCACCAGAGTCAACACGCGCAATTAACACGACGAAAAATGAAGAACATACAGTCCTACGGAAAAGCTACATACCTTGCAATCTTTTCAAAATAGGGCATCGTAAACCAGTGACCGCTGTCCTCTGAGTACCTAGAACGGTGATATTGAGTGTTACTTACTCCATGACACGGCTGAAATCTATGAAGCATTCAGTGACCTTATTACCATTACCATGGTTCGCGAAGCTGACCCGGTGCCTGTGTGCAAACGCTCCCAGTAACAAACCACTTAAGCATAGTCCATACCTAGCTTAACGCTATCCATCAAGTTATCAAATAAATCAGTTCATCTCTCGAGCTGAGATCTAGTGATATTTCACCAAGCACAAATGAAATTGGACGGTCTGATATACCATTGTCCTAAGGAGCATGTTCTCTCTATCACTGGAATCTGGCCACTTTCTAAACCAATGGAAAACATTATTTACCATGCCTCAGCATAAAGAAGATCCCAAACAATCAAATAAAAACTACCGAGCAATCCACCACACTCCGATAATCGCTCGGTTATTTAAAAAGTTTGTCAGAATGGACATGATGAAGTTTGTTACTTTTATTGGCCTGGTCAATAATCCGCAACATGGTCTTCTCAATAAGCAATCTTGCACCACCTGTCAACTGCACTAACTTAATC
This sequence comes from Dicrocoelium dendriticum, assembly GCA_944474145.2. NCBI lineage: Eukaryota > Metazoa > Platyhelminthes > Trematoda > Plagiorchiida > Dicrocoeliidae > Dicrocoelium > Dicrocoelium dendriticum. Next base: position 54,020,990 of record OX104061.1, read on the forward strand.
ACACAGCAGAACCAATCGATTTCGGCTATGCGGTAGTAATCGTCTTTCTTGACATGCACCCGGCATTCGACCGAGTATCGCACAAGCGACTATTACAGTATTGGTGAACTTTGGGATCCGGGAACCGTTACTAGGTTGGCTATCATCATACCTTATTGATCCCCATCAGGTAGTCACTTTAGGTGATTATCGCTATTCACAACGCTCAAACAACAGTTGAGTAATCCAAGGGAGCATGCTCACTCCCTTACTATTTGTTCCGCATTAATGACATCAGCATACATGTAAAACTTGGAACGCCGTCTTCATTTGCTGACGATTTGGAAATAGTATATAAGCTTCGGCGTGGCGAGGTTCACGGGACATCACTGTTCATTCAAGATGATATACATTTCCTTGAGTCATGGTGCTGCACATAGGTGATGGACCGCTCCGCAAAGAAATCAAGCATCATGAATTACGGATTTTGCATCCGCGAAGGATATATCACCCTAAACACTGAACGTGTCCCTACACAGTTGTCCACGCGATATCTCGGAATTACGTATTCGTCTATCTTCAGTTTCTCCGAACAGGTCCCAATAGCAGGTACCACGTACCAGACAGTCTATGTTCAATATATCAAACAAAATAGGCACAACTCGTGCTAGATTTAAGCTTTTCAAGCTACTCACTCGCCCCATCCTCGAATAATGCAGCATAATATACGGCTATAAAAGAAACAGTGAAAAGATGGCTGTGGAGCAACTGCAGAAGTCAAATAATAAAACAATCTGCTTGATAAACGCTCCGCAATGAGTTATCAAGAACGCTACAATGAACTTCATATAGAATCTCATTTAATATATCGATTGAAGGGCAACTTGTTGCTGGTTCTCAACATGCTACACAAAAAGACCTATTCCAACCTGCCTACACTCAATTTATAACATTAAGCAACTCGAGAGCTTCGCAAAAATGATTTTATACCGCATATACGCAAGGTTAGAACAAATGTCCGCTCTAAATGTTCCTGGTCAGTTATGGCTATCTGTGGAATAAACTGCCAATAACCCTCAGGTCATGTAACAATATAGCAACATTTAGAAAGAGACTCAGAAATCAGCTTTCTCAAAGTGGCCTGAGATCTCTATTCACATAAGGAAAATCCTTCGATAAGCTATTCAAAGAGGGGACAAAAACATACAAACACCGAGGTTTTCATGACTAGGCGTTGGTCTTAACACTTCCGGCAGAATATTAAAACATAAAACGCATATCCCAATACTCAACCTGTGCATATCACCTATGCAAAGGCATTGATTTTCCGCACAAATTGGTCTGTACCGTTACAGACATATCTTCTCTCATCAAGAGAAATATACGCATTATTATTATTAATAAAATTATTAGTATTATTATTAAAGCTGATCATCGTAAAATATGTGGGCCAACACTGAGGAACTCTTTTTTAACCAGCGGGAAAATTTATCGCGCTCCTGTGACTCCAAATTTTCTCACAATTTAGCCTGCATGCCCATTTGGATCAGTTTTGTGAGCTCCTCCAAACCCAGTTGATATCTTGAGTCAGCGTCTCAAGGAATACAAAATTCCTTCACTTACCTTATTTGTCGTTTCTTCACTCCCAAGACAATCCCATAAATCCGTTGAAATTGCATTCCACACCCCGAATTCCAACCTAATCTAGAAGCTTCGTTTAAGTGCTGTCTAACAACTGTACAACTACTCTAACCTCTAGCTATATAAGACAGATACAAGAGAATTATATTTATCAATAGTAAAATCGTTGTCGACTCAACTATCCTCCAGCGGTTTGCGAGAATTTCACTAATGTTGCTTTGCGTACTATCACTAAAAGCTCGCGGTCGATAGCTTGCATCATCCTCGATCCTCATCTGACTAATCGAAATCACGCTGGCATATGTATAAAATTTCCTCTAATTATCTGACGATAAGAGTCGGTAGTTCTGCAACAATACATTGTTGGGTACATGTCTGCGCGGAGGTCTCAGTTACTGTAGAGAACACCACAAAGCGGTACATCGTGACAAACGGTAACACGTAACTAGCGACTTCCATTGGCTTTTTGAGCAAGTCAACCTTGGCACTGAACCGAGAAAGTCATACACTACAAAAACACATCCAGTAGATGTGGCATAATAAAATAACCAGAATTGTCGCTTTGATCCAATCCGAAGATTTGATTAATGTCCACTTAGCTGCTACCAAGTTAAAATAACTGCCTTAGGAAAAAATAGCGTTTGCCGGATCTACATGCTTTCGGACCAAATAACACATGGCCCCGGCATCGATAACAATCTAAACACGTTTCTTCCATATCCAGCCTGAGTTCAGTGGTGGGATAGCGGCTTTGCGCTAGAAACCGCTGGCACAGTAAACGTGCAACTTCGGGGGTGAAAGGTTGATTTAACTCGACAATGAAAGCTGCCTCTTCGAACCTCTGGCCTTGGTTGCCTCCTTGTCTCGGGTGAGAAGGAGGATGATAACCAATACATCAATTTTTGTTACTGGACATTCGGCAGCAGCGACCGTTCTTACGATCCACGAGTATAGTTTTGCAAAGACGAGGATGTTTGACGCAGGTATCCAGAAAGTATTGAGGGTCCTTAGCGCTCATATGCAACAGATTACTTGTGCTTAAGAATGTAGATAATATACGCCTTCGTCGCCAATTACTAGAGTTACAGCTTCTGCCAGCGATCGCAAATGCTTGCTGCAAAACATGAATAGCTTTATTTGAAACCTCTTGCAAACCCGAATACAGTGAATTATTTGCTTTTCTAATTCCGTTTTCGACGCTCCTGAAAAGGATTTGTCAGCTAATTTTAAAATGTTCCCGTTGTATTTCTGAACATTTTATGAAGTGAAATCTTGGCGGGAGTAAATCGATAAAAGAAACATGGCCGACGCTGATTTGACCGAGTAAGGAGTCCGTAGAAGGAACTCAATATCTTCTGGCGGGCCATTTCGACGTAACCGGAAAGCCAACATTTGTCGAGCGTGATCACCGCTAAGGAAACTCACTATAATTTTCTGATGGTCATTTTGTGCTACAACAGCACGCATTTGCTTCCCAGCATCCGAAATGTTATAGTTTTCGCTGGGCGGAAAAACAGACGTTTCACGCGTAGAACGTGACACAACATATTTTATCCAAGAAGTGGCGACATATTTATATTATTCGTCCCGAGAGGGGGTAACATGTTATTCCGTAACCGTCGCGATGGTACCGAAGGCCTGCGGTGGAAAACAAAGGGAACACTGGTGACCGCATGTTAAACCCTACCATCTATTAATAAGGAATATGCATTAATTAACTACAAATTGCATGCTGACAATCCGAGACCACACTATGGCCGAATACACGATAGGCAACCAAGCGTTTGCTGATCAGTCATGACCAGTCATGACAAGTCATGACCAGTCATGACCACGACAAAGACTAAGGCACTCGTTCAGACACGGGTTAAAACAACATGGCGCGTCACGTGGCAAATACATTTAAGCAAGGATATATGATATTAATCGCATATAAACCCTAGTCGCATGGTTACCGATTCACCAACAGCTTGCAAATTCATCTGAACTCGCGAAGCTCTAGCGATATCAGTGAATGCTGTCCCAATGAAAACCTAAGAAATCGTTTTGTATTCCAAACCTTTCTATAACATTAGATCCCAGCCGGGTCCAAGCGTATTCCGAGATATTGCACATAAATTTCAGTGAAATTGGTTTGAGGTACATATGATATTTTTAGTTGCTCTTCATAAAAAGCTGGTAGAAGTCTTCGACAGATGCTGACAAAAAGCGTTTCAAGTAAGAGCAAACACATGGTTGTTGATTGATGACGTTCTCCTTTTTATATTTAAGACTTCTCTTTTCTGGATGTCACGGATATTCTCAAGCAGCGGTAGTTTCCATAGATGGTTTGCAAGTAAACTAACACGTTACACGATCGGTGACAATATACGTACTATAGGCAAACGGATTTCACATGCATGTCAACGTGCTAGAAAAAGTGCACTGTCGCCTCTTTTGTTCTCAACACTTGCGGTGCTCGTCTGTTTGACTGAGCATACAAGTAAAACGATTTCGCCGAATAAGCACTGCGGTAAACCAAAGCAATCATTTTGACTGTACCACACAAGATATCACAAAACTATTTACTGGTTTCATGAACAATGATGAAGAATAACTGCAGTTTTGATGGTTCACGTTTTAATGAATCACGTGCAATTCTGATCTTCAGCAAAACAAAGATTCCCATTCCATTAATATGTATCAATATCGAAAATCATTTCAGGGTAAAGAATTCTTTTCGGTTACTCTCATGGGACCCACACGTTTACATAACATTGATTGTGGAGATAGCGTCAACTGGGGCTGGGATTGACCTCTTGACTGTTTGAATGACCAAAATCGATAACTTGAGACAGTGATAGAGATAGTAGGTCAAGTAAACTAAATAAACATGTGTACACAAGTCTCAGTAGTGCAATGAAAGTAAGTATGTAAGGTAACAGCCAAATAACTAAGTAACGGAGTACGTTGGCCAAGGTAGTAGTATCGGCAGTATAAATCGTTTTTGGACACATTATTCCGGCTTTAGATGGTGAATGTACATAGCCTCGGCGATGGATAAGAGCTGCTTGCGGAAGGCTTGGGAGAAGTATTCAGGTAATGAGCGAATGACATTGAAGTCATTCTGTGAAGCTGAATGGCCACATTCAAGGAGGTGCGACATGATAGAGCTGTCCGAAGACCTCATTTCGCCTCTGTAAAACCATGCCGGGATGTGTTCACGAACCTTCTGAGCTAGGCGTCTTGTCGTGCGACCCACGTATCGTGCAACACAGGAGCACGAGTACTGATAAATGGTCATTGAACGGGTCAACGGCGGTAGTCTGTCCTTCAAGGGTTTTGTAAGCAACGGCTTATTGTAAAAAACCATTCTAAGGGGGGCGCGAAATACGTTTTCTCGACAGCTTCTTTCAGGCGTCTGGATAACATATCAGCTGCAGAATCGCCCTTAAAGGGTATATGTATGAAACTCTCTTTCTTAGGAGCAATGCTTCTAGGTGGCTTCCGATTACGTTCCTTCAAATGTTTTATGATAAGTTTATCCGGATGGCCAGTTTCCCTGAGGGCGTCGCAGATTCTCTGTAGGTCTTCGCTGATGGCATCCGGTGTACAAATACTGCGCGTCCTGAAGGCGAGAGATCTGATTAAACTCCGCTTGTGCTTTAGTGGTACTGGGGCTGTGGGAGTTAGTATACTGCCCATTCCGTGTGTGCTTTCTGTGTACCTTTCTGCTGCATGATCCGTGTGAGTTAGGGATAACCTGTACATCCAAGAAAGGTAACCGTTTTCCGAGTTCGTGTTCACAAGTGAAATAGAGAATCTTGTGTGCGTCATTGAAATCTTTCAGCAACTGTTCCGCATGCTTTTCGAATTTGCAAAGCACGAAGGTGTCATCCACATACCGTACGTACATTTCGGTTTCACAGATGTGCGTTGCAATGGGCCACCTTCCAATTTCGTTATGAATATATCAACCAGCAGCAGCCCCAAATGAGATCCCATGGCCACTCCGTCAATCTGACGGTATATTTCACCATTGAAAGTGAACTGAACATTTAACGTGCAACTAAGTAACACCTCCTTTAGCAAATTCTTCGGAAAAGTTGTGTATATGGGCAGTTGCTGAGCAAGCTCGCATACGTAATCCACGGTTTCGAGCAATAGAATGTTTGTGAACAGCGACTGGGCATCGAATGATATCATCCTTTTGTTAACAAGGTTGATTTCAGATATCCTCTCAATGAATTCGAACGTATCTCTCACGCAGTAGGTACAAACCAAATTCCGTAACGGCTGCAGCTTCGCCACCATCCACTAGGCCAACAAATGCTGCGACGAACCCACTATGTCCAAGATTGGGCGCATTGGGGCGCCTTCCTTGTGAACTTTAGGTAGGCCATATAATCTCGGTAGGTGTACACCTGAAGGCTTCAGCTTTACGAATTCCTTCTTCGTGATAAGTTTGGCTTGCATCATTCGCCTGAGGCGGCCGGTTAGCTGTTTCTCTAACTCTCCTGTGTTGTCTTTTCCTGTCATGAGTCTATGAAACTTACTCTCACCACTGAGGATGTGTTTCATTTTATGGATATAATCCACCCTATCCATTAGCACTATTCCGGAGCCCTTGTCTGGCTTAGAGATTATTAATTCGTTGTTTAACCGTAGCTCTTTAAGTGACTGGATTTGTTCCCTAGTGATAATAATATTACTAGATGGTTTGGTCTTGACGTATTCGTGGAATTTATGAACCAGGCTAGATTTAAGATTCTCAACATCACTTGATGAGGTTGGAATCATGAATTTAGTCTGAGAATTTGGCTTTCAAACTGCACCTCTAAAGCCGCCTGATCCATTTTATTACATGGTATGCAAAACTTTGGACCTAATGACAACACGTTCAGCTGCGTCTGGGTTAGTATTACACTTGAAATGTTAAACACATATCGCTGCGGGTTATTCGGAAATGTCATCTGGGGGACATGGCTAATAAGCGTAGTAAATACCTTCATTTTTTCCTTACTTTCGTTTTCTGTTTAACCAATTCTACATATTCCTCATAATGTTGACGTTTTGGTCAGTTTGGCGGTTATGTTGCTTCCTTTTTAAAAGAGAAATACATCTAAAAATAAAATTAGCCTTATTGTGAGTTATTGTGGCTGCTGTTTTGAGTGACGAAGCAAACAATGGAAAAACGCTCTGGTGCCCCGTTACATCAGTGGGATTATCCGTGCACTAGCACACGCAAAAGCAACAGGCCAAGAGCGATTATTCAATTTCCTTTTTGCATTGTGAAGGCTGGCCGTACCGCATATGCTAGCGACAATAACGCGAAATTCAACGTGGTGATGACTCTGCGAATATGTACAAAAGCTTCATCTCTGGCATCAAGTTATTGTATAGATGTGTTTAAAGGCATTTTTTCGATTATCTGTGCCATGTAATATTTACATGAATAATTTATATGTCAACGTCCATCCCTCTATCGATAGTCTTCGACACGTGATTATTATTCTCCCATTATCTGAAAATTAATAGGGTTTCACAAGTCATCAAAAGGCTTGATATTTATTAAACCGAATTTGCACATTTTACTTTATCGCATGTAAGATATACAAGTACCCCCGTTTCAGTGAAACCGTTAACTTTAAGTATTCCTGTTTCCGTTTCGAAATGGCGTTTGCTACATAAATGTGCCTAAGCATGCAACGCATTTTGCAAGCCTGAACGCTTATCTTTGCAATAAATTCAAATACACACGACGCGTGCTCCAAGTCCCATAAATGGTGTTCCACACACTGTGTCAACCTATGCTGTTGAGCACAAACAACGAATAGGGATGTAAAACGGCACTTCAAATATTTGGAGTAGTTATTTTCGCTGCAATCGAAAGCTAAATAAATAAATCCAGTTATCTTGAATGTTGGCACACAACTCTTGCAGCATAATGATGTATTCGTTAAAAGGCATTGCATGAAACAGTGTGATCATGGAAAATAGGCGAATTGCATGCATTCACATAAGTTGTATCCCTTACGAAAAACCGCAAAATGTTTAATCAAAATATATGTTTTAAAATATACAGCTAGAATTATTAGTTTTTCCTTACAAAATATCTGCTTATAAACTTATGCCGTGTCCTCGAGATACCTCATGATTTCACAATTGTTAGACATAGAACCGAATATATTTGTCTGCGCAACAACAAAAGCTGTTAGAAACTTGACCTAATTGACCGTACCATTGTCTCCACAGAAGTAAAATTTTATTAATTTTGGGGATTTTTGTTTTGTATGATGTTAGCTAATGCGAAGTTTTGCAGCTAAAATATAAGGAACTAATTATAAACGTTAAAAATAAAACATTAGCCAAAAATTAAAGGTGCTTTGGTAGTATACCGGATTCAAAAATAACTGATTGAAAATATGTGAACATTACACTATTTCTCGAAAACGATATAACATGATAATTAACGGGATATTTTAGCAGTAAAATCTTTCGTGTTTGAGCGGAGGCGTTCTATTGAAAATTGAAAGTCCTACAAACAGTTGTGCATGACGGGCATCTGCCGTGATCATTGGGAATTCTTCATGAGAAAACGTCGGCAATCTCAAGTCCATTGCTTGACGATGTTGACATGTGCATTCATATTCTTACAATGGTTCCTGCAAGGGATCATTTGTCTCTCGGGGTTCCGGAAGTTTGGAAGCCAGATGAATGATTGGTGATCCTACGCATAATTGAGCAGATAGTGTCCGCATTGTTTGATGATAAACACCAGCTTGAGTAATAGCTTTCATTTTGTGCAATAGTTGCGTTTTATTCGCGAACGACATTTGTTGGCACACTGAATAACCGGTTCCTTGCATTAAACCGTGGGTTGCGAGAGTACAACTACGATTCCGGTCTCGTTGACATTTGTGTCCAGAATGAAAGATTCAGCGGATGGACGCGTGCTAAGCATGTTAATACCGAAGCTTCACAGAGTGCAGTCCGAAGGGTTTCAGATACTTCTTGCTGCGAACTTCCACAAACAAAATCTTGGGTGTCCTTGAGAAGTTTGTCCTTCAAACTAGCGATGTTAGCAAAATGTCGAACAAAGGGCCGATAGTATTGCAAGGCTCAGAAACCTACGCGCCTCTTCAGAAATTTTCGAAGTTAGAAAATTCCGATTGGTCGCAGCGCGCTACTTCTCCAGAAACGATATGGCCTAGGTAGGTTAATTCTTCTCTTAGAAATTGAGATTTTTAGCCTTTTGGCTTTAACCCAGTGGCAACAACAGATTTTTCACGGCCATAAGGCTCAGTGTTTTTCCATACTTCTGTCGTGCACAAAAATATCGTCTAGATAAACTAGGCAGTGTTTTGGAATCAAATCGGCTTCAACTGTGTGCGTTAGACGCTGAAAAGTTACGTTTTCGTTTGTGAAACAGAACGCCATGATCTGGATTTCGAAAAGACCAGACGTAACATTAAATGCAGATTTACACCTGTCGTCAATGTGCAGCTCGAACTGCAAAATCCAAGGTAGTAAACCAAAGTGAGCCGCCGAAGTCGTCCATTGTGTCAATTATTCTCGGTAATGGGAAATGGTCCTTCCGAGTGACCGATTTCAGTTTACCACAATCCATACATAGCTGCAGTTCTCCGCCGTTCGTTTTGTGTAATACGATTAGCAATGCCCAAGGCGATTTTGACGGTCGAATATTATCTATTCTAAAATGTTATTGTTGATGCGTTTCAATTACTGCTGGAACTGGTGAGATACACATCCGGCAGCTTGATCAGTTGGTGGCGCATCATCTGTGTTTACGCGAAGACGTAAAAGCTGGTAACATCCTAGATCCTCATCTAAACCAATCGAAATCGCGCTGGTATATGTATAAAATTTCTTCTAATTATCTGTCGATAAGAGTGGGTAATTCCACATCAACACATTGAATACATGTCTGCGCGGAGGCTCCAGTTATTGTACAGAACATCACAAAGTGGTTCATCGTGACGAACGGAAACCGTAACTCGCGACTTCTATTGGCTTTTTGAACAAGTCAACCTTGGCACTGAACTGAGTAAAGCATGCACTCCCAAAACCACATCCCAGTAGAGGTGGCATAATAAAATAATCAGAATTGTCGCTGTGATCCAACCCGAAGATTTGATTAATGTTCACATAGCTGCCACCAAGTTAAAATAACTGCCTTAGGAAAAAATAGCATTTGCCGGAACTACAAGCTTTCGGATTAAATAACACATGGCCCCGGTATCGATAATATCCTTAAGACGTTCCTTCCATATCAAGTCTGAGTTCAGTGGTGGGCTAGCGGGTTTGCGCTAGAAACGGCTGACACAGTAAACGTGCAACTCCGGGGGTGAAAAGCTGATTTAAATCGTCAATGAAAGCAGCCTTATTGAACCTTTGCCCTCTCTGGACTCCTTGTCGCGGATGAGAGTGCAGATGATAACCAATCCGCCTATTTCGGTTACTGGACAATCGGGAGCAGCGGCCGTTCTTACGATCCACAAATATGTTTGTGCAATACGAGGATGAGTGAGGTAGGTATCCAGAAAGCATTGAGGGGTACCAGATCTTATATACAACAGGTTAGGTTTTGCTTAAGAATGTTGGTGTAATATGTCTTGGTCGCTAATTAGCAAAGGAAGGCCCATCAACAGGGATCTCAAAGGCTTGACGCTGAACAGGAATAGCTGAATTTGGAACGTCATGCAAACTCGAAGACAGTGAATTATATATTTTTCTAATTTTGCTTTCAATGATTCCGGAAAGGATTAGTCAGCTAGTTCTAAAATGATCTCCTTGTACTTCTGAACTTTTGCTGAAGGGAAAATTTGGCGAGAGTAAAACGATTAAACCAACATGGCAGACGCTCATTTAATTAAGTAAAGAATCCGAAGACGGTACCCAATATCTTTTGGAGGCCATCTCGCAGTAGCCGGAAAGCCAACATTTGTCGAGCTGGATCAATGTTATGCATACTCCCTATAAATATTTGGTAGTCATTGTGGGCTGCACCGGCACATGGTTTTCTTTACAGCATCCCAAAGGTCAACTCCTCATTGGGTGGAAAAACAGAGGGCTCACGAAGAGAACGTGACACCACATCTTTTATCCAGGAATTGTAGACATATTTGTAATATTCTTCCGGAGAGGGGTAACATGTTATTCCGTAACCGACACTTAGAGTAGGTCGCGATGTACCCGACGGCCTGTGGTTGAAAACAAAATAACACGGGAAACCGCAAGTTAAACCCTACCATCTATTAATAAGTAATATCCACAAATTAACAACAAAATGCCCGCTGACAATTCGAGAGCACACTATGCCCGAATACACGATAGTTAACCAAGTGTGTGCTGATCAGTCCGCGGACAAGACCACGACAACCAAAAAACGCAATGATTCAGAGGCGGGTTAAAACAACATGGCGCGTCGCGTGACAAAAGCCGTCTGCGAAGGATACGTGTTATTAATTGCAACCTTCACTCTGCGTTTCTAAATTAATCTAAGCCAAATATATACCGATTCATCTATAGCTTTTCAATTCATCTGAACTGAGGAAGCTCCAGCAACAACAGCGAATAATGTTCCAAAATATCTAAAAAATCGTTTTATCATTCAAAGCCTTTTAAAGCATGCGATCCCAGCCTCTTCTAAGCGTATTCCATAATACTGAACATAAAATATAGTAAAACTGTTTTGACAGACTTAGATACTAGTATGTACTATTCATTTAAATCTGCTAGGACTCTTCGACAGATGATGGCGAGAAGCTGTTCAGGTAAACGCATACAAAGGGTTGTTGGTTGACGACGTTCTCCTTTTTATAATTAAGACTTCTCTTTTCAGTATGTCATGGATTTTCTCAAGCAGCGGTATTTTTCGTAGATGGTTTGCAAGTAAACTAACACGTTACACGATCGGTGACAATATACGTGCTTAAGGCAAACGGATTTCACAAGCTTGACAACGTACTGGGAAAAGTGCGATGTTGCCTCATTTGCTTTCAATACTTGTGGTGCTTGAATGTTTGACTGAGCATACATGAAACAAGTTTTCGCCGATTAAGCACTGCTGTAAACAAACAACAAAAATTTGATCTGTACCACACATGATATCACAGCAAGTTACTTAATGAAACAATTATTTTCCCTATGGATTTATTGCAAAAATTACAAAGCGCCTGATTTTAGTAACATAAGTACGCCCTTGCAACCTAAAACTATATTAGTTTGGGCCCATTTAATGGTTTCATGAACAATAATACAGAATAACTGCTGTTTTGATGATTCGCGGTTTTGTCAGTTTGGCGGTTATGCTGCTTCCTTTTTGAACGAAAAATGCATCTAAAAATCAAATTAGCCTTATTGTGAGTCATTGGAGCTGCTGTTATTAGCGACGAAGCAAACAATGGCTAAACGCTCTGGTGCCCCGTTACATCAGTGGGATTATCCGTGCATCTAACACACGCAAAAGCAGTAGGACAACAGCGATTACTTAATTTCGTTTTTGCATTGTGAATGCTGGCCGCACTGCATATGCTAGCGACAATAACGCGAAATTCAACGTGGAGATTATTCGGCGAAGTTGTACAAAAGCTTCATCTCCGGCAACAAGCTATATAATGGACGCTGTCAATTGCATTGTGTTCGATTATCTGTGACCAGTAATATTTATGTGGATAATTTATATGTCAACCTCCCTCTCTCTGTCGATAGTCTTCAACACGTTATTACTTAGTCTCCAGTGGTCTGAAAATTAATAATGTTTCACAAGATTTAACAATACTTAATTATTGTTAAACCAATGTAGCACATTTTAATATATCGCATGCAATATATACAAATAATCCAGTATCAGTGAATCTGTTTAGTTTAAGTTTTCTTTTCTCCCATTCGGAATGGTGCTTAATACATCAATGTGCCTAAGTATGCAACGCATTTTGCAAGCCTGAACGCTTCTCTGTCTCAATGAAGTCAATTACACACGACGTGTGCAAGTCCCATAAATGATCTTCAACACATGGTGTCAACCTATGCTTTGAGCACAGACAACGAGTAGGGATGCAAAACGGACACTTCAAAAATTTGGAGTAGTTATTTTCACTGAAGGCGAAAGATAAATAAATAAATCCAGTTATCTTGAATGTTGGCACACAACTCTTGCAGCATAATGATGTATTCGGTAAAAGAGAATTCATGAAACAGTGTAATCATAGAAAAATAGGCGACATGCATACGTTCACATTAGGTGGTATCATATGTGGAAATCCGCAAAACGTTTAATCAAGTTATATGTTTTAAACTATACAGCTAAAATTATTAGATTTCTCTTAACAAAATCTCTGCTTGTAAACTTATGCCGTATTCTCGTGATACATCAAGATTCCAAACTGGCTAGACATAGAACCGAATATATTTGTCTGCACAACAACAAAGCTGTTAGAAACTTGACCTAATTGATCATACCATTGTCTGCACAGAAGTAAAATTTCATTAATTTTGGGGATTTCTGTTTTGTTTGAAATTAGATAATGTGATCTTCTTGCAGCTAAAATATAAGGAACTAATTATAAGCGTTAAAAATGAAACATTAGTCATATATATATAAAGCGCCGTCTTATGATAGCGGATTAAAATGGAACTGATTGAAAAGATAAGAGCATTCCACTACTTTCGCTAAGAAATAGCATTATTATTAACGGGATAATTTAGCAGCGAAGATTGGAGTATTTATGAGGATACGTTCAATTGACAATTGAAAGTAATAGCAAGCTATAGGAATGGAACAAACATAAATTCTGTTACGACCCAATTTCTAATTTAAGTACTATGCCTTTAGGAAGAAAAGTAAGTTGTAGAAGCTGAATGCATGCAATGTGTTTCGTAGAAAGCATTCACTCGTGCTTCTAAGCCTTGCTTATCCTTGCTCTCGTCTGCCGTGTTAGCAGGCAACCCATCGCCAATTACACATGTCTTAAGGTCAGATATTTATACATACATCACAGGCAATCAATTTTTCCATCTAGCTTCATCATTCGTCTTCAACGTGCAATGGGTATACGTACTTTTTTATAGATAGTAAATGACCGTCCACACTGACGAACACAAAACCACCTAATTTTTTATGTTTGTTTATACGAAACGCTCCGTGAGCGCTTTTCAATTTGAATGAATATCAGGATGACAACGTGAGTGGATATTAACGAGGACTATGCGTCCGATGGCAGCAGGCACGAGCGGTTTAGGACAAACTGTGGAATTGTCACAAAGAATAAATTTGTTCGTGCTTTAGAGAGCAATATATTGCACATAATTTGAAGTGGAATGAAGCGGTGCTCAAATACTTAATCGAGGCAAATCGGATGCCATGGCCTTAATGTGGACAGAAGGCAAAAGTGAAGAGTGAGGTTGAAGCAGTAGACAGCGTGGGCGAAGGGGTAGTTGACTAGCGAGAGTTGACGTATATATGCAGTGAACAGATAGGTGAAGATAATATGCCTATTTTACCGGTTTGATTATTTGTCAGCGACAGAGTTGAACGTAACAATGTGTGATTATGTTCAGCGTAGACAATGAATGAGACATTCTCGTGTGTGTTGCGAATAAGTAATTGATACGTAGAGGGCGATTAATTCCCTATCAAAGGTGCAGCAGCGGGGTTCAGAAAGGTGCATGCATTTGGAGATTAAAACAAGAGATTGCCAATACTCAGCAGCTTATTGCTGGATAAAAGCCTTTGCCCGCAAAGTCTTAAATGTTCCTTGTAGGAGAAAAAGGAGTAGGCATTTCCTAGTGCACGAGAAAACTTCAAACGAGATAGCATCAATTATCTCAGTGTAAGCCGTGTGTAGTGCGTTGCGGAAAGTACACTGATGATCGTTTAATTTTAGGTCTGTCCGGAGCATCATGAGCTGAACGCAGCTGGACCACAAAACGGACGGTTTTGTTTACGTGAATTCGGAGCAGGGGAGACTATTAGCATGAATATGGTTGACAGGTTTCCTTTTGGCAGAGGACACGACGTAACCTATGAATTCTACCATGAACATGCCATTTTTGAACGAAATTGGTTTAGCGGTGATGCAGGTTTTGATCAGCAGGTTGTTTCTCGCGAAATCCTTGTGGTTCTTGTGCTATGATATTGCATTCTTCAATGAAGTTCTTCAACGCTTCGGCAACCATCTTTTCCACCGGATGTAGTTTATCGCGCGATAGTTGGCCGCATCTACACGACTTCCTCCCTTATGGATGGTAGTGACGATGCCATGCTTCCACATTGTTGGCACCCGCATCTCCTCGAGGCATCGTTGGAAGCACTTGGAGATTGGGTCCGCTAGGTTAACAGCAGCCAATTTCAACGCTTTTAGTCGAATATTAGCAACGTCGAGAGAGGTGGGCCCACGCAGAGCAAGCAGCATGTTCATAACATCCGCACTCATAAACACAATGTGGCTAAGTCCTGGTGGTGGTACAACTATCAGAAATAATGTATGCGGGGTGTTCGTGCTCTGGAATTTCGTGGAGAATTGTTGACCTAGGGCGTTGACCGCATCGGTTACGGTTTTTGTTAGTCCACATAAAGTGTGTAAAGCAGGAATTCCTCGCTTCAGTTTGCGGAGCTCCCTTATGTGTCAGTACAGGAGCTTGAAGTTAGAAAGGAATTTCTTATCTAGATTCTGTTGGTGCTGTATTTTATCTTCGCGTACTGAGTATACGCAACGATTCCTTTGGATAGTGTACGGTTCCTATGTTTCGGCACTTGATGACTCCGTTTATCTTCGTCAGAGTAAGTTCCTCTCAACGATACACTTGCGTATCCCGCTGCGTATAAATGATTTTACTGTCTTCGTTCGCGAAGGTCTATTCGTAGATGCACTAGTTATTAACGTGTTAAATTGGTGAACAAATTCAGAGCAGGCGTCTTCGGGGAAACGTTCTGTTAAAAATATCCAGCTTGTAGTATATATACGTATGACTAGAGCGCCATAATGCGTAATGAGCAGACATTCCTCAGGGTTTTCTGACGAATAATCTGCATAATATATGTACTTGTATATGAGGGTTGTATGGTCACTACGGCCTAAAGGACTAGCTATTGATACCGTTTCCAGCATGTGCTCTTCGTTGGTGAATACGCGACCCAGGATAAACGGTTTGTTTCCCGTCCTAAATCTTGTGGGATATGTGATGTGGTTGTAGAGTTGTAGTCCACTAATTATCTCCTGTACTTTCATTTTGAAGTGTTCATTTATACAGGCTTGGTTGCTATGGTGTTAATATTTAAGTCAACTACAAGGTGAATGTGGCTGTACAACTGCGAGAGGATTGTCTTCATTGTGGAGAATGGGCGTTTGTCCAGTTCCAAAGTAGCCGACGGAGGGCGTACACCACATCCAACAAACATGCCTTCCCACGGCTTAGATGAAGACGACACCAAAGCGCATCGACAATCGGAACCTCTGGGTCATCGATGAGACCAACGTGTAGTTCGCTGCGATAATAAATTAGTAATCCACCTTCTCTACTTGATCGAACTTTGCGTAGAATAGACATTACAGATAGTGCGATTTCTGCATCAGTGCTCACTTCTTTTAACCAGGTCTCGGTTATCAAAACGAGGTCCCTGGACATGGAGTCCTGGCGCAGGCGTAGCTCCGCCAGTTTGCTTAAAAGAACTTGAGCGTTGGTATAAAACAGGAGAGTGATTCATTGGTAAGAATGTTGATTGTGTATGTAGACAACTGTTTTGAGACTTGGCCGTGAAGTTGAATGGCACTAATTTTTAAATTTTCTTTGGCTCGTGATAATATATTGGAATAACCCTGTGCCCCATACGATCAGGCTCGTGATGATCCTTTTGGCCAAACCCATCTTGCAGTGTCTCGCCGGATGCTATGACAGCAGTCTGATCAGTCTCTGTGGTGGACTCTGCAACAACGGTTGTTCCCACTAGGTTAGTTCTCCATGTAGTAACTAATAGCCTCTTGTCGTAAACCTGCTGCTTTTAGTCGAATTTCTGTTGGTAGCTGGTTCCGGAAGTTACCCCAGTTCTCTAGAACTGTCTGAAAAGTTAGCTCAGACGTTAAGACCAAATTCGGTCACCTTGGTCCAAACCCTTTGTAATTTTGGTGACACGGGAATCCTGGTCATGTAGGTTGCAATGACATTATCCAAAGACAGCGCCTCACGAATGTATCGCCATTGCTACAGGTCATGTGCCTGAACTTCTTCAGGTGATGTAGCTTCATACTCAGGGACGCCATGAATAATGACGGCTTCCAGTTCGTGTTTTCTACGTCCCTGTTGATGTTCATATCTTTTGGACATTCTTTCCACGGAATATCTGGCAAGAGATATATTCGTTTAATGCTCTGTAGTGTCGATTTGTAGCGAGCAGAATGGATTCAGTTTCTTCTACGGAATGTAGTGTTACTTGAAGTAGTCGAGGCTTACCATATTGTAAGGTGTTTGGGTGTCGTGCGCTGCTGCTCAGCGTAATGGTTTCAGGGCGCATGCTGATGGCACTACAGATGGAATCCCACTGAATAAGTGCGTCTATCAATTTGCCACGTTTTGTGTTGGAGGTGGATTTAGGATCGCAGTGCATATCAGACTTAAAGCACCATGATTCCGTCTTGTGGTTTTCGACTTAAGAGCAATAGCTTCTTTCGTTTTTTGTGGATTGGTGAACCGCACTGGCGATAACGATCCATGTTGAGGCACAGTTTTGAACACTCCGGTAAGTGGAGTCACATGTATCTTTGACGGCGTTTTCCTAGAAACAACCGCTGCGTACGATGTCCAGTTAATTTTTACCTTGGGGTTGCTGGAGTTTCGTGTTTCGAGCATGTCAACTGAATTACTAGTTATTACACCCTTGGAGAATGCAGAAGCAAGTGGGTTATAAACTAGTTTTTCACTTGGGGGAGTCCTGTGGCTAGGGGCCGTTGGAGACTTAGATGCGATGGCCAGGTTGGAACGCCTGGTCCTCTTCTTCGGCCTAAATGGAGAGTTTGTAGGTGTCCGATCAGTTTCAAGTGTAACATTGTTTACTTTTACAGACGCAGTTCTAACGTTCACCAGTTGCTCAACTGTTTCCTCCAACGTTTCACACATTTTCAATAGGAAAATTACACAACTAACAACTGGGCTGGATTTGCACTCCTGTCAAAACCAACATGCTTCGGTTTCGCTGCTATAATTCTAGTTTTGAGCGCACTCACCCCTAAACACTTCGAATGGTAGGTTTTTGACAGGTAAATCAAACTGGACTAGACTTAACCGTTTTTACACATAGGTCAACTGACTTTCGAATGGGTCATATCCGCTTTAGGCATGTACTATGTTTTTGTGAATTGCACCAATTCAAATAGGGATTAGATAGAAAAGGAAAGTCCAGAATCTATGTTGTAGATATGTCACTTACCACTAGTTATAATGTAATTATTCTACTGATATATGTGGCCATGTTCAGTAATGGGGCAGCGAATTAAGAATGACCACAGATGGTGGTGATACCGTGTAATTATCCCCACTAACAAGATGGAATGGAGAAACTGGATGTGTACACTACAACATGGGTAGCAAGAGGATAGAGATATTGTCGCACCGTGTATGACTTCGTTTCAAGTTTCGTTGCGTGGAGATCGACGCTGGTTTGAGGTCAGGGGGCAGACATGTCGCGTCCGGATGAGTCACCTGTTATTAGGGTAGACTGCGACGCGCGTACTATTGATCCAGCTGGTAAATGGATAGGCGGCGATGCAGCGCGGTATTGGGGTAAGCAGGATGACTTGGAAAATACTGTCTAATGACGAAGGTGGCAGCACCAATAGCGAACAAATTGACGAATATCACTTTGTACTGCGACTAGAAGGATTTGAAGTTAGAAGTTCTGGTGATTCTCATAAAGATCTTCAAACTAAGACCACCAGAGTTCTTGTGCGACGAGAGGAAAAATAAATCCTCCGGTAGAATTCAAGTACGGTTGACTTCGAAATTGCAAGAGCACAGTTTGCTGGTGATTTGCGAATGTAAGATACAAAAGATGAACAGTGATAAGAGCAGATCGTGGAACCAGATCGAATGATATTTCATAGGTCTTTTTGAAAATATATCCGACGTTTTAAGGGCGAATAACGCAGGAGGACAGTTTTTAGACCGCACAGTGAGGTAGATGTACATCTTTCTGTTTCCTAATATGGCGAATGATATATTACCTCCTAAAGTTAGGACGTTGGATAGCTGGTAGTCAGTCTATTTGCTGAGCCCAGCATATTGGCTGCAAACGTTAAGTCAAAGTAACTCCGCGGTACTCTTCGTGCCGCTTAGCTCTGATACAAACAGGCGCACTGACGATGTCGTTTAGAATGGTGACGAAACCATTACAACTAAACTGCTCATTGAAATATCAAATTACCAACTAAACAAAATAATCTACCAATAATTTCTACTACATTGTGGAACAGCTTCTTGCTTCGGGGGCTTGCAGGTTGGTCTATTAGGATATCGATCTCTTGCGCTAATGAATGTTAATGAGCTAAAAATTTAATTCCCCAGTATGGCTGCCTAGCAGGCGACTACATTTAGAGAGTTTGGAAATATTATATTTTCGTGAAACTGATACTCTAACAAAACAAACCAAACAAGGGGTCCGGAAATAGGAGACATCGGACAGACGGTGCTGCAACACTAATATTTGGGTCGGAAACTTTAACATAAATATGATCAGTAACATACCACAAAACGGAATTTGCTAATCTGCAGTTTCAGAATAAAAGGAACGAGCTCGTCGAAAATAAATTTCTGTGAAAGAGGAATCGTGCTCCCATATGAAGTGACCAATTCTGGGGTGCCACCCAGAGCGTATCGGCAGCTGTTGTACGTAAGATGCATGCCAACTACACGATATGGAGCACAAGAAAAGGCGTTCGGAACCAACGTGTATTGATATAATCTGCAAAGAATGCGGCGCATGCGAGCCATCGCAGAATGGGACGCAGCCTAGCTACTCATTTTCGTCGGGCAACAGGTTGGAATGCATCATCGGTAAAACGCATGAACAATCGGAAGATAGCAACGAGAAAAATCATCCAATGCCAAGCAATATCGCAAACATAAGTTTTATTTTCATTAGCTCAGCAGAACATTTTTCCTTTTGTACGTTTGTCTTATTAGCTTTATTAAGCATCGCGCAACTGAATGTATAAGATGGTACGTAGTCAACCATGAAAGAGAACAACACCGGTTAACTTCATGGCTGAGGACAAAAATCATGGTTCACTCTAATCACATCATTCGTAATAATTCTCAGCTAAGCTTCTTATATATATATATTTGTTACGCTAATTATTAATCTTAACCAATAAAAGCAAACCACATTTTGTTTGCCACTTATTAGATTGCTGCAGAACGAATGGCTAAATTTGATGTTAGATGTTTCTGACTCAGTGAGGTAACGAATAAATGTCTTAGCGAGATATGTGGGGAGCAGCAGGATATCTCACATTATTTAATTCCGTTCAAGCTAAAATAATATAATAAAATGGATATTTTGAATGATACATGAGGCACGCCAATGAAAGCGTGATCAGATTTGCACGAGCAAATATGCGGCGATTATGAGTTCAATTGTGGATGTTTCAGAGTAGTGTAAAGTTTGTAGAAAGTAGAAGTCACGACTAAAATTCGCGCACATTAATATGCCTCGACGAGGAATCGTGCCACAGTCCACGGATTATCGGTCCGCTGCTGTGCCACTGATCTAAAAAGGGCTGATGATTAGGTGCGCAAATTTAAATACATGACTTCTGCCCGTGAGCTCACAGTACCTGTCCTGGAGTTGCAAATTGGCTCACTCACCCCTCACTTCCCAATGGACCGAAGTACCCGTCCTTTAGATGTAAAATGAGCGATGGTAGGTTAATTTTGTGTGTTAGTGTGAAGTGTACAGTTCATTAAAATTAAAAGTTACGATTAAAATGCTCGCAAAATAATGTGCCTCGGCGGGGAATTGAACCCCGGGCCATGAATTTTCGGTCCGCAGAAGTTAGGTTTTAACATTTGCGAGGCAAATTAACAGCCCTCGGTAGATCAATGGCAGAGCAGCTGACCAGAGATTACGATAGTATCATAGATTAATCTTGAAAAATTTAGTGTGCAGACTCATAGGTACCAAGGCATGGGGGTGGTTGGCTAAACGTTTCGACATCACAGGTTTATTCAGTGTAGATATAGCAAATTATTTTTTCAATCTGAATGTTACAATAACGAGAAATAACGATTCCGATTTGTATCGAAAGTAAGTGTCAGTTCGGTGGAACAAAATCTTTTTCGCCCACTGAGATTGATTTCGACTTAAACCAATTGCTTTTGCAGTTATTCGCAACCGCGTCGTCCATTTTCCGCTCCTCGAACATATACTTTTGAGTCGGATCGCCTTCGGCCGTGTTGATAACCTATCCATATCCAGTTGAGCACTCAATGATAAATAAATTAATATGTTTACCCTAGGCTATACCTAGTAGGTTCATTCAGGCATAATTATTTAATTGCAACTACATAGATGTTTTGTCGCAATTGTTACAGCGAGAGTAAAAATTGCTCAGACGTTCCTGATTGAAATTGCACAAATATTACAAATATAAAAACAATAATGTTTGTCATGAGACAGGGACAATTTCAATGAAGGTAAACAATCTACTATATATTGCAATAATATATCAGCCAAGAAAATAGCAAAGATCCCGGATGATTGATTCGAAAATAATTGAAATCCAAGCTCGACAGAGATGTGATCATATACTGGGTTCGTATGCAAGTGACACCAAGATCAACGGTGAAATTTAGAAATAAAACTGACGGTCTTATTTGCAATTTTAGAAGTGTCAGTGTAATGAAAGTTTCAAGTGAGATGAAGTGTAACGCTTGTTGACTTGCCAGTGCGCAGTCGTGGGCTGTGACTATATTCGGTAGCGAATCACCTCGACCACGTCGTAGTTTTGTTAAACGGATATACTTGGCTAATTGTAGAAAGAAGGTTTACCAGGCGAAAACAAACCACGTCCTGGAATACGCCTGCCGATCCACTTGAAAGGCAACCTGTAAGTGGCTATGTTACTTGTTGAGCGATTATTTGTAACGTTATTCATATTATAGTTGTGTCCAATTACTCCTTTGGCTGAGGCATGTTAGAGGAGTGCCTGTTTCCTCCCGGTGTCCTTTATTGCCATGACCGAATTGCTGGGCTCGATTGGTAGGTAGTTAACGAACTGAATATTGTTTTGCATATGATGCTTGGATCTTCTTTAACACCACCTAATGTATCTGGGGGTGGCATGTTGAAGTTTTGAAGCGCTGGATAAGGACCCAACCAGATAGTTCAGACCATGAAGGACAGAATATTTTCCCGAACAACAAACCGAAGGTCCTTCCGTATAAATATGTAAAAACGAATGGATATATAGGCGTGCACGGCAAATAAAACTGAATGGGTTGGATGAATAACCCTATTTAGGTAGTAAGTGAAAATAAGTTATCAGTTAGCGAATAATGTCCGAATATAATTGTTCTGGTCTTAATGAATATAAGGAATAAATCAGCATTTGTCCAACAAAGGATGACGACGTATTTGCAGAAGAAACTGCCTTCCGATGTCAAATGAAATGTCCTTCTTTACGTGTTGACAATGAATGGCAACCATCATTTGCAGGTAAGGAGCATGTAAAGAGATAGTTAGTCGGACTGAGACCAATTGTTTAGGACTCCGGATAGTGGTACATTTGCAAGATAACGAATAATTTGTCCAATCGGTAAATTGTAACAACGGCGGACACTCTTTGATCTATACCCAGGTAGAGGAACATTTTGCATCGTAGTGTAGTGAGGTTGCCGCAGCGACGGACGATTCCTCAGGTTGTTTAAACTGTATTTGTGACAAACTCATTATCTACTCTTAGACTAACCAAAATGTGAACACTGGTTGCAACGACCGCAAGTTCAGGTGGATGCAGTGTTCCACACATAATAATAACAGACTGCGACGAATGTTAGCACCCACTGACTTCAGTTTAATTTCGAAACTCATGAATCTACGTATTGCTAGCAGATGATAAGCTATGTATATTTTTTCGAGAAATGCTGCCAAGGCAAATAGCAGTTTATCCGTGTTGGCATTTTCATTTATCCCTAACTAAAGCGGTTATGTGGACAAAAAGGAAAAGCACACAAATGAAATGCAATATGCGCGCGATGTTACTATATGCACTTAGAAAAGAGGAATGGCGCCGGCTCAACATTGTATATGTTCATGAAAGTCCTTGGATGGTTAGCCGTCAAAAATGGTGGAAATGTCAAAATAATTAAGCTGGAATACTCGACGCACATCAACTTGTTGTGTGAAGAAGCAGAACCATGACTTCTTCATCAGTTACAACAATCCGATCTTCGATTAATCTTTTGCCTAACCTAAATATTCTGCAGAATCGCTGCTTTCTGTCCAAAGCAGCACGGTCCACAATTGTTGGAAATGACCTTCTCACTGAAAGCTAGTAAGCTACACAGTCACTTAACAGTAGTCTTCAAGGAATATGCTGATAACCTGAAAAAACTTCTGGCTGATATATAATTGTTAAGTATTTAACGACATAATTTTGCCCACTCCTTTACATGCGTCAATGTCACACCAATAACATAAAGAGCTCAAACATATACCGACCAATGGCCTGCAATTTGGTGATCATAAAGTGGTTATAAAATTAATTCTTTAGATGATGCTGACACAATAGAATTCAAGTGATTCCCTTAAATCTGCCTACCGCATTTCGAGGTCAGAACAAGGCGCATTAGACTGCATTGTGCACTTGGACAATTGAATCAATTGCGCATGAGTAGGCTTTTGGAGCACAGCAAAGCATTCGGCAACGTAAAGCGCAAATAATCGCTTGAAGATCTAATTGGTGCTGGAATAAACCCTTCCATCGTCCAATTTTGTCGGATTATTTTATCGGTATTTCGCAGTTCAGTAAAGTTTGGTAATTAATTTTTCTGCTTTTTGTTATAGTATACTAGTCTGGTTTGTGAAGAACTGCTGCTATGCTATTAATACTAGACTTGTGACATAGTGGTGGTGCCTTTAAATAAACCCTCGTTTGAGATTCCATTTAACGCTGCATTCCCAGAAAGGTCCGGACTGTCTTTCAATACATCGGAGAAACGCAATTATGTAATTCTTACAGTGAATATTGGTAATTATTTTCAACAACTTATGCGCTGGTTCCTGGAAAATAAAAACTTTTTGGTGAGGTATTACACCCTATTACGCTGTTAATGTATTTGGGCGTATGCCAAAGCTACGATGTTTCTTAGTAACATTTTATAAACTAACCTTTCACAAAAGTCCGGAGGTTATCGTTGTAAGCCTCACATCTACGTTAGATATCTGCCCCCATAATTTGATACTTTACTTTTCATTTTTCTTGTTCTTCCACACTGGAAGTACTGCCCTCCGGTAAATTTTCCTGGTCAGTTATGGAATGACTTTAAATCAATCTCTATGTCGTTTAAACAAGTATCCCGATGTAGCGGTGCATGGAAGTTGACGGTCGCTGATACACTTGTATCCAAGCATTTTGGTATTGACTAGAGACTAGTTTCAAAATACTTGCCGACACGAGTCACCCCTCCGTTTTATATTGTCCTAAAATGTTAACGTTTGTAAACCAGACTGAAATACAAATCTACATATAACCTACACGAGAGTACTGTTCATCAATTATTCCCTACCTAGAGCGCGTTTGGCTGGAATTAAGCAGTCTTCCAATGATGATCAATCCGGTTAATGCTGTAGGAGTGTTACAGATTATCTATTATGGATCCTCATTTTTAATCCCACCCTCTATCGCTGAAAGCGTGTGCGCTAGGTTTAAATATCCAAGCTTTCTGGGTGCATATAGCACTTAATTGAGTTGACATGACAAACGAATCCGGATGACAAAATTCTACCTAACAAGCTAAGCAACACAATTGGGATTGACTATTCTCGCTATGCCTCTGATTCAAAACTGTGTGTGTCCAAAGAAACGTTATTTATTTTATCACTTCGTTATTTTTCGTCATTGTTTGTTCATATTCCTGACATTCTACTGGTCATGTTAAGCATTAGCATCTATGCATTTAAGATACCATTGCTCCTCCAAATGTTTCGAGGTAGCTGTCTATATAGACGTGTTTAAAAATAATTTCTGAGATCGGACGATTTTCCTCAAGCATGTAAAATGGTAAGGTAATTAATTCTACGGCAGGTGGCTGCTTGCATTTCGTCACAACTCACCGTTACAGACAACAGAATTTATTCAGTTTTATTTAAATATATAAATATATTAAGGTATTTGTCCAAATCTAGAGGATGTGGAGAGGAGCAGCAGCTAATTTAAACTCTAACATCTACACGTATTTAAGTGTTGAATGTTGCAAAAGAGCACTTGATAAACAAGGACACATTTGCCTAATCTGCAATTTTGGCTGCCTCCTGTTCCTTCTTGCATACACAAGCATCTGTTCCGGTACAACTCTACCGTCATTGCAGTTACTCATGAAGATAATGCATTGCCTACGTAATGTGTTGTGCATCGGCCACGTCAAGGAAAACACGCACAGAAAATATCAACATTGGCTTTGGGAGAATATGAGACGTATGGACTTCGGATTTATTCCTGCCGTTGCCACATATTGGATGATGTCGTTGTTATGGCGGGGTACCGATTTTGAGTCCATAGTCCAATCAGTGAAATGGACTATACGGCTACATCTAAGCAAGGAAAGACCAATCAATTTACCTAAATTATTTTACATGTGGCATATGCGAAGAATCACCGTAATATATGTTGATGTAATGGACCGTGTATTCTCGTTCTTTTCTGCATCTGTATACCCATGGAATATCTTTATGAAAGTGACTGGTCTAGAAATCTGGCGGGTTCTAGACCATAGATGGATTAGTGGATCAGACATTGTAAATGTTGTGTTGATGAAGTACACGAAAATCCTAGCTGCTCTGGAGCAGTTCCCTTAAGGAGAAGCTGCCAACAAAAAGTCATCTTCATCCTTAATTCATATCTCGCTATTGCGGTTCTCGTTTATGACGTTTAGAAACGAGTTGAAGCTCTTTTCTCCTACACATCGGTGTTTAACGGAACTGCTTTCAAACAACATGCTGGATGTGCTGCAAATTCCGTAATGTCTTTAGAGCTCTTTTCTATAAATTAAAAAAGATGTCGGATAGTGCATTTGATGAAGCCTGAAAGCTGATCGGATTTGTGCATGAGCATTAAGATTCGAACCACCCGACTGCAACGAATGGACTATGAAGAATATTATACTACATCAATTGGTATTGATACTAATTTAAACCAGTAAATGCATTGTGTCTTCCACAGTTTGAGTGATGGTATCTGTCAGGGATTTGAGCAAATTTATGAACAAGCAAACAAATGTGAAAGTGTTGCAATGTCAAATCTGTTTACTCGCAATTGTACTTCTTCGAATTGCGAATATGCGGAGATGATCAATGAACAATTAATTTATAAACGTTAAGAAACGTTGCTTTACAATTTATGTTGGATACTTGGTACTTATAATGTGTCAGTTGTAAGCGTTACGGCGCTTTGCTGCCGCGCGACCACCACCAGTCTCACGAGGGCTGAGGATACCACGAGGACACCCACCCCTACACGGATTCGAAACTGCACCGCAAGATTACGAGAATAGCTCGTTGACTCTAGGTTAAGGATATATAACAATAATGATAGTTAAACAGTTAATAATTCAAATACGAATATAGGGGCTTATCGTTTGCTGCGCTGTAGTCATGCTATCTTCTTGGAATCAAGTCATCCGCAGTTAACATCAAATAATTCCAAACTCCTCTCCTGTTGAAGGATGGAAACGTAGTGATAAGTGACCTAGTGTGCGCTGAATAATACATCATTTAACCGCCTATTATATACTGTTGTTGTCGTTGTAGAGGAGACGGATAATGGGAGAACATTAAACGTGAGACAGACAAGAATTGAAAAGAAATTTATGCGGCATGCTAAGAGGCTATACTGTACATCGAGTTTCAATGAGTGGCCCTGGCAGTTTTATATTGATGCTGAGTCGCAGTAAAGGGCGGCACACATGTGGTGGGTCTCGCAGAAGTAAGTATGCTATAATCAGGTCGCCTCGTATTCTGCTATAATTCTGCTGAATAACCTTAATCGTTGCAGCCTCTCCCGGTATGAATGATTGCGCATTATTATTACTTCCTTAGATGACCGTCGCTGTGGCTAATCCAGTGCATTATGTTCGGGTTTTAGCAATGAATGCCAGGCTTAATTTGCGTACTCTACGTGGAGGCGAACCTACACACCGAGCATTGTCGAAATATGGAGATGTTTTTTCGTCCAAATACCCGTCGCAACTGCGCGGTGTGTTGGTTCCTGGTCTTCGACGCCTTTCCTCATTGCATAGAGTAACCCAATTCATCTTTAACCAGGACGCCCAAGTCACGTTGAAGCGTTGATGGTTGTAGTATATTCCTTCCGAGGCAGTATGAGTAGCTCCGCTGATGTCTGATGCAAAGCATTTTGACTTTACTGACGTCGAAATACAATAAGATTTGTGTTGATCATTGATACAACGTATCTAGTTCAATGTGAAGCAGATACTGGTCGGCGTTAGCCTGGATCCTGCGCCAAATATTGATATAGTCGGCGAACATTAGGAAGCTTAAAACGATTTCCTGTGCAGGGTCATAAAGAATCCCCGAACATACCATTGTACCTAGAACTGAGCACTGCGGCACAACACACAATTTGTATGTGGTCCAATAAACTTAATTATTTATGTCCTTTTTATTTTTATTTTTTTATATAAAAATATTTATATTTCTCAATATATTTATTTATCGCAGGATCTCCCTTCCTCTTCAACAATAGGAACCGCTTGGCAAAACAACTCATGCCTCTAGAGCTATTACGATGAAATGCGCAACACCTGACCCAGCCATCGGAGTCCGGTGCCTGATATAACGGTGTTGAAGGTTCCACTCGTTCTTCCTTCACCGACTACGTGACGCTCAACACAGGCAGTGCTCCCACAAGACAAGAGTTATGCTGCGACAGACAACAGTTAGCGGGCATGAATGTTATCTTTATATTTGTTGAAATAATGAGCCAGTTTTTACAATCGTATAATCTGGATTATACGGAGGGATTCATGCAAAACTCTATCCTTCACGGATTCATTGACGTTCAACGGCGTTTTGGGTGGTTAGGATTGGCCAATTCGCCAAGCGTTTGCTATAAAATTCATAAAATAATATTTGATCCTACGCACGCTAATAAGGTGCCCGGATATAGCAGTACTCAATGACCTCTAGCTGATAATCACAAAGTTTCAGCGCAGAGGTGGTTCCCTAATATTTTTGGAGAAGACATTGCATTTCAATGGAGCAAATCATCTCCCGAAATATTATAGAGCCAGTATTAATCGGCCCATTGCTGCTGGGTACGTTTGAGAGTGGTCAATTTTAAAGGAAATATCCGCATATACCAAATAAGGAATTCGCTAAACTGGAAGTAGCTTCACACCTTTTATGTCGTCGCCATCGAACGATATTTCCATTAATTCTTCAACGGCGAAGTTACAGTTGATAGGTGACAGCATGCAACCTTACCTCTCACCGCCAGAGATAGTCAAGGGTGGCGACAATTTTCCATTACCCAACAATTTACTCTAAATTGACGCATACAGTGCGCTTATAATAGTTATGTATTATCGGATGCACATTTCTACAGCACACAGTCCCAAAGTTCACATCCAAGGAACCGAAGTCACATGCTATTAAGAGATTCAAGACAACGGCGGTCGCCAAATGTGATACCGTTTCTCCAACAATTTACGCACATTGTTGATGTTATAGATGCAGCCACAACCTCGACGAATTACGGCTTGCTCCTCACGAATCTGGCTTTTACGAGTGACAGTCAATTTGTGGAGAAGGACATAGGCATTCAATTTAACAGGAAACGTGGTCTGATTGATTTTACTGTGCTTGTCGCATTACGAGCTGTAGCCTATATTAAAAATTATTCATGACAGAGCAGCTTCAATCTGTTAGTACAGTTTCCTAAGGTAACATTTTGAGAATACATTTTGTAGATGACCTTAAAGAGTAGGTTACACGTATTTTAAGACGGTTGAGGTAATTCTGTCTATTATGCGGCCTTGCGCAAATATCAACAGTCTGAACTCCCATTTATTATCAGCGCTTGAATATAGGTCCAGGAGACGGCCAACGGAGAAGTGCACCTAATGCCCGAAAAGTAAATCTATACCTCAGATTGGTGAAAGGGCCCTGCACATGTTACGACACAACCATCCAAGTATTTCATGAAGATGTGTATCCACCCTTCATTAACTTCGCATTTGGTCTCGCAAACAACATGCACTAACTGCCTGTAATCGGTATTAGGCAATACTTTGCGATGACTATCAAGTGATTCAGCCGTATCCTCGTAAGAAGGAGGATGGGAGCATCAGATCTCGCGGTCTTTCTTCAGGCCAACACACACATTTAGCCTAATATCACTGCGAGTTTTCGTGTGAGCTTTACCAGCATGAATGGTTTGATTATCATCAAGAAATTTCAGACTACGTAGGGAGACAATATTTCAACGCAGAACTTCGCCCCTCCTCTCTGCACAACCAACACAGTAGGGAAAAATATATCGAAATCAGCTAGTCCGAATTAGATTAGGTAAAGCACCCTACTCAATCCATATGGCACAATATATCCCCTCCGTTTGACGTTCCGCAGCTGACTTACATCAAACGCCTTGGCTGATTCCAAACTTGCTTCCAGTCCGCAGTAACCAGCTGTACTCGCAGACAATGAAATATTTTAAATAGCAAACTTTGTCAGGGATGAACGATTTACACAGCAAAGGTCGGCCGGATAGCTATCCTTGTGATGATGACATACGTCTCGAAATAGCTTCAGGTACTTAGTCTGCCCCCAAATTTCACCTACGCTCTCGAAATATATCTGCTTTTGCACCGTTCGAAATCGATTTTCGGCATAGTTAGTCGTCTTGGGTCAAGTTTAAGCATGACTGTCAGCATTGCACTCAGGTAGGCCTGCATTGTGTGTCCTCTTTATTGCAGCTTGGGTTGTTTTTCATGTAGCCGTTCGGATTCGTCTTCTAAATCAACCGTGCATAGCAGAATGTCACTCGGTATTGCTGGCGGTTATGGAAAACTTTAGTCTTGTATTGATTCGGCCTCAGCTGATAAGTGTGCCTAACCCATTACTCAGTGCCTACTATTGGGTCGCATATGACTGTAGCATTTATGCCGATTGCCGTTCCTGTCACCACCGCTTGGTCCTCGGAAGTCTCACGAGTAGACCAAGTTCCAAAACTTGTAATGACGGACCTACTCTGTTCGATTTTACTCCGCAAGACGACTGAAATGTTTTCATTTCCTGTTGGCGCATGGCGCTTTGCTCTGCGTACCGGTTTGTTGACTGTGTTCCGGATTAAAGGCAGCATCAGGGCAGCATGCGCGTTTAGGTAGGAACAATGATTCCTGGCGCCTTATCACATGCGTTACCTGACTGACATTGGTTTCCACCATTTCAAAATTACCTCTGATTAGCGCTCTAACTGTATAAGTGGCAGTGTTTTGCTCTTCCCGGACACAATTGGGTTTAGTTTCAAACTGAACTTCCGTTGGCATTCTGATGCAGTGCTATGAGAAATCCGCTTCAATTACTGTTACCGTTCTACTTGAATGCTTACTTTTACAAAAACAGCTCGATCAATCACCTCTGTAATTTTCTATTTACACTCGCTGCTGTTGCAAAAGTGTCTGCAAGTGCTGGAAAATGACTAACATTTACGAGTTCGACTGCAACTGTTATAAAAGTTGCCTATCGCCTCTGCTGATTAAATTGCGTACCTTGCCGGGAAAAATTACGAAGCCTGTCAGACGGAAGTATATTTGGCACAGAACACCATTTATTTCATATGGTACATCACATCGTCCACTTTTGACTTTTCGGAATTGTCTCACGCCAATTGCCCGAGCTAATTCCATATCCAATAGTGATCCGCACTGGCCACCGAATCAGTGCCGCATTTTGGGCAAACGTAAGCCGCAATTACAAATTTGCGCTGCTTGCCTGAGCGCGAATTTGAAGCCCGGAACGAGACGTCATACCTATCGGCACACATGTGGCTGTTGGCTGGGATTTAATCGACCATAGCAAATTCAGCCCTTGAACTCAAAACAATGCCGACGCCAGATTGAGAGTCACTTGAAGTTGTCTTTTCCGGACAGACGCAATAACAATTTGCAGTCGGTGTCGCATGTGGGTGATCGCAGGATAAGCACGGAGTCTACATCTTGGGTGCGGAATTTCGATAAGCAACAAGTATCTATCTGTAGGTCCCTAGTGTTTGGGAAAGTGTTGCTTGTTTGATAAGTTATAGCGATTGTCGGACGTAGTGGCATTCATCATTAACGAGCTTTGAGGAGTCTAAATGAGAACAGAAGAAATAACGTTGTCTGCTTCATAATACATGATATTGTCAATTGGGCTGAAGTGGCGTACTGCGATAGAGAGTGAGTTCAAATAAAATGCAAGCGGATATTGAAACAGGACGAGGGAAGAAAAGAACTGAGGTTTAATTAATGGGGGGAAACGTGAATTTGGAGTAACATGCCAAGTATGAAAAAACGCAACGGGGGATAGGAGGACTGTAAGGCCTGTGCACTAGCATCCAAACCCATATCCATCTTGTTGCCTGAATCAGATTGGTACCCGTTGCTTGCCCACTGTCATGATCGAGGCATCATGTGTTTGTTGTAAGGATAATTCATGGTGTTGCGTTTCTTGTTTATGATACTGTCAGTTTGCTTAGGCCTACAGAGAAGAAGGCTTAGTTTTCAAAAACAAAATTCTTACCGCAGAGCATTGGGGTTATTGACTCCGTGCTAATGTAAATCCATATTACGGATTGAGCAGCATTCTTTGTTTTAACCTTGAAACTTGTGTGTCAGGAGACTGAGCTTCTCTGACCTCTAACCATTAACCAATCTGGTATAAGAGGCTCTGCAGGTGCTCGAAGCACCACCCAGCACAACTTTCATTTTCGGTCTAGTCGCAATTACTTGTTAGACGTTTATCCTCTTGTCGCAACTCACACGAATACGCGGAGCATCACTCCGACCAAGTCGACCAGCCCATGTCTATATATGCAGCCAGTCCCGATACATGGGATTCCATTTGGATTTCTCGATCCTCCCTCTAGTTGTCAAGTCTCTATAACCACACGGTTATATATCGGTAAATAGCAGTACTTGCTCGTACAGTAGACTACTTAAATCAATATATGCTGTTTATTGGAAACCCATCTACAGGACTCGAGCCCTGTGTTCATCTGCCTTCCCGTTCAAGTGACAACAACATTGCATTTTCAATGCGTCTCTCCGGAGAATCTGTATAGTTGAGTGCCGAAAAAGAGCGTATGAATTTCCCCTGTGAGCCCTGGGCTAAAATACTCAGGCTGCTTTGATCCTAATCCATAGCCATTTGTGTG
Organism: Dicrocoelium dendriticum; assembly: GCA_944474145.2. Classification (NCBI taxonomy): domain Eukaryota; kingdom Metazoa; phylum Platyhelminthes; class Trematoda; order Plagiorchiida; family Dicrocoeliidae; genus Dicrocoelium; species Dicrocoelium dendriticum. The sequence continues at coordinate 54,053,251 of OX104061.1, forward strand.
CCGTACTATCTACGGGCTTATTCATTTAGATGAAATAACAGGAATACGTTCATTGACTGTTAGTCATTGTAATCTACGCCCTGAAAATCTGTTGTTTGGCTCAGTGAAGTACGTCTTTTTACGCCAAAAGAACGAGTACCTTCGCACGGATATTGTGGTGTTGGCTGGAAATCTAGAATCCCATTTTGAAATTTGTCCGCTTATAAGCTTTGTCTTTGTAGCCAACGGGGTGTAGGCTCACAAAATGATATCAGTGAGCGGCTACTTTCTTTGTGTGTAGATGCTCGGTTATTCATTGCAAACACTAACTTCCGGAACCGCACTCGCAAAAGGATGACATGGCACTCAGAAGCCTTGGACAAGGCATGCACGCAAATCCATCACATCACGATCTATTACCGCTAAAGTGTCTGTCTTTAAATATGTACCCAAAATGAAGCACGAGCATGGATTCGGAACACGCGTTGATGTGCTCTGAGCTAAAAGTGCGTTCCGGCCTACGTCCGCATAGTCACTGTGAGCGCAAGCATAAAAGCCAACTTACAATACTGGATCTTTCGAATACATTTGAAATTTTGCTTGCATCAGACTGAAAGAGCGCCCACCGACCTCCGTTGAATATCACTAGTTGCATATTCGTCAGACTTATTAGCAGCAGACACTTCTTTGTGCGGAAAATCTGCTGGTCAAAGAGATCATTTGATCCCTACTCAGTTTTGTGATTATTGATGGTCGCCGCACTGTTAAGGATGCACAGAAACACAAGAAGACTTACAAATGCCTCAGGGCATACGTGCTTGCTGGTGTGAAATGAGAACGCGAATCGTGGCGGTTTCATCTTGAATCGAAGCTGTAAATGTCATCGCCCTTGTTAAACATTGATATTTACTATTCGTATAGGGGAGGTTGAAGCAATATACGTGGTGTTATTGAGAGTCTACGGGAACGAATAAGACAGCCTGTCCATAATTTGTCAAGACGCTTAAAGCGTTTACCTAAGCAAATAAAGGACAGTTTGTCTAGCCGAAATAGTCTGAGTTCATCGGACGGTTATAGTGCGGCTCCGTTATTTGTACCATTTTGTACGTCATATTAATATGCATACAGGCGAGAGATTGTACTGGTGATATTAAATAAGGCCGCGTAATTCGCTGATCTCTCTCCACCCTATTCAACTTTGAGATTCCTGTTGTTGTGGATAATTCACACGAGTTATTACTGAAACTGTAATAGCCGTTCTTACGATCCACGATTATAGTTGTGCAAAGACGAGGATGTGGGAGGCAGGTATCCAGAAAAGACTGAGGGACCTCAGCGCTTATATGCAACAGATTAGGTTTTGCTTAATAATATAGGTATTACACGATTTCGTTGCTAATTATAAAGCAACAGCCTCCGCAGCGTTCGCAAAGGTTTGCGGATGAACATGGTTACCTTCATGCAAACTCGAAGACAGTGAATTATTTGCTTTTCCAATTCTGTTTTCGACACTTCAAGGAAGGATTGGGCAGCTAGTTTTAAAATGATCACTTGTATTTCTGAAAGTTTTCCGAAGGGAAATTTTGAAGAGAATAAAATGAGTAAAATAAGACCGACGGGGTTTTAACCGATTAAACAGTCCGTATACGGTACCAAATGTCTTCTGGTGGGCCATCTCGCTGTGGCCGGAAAACCCACATTTGTCTCGCGGGATCAACGCAAAGGAAACTCGCTACAAAATTCTGGTGGTCATTTTGGGCCTCACCAGCAGGTTTTCTTGAATTCAAGCTTCTCTAACGACGAATTCTTCTCTGGATGTATAAACAGAATGCTGACGCAAAACAGGGCGGTTAATTAGCAGTGACAGGACATCTTTTATCCAAGAAAGTGGCGACATATTTATAATATTTGTCCGAAAAATGGGATGCAATTTATTCGGTAACCGACACTTAGTGTAGGACGCCATGGACTCGCTGGCTTGCGGGGAAAGACAAAGAGAACAGAGGCGGCCCCATGTATAAGCAAAACATATACTAAGAAGGAATATCGACGAATAAACTACCAAATGCCTGCTGACAATCCAAAACCACACTGGGACCGAATACACGATAGGTAACCCAGCGTGTGCTGATCAGTCCGCAGTTAAGACCACGGCAACCAAAAAGGCACTGGTGCAGAGACGGGTTAGAAAAACATGCAGCGCAGCATGACAAATATTATCAACCAAGGATACGCGTTATTCTTTGCAATATTCCATCTACGTTTCCATATAAACCTTAGTCATATGTTTATCAATTCATCTTTTGACTGCCAATTCATCTGAACTGAGGAAGCTCTAGCGGCAACAGCGCATAAGGTTTCCAAAAATCTAAAATAACGTTTTTTATTTCAAAGCTTTCTAAAACATACGATCCCCGCCGGGTCCAAGCGTGTTCCAAAATATGGAACATAAATTTTATTGTAATTGGTTTGACGGAATTAGGATATTATTATGTACTCTTCATGTTAAGCTGGTAGTACTCGTAGACAGATGCTGACAAGAAGCATTTCAGGTAAGAGCAAACACATGGCTGTTGGTTGACGACGTTCTTTTTTTTCTATGTAAGACTTCTCTTTTTTCTGTATGTCATGGATATTCTCAAGCAGTGGTAGTTTTCATAAATGATTTGCAAGTAAACTAGCAATTACATGATCGGTGACAATATACGTACTTTAGGCAAACGGATTTCACCAGCTTGAAATCCTACTGAGAAAAGTGCGCTGTTGCCTCTTGCTTTCAATATTTGTGGTGCTCGACTGATTGACTGAGCATATATGAAACACAATTTTGCCGATTAAGCACTGCGGTACACCAACAACGAACCTTCGGTCTGTACCACACAGGATATCACACCTATATATTGACGGAACACATGTCTCCCAATAGATTTAGCAAACTAATACACAGGGCCTAATTTTATAATTTGCATTGCAATGGACCGTGTATTCTCGTTCTTTTCTGCATCAGTATACCCATGGGATATCTTTATGAAAGTGACTGGTCTAGAAATCTGGCGGGTTCTAGACCATAGATGGATTAGTGGATCAGACATTGTAAATGTTGTGTTGATGAAGTACACGAAAATCCTAGCTGCTCTGGAGCAGTTCCCTTAAGGAGAAGCTGCCAACAAAAAGTCATCTTCATCCTTAATTCATATCTCGCTATTGCGGTTCTCGTTTATGACGTTTAGAAACGAGTTGAAGCTCTTTTCTCCTACACATCGGTGTTTAACGGAACTGCTTTCAAACAACATGCTGGATGTGCTGCAAATTCCGTAATGTCTTTAGAGCTCTTTTCTATAAATTAAAAAAGATGTCGGATAGTGCATTTGATGAAGCCTGAAAGCTGATCGGATTTGTGCATGAGCATTAAGATTCGAACCACCCGACTGCAACGAATGGACTATGAAGAATATTATACTACATCAATTGGTATTGATACTAATTTAAACCAGTAAATGCATTGTGTCTTCCACAGTTTGAGTGATGGTATCTGTCAGGGATTTGAGCAAATTTATGAACAAGCAAACAAATGTGAAAGTGTTGCAATGTCAAATCTGTTTACTCGCAATTGTACTTCTTCGAATTGCGAATATGCGGAGATGATCAATGAACAATTAATTTATAAACGTTAAGAAACGTTGCTTTACAATTTATGTTGGATACTTGGTACTTATAATGTGTCAGTTGTAAGCGTTACGGCGCTTTGCTGCCGCGCGACCACCACCAGTCTCACGAGGGCTGAGGATACCACGAGGACACCCACCCCTACACGGATTCGAAACTGCACCGCAAGATTACGAGAATAGCTCGTTGACTCTAGGTTAAGGATATATAACAATAATGATAGTTAAACAGTTAATAATTCAAATACGAATATAGGGGCTTATCGTTTGCTGCGCTGTAGTCATGCTATCTTCTTGGAATCAAGTCATCCGCAGTTAACATCAAATAATTCCAAACTCCTCTCCTGTTGAAGGATGGAAACGTAGTGATAAGTGACCTAGTGTGCGCTGAATAATACATCATTTAACCGCCTATTATATACTGTTGTTGTCGTTGTAGAGGAGACGGATAATGGGAGAACATTAAACGTGAGACAGACAAATATGAAAAGAAATTTATGCGGCATGCTAAGAGGCTATACTGTACATCGAGTTTCAATGAGTGGCCCTGGCAGTTTTATATTGATGCTGAGTCGCAGTAAAGGGCGGCACACATGTGGTGGGTCTCGCAGAAGTAAGTATGCTATAATCAGGTCGCCTCGTATTCTGCTATAATTCTGCTGAATAACCTTAATCGTTGCAGCCTCTCCCGGTATGAATGATTGCGCATTATTATTACTTCCTTAGATGACCGTCGCTGTGGCTAATCCAGTGCATTATGTTCGGGTTTTAGCAATGAATGCCAGGCTTAATTTGCGTACTCTACGTGGAGGCGAACCTACACACCGAGCATTGTCGAAATATGGAGATGTTTTTTCGTCCAAATACCCGTCGCAACTGCGCGGTGTGTTGGTTCCTGGTCTTCGACGCCTTTCCTCATTGCATAGAGTAACCCAATTC
>OX104061.1:54058333-54106479 GCA_944474145.2 Dicrocoelium dendriticum
CGAGCGTACATGTAGATACATTTGTACGAAAAAATATTTCGAAAACAAGCGTTTTCACCATCTTCTGCTTGTTAGAGTTTTTATGAAAGCCATTCGGATTGCTCAACGCTTGATCCCAGAAGTACCAGGTGGTGGAATTCGATTACCCCAACCTCAACAACATTCTGGTGGCAAATGTATGGGACGAGGAGTACCTTACTTCTCTTTAATCACTTTTCCGGCTGCTGATCCAAAACGGCATCACCGCTAAACCAATTTCGTGCAAAATTGACATGTTCATGGTAGAATTCATAGGTTAAGTTGTGTCATCTGCCAACGGGATACTGTCATCAATATCCAGGCTAGTAGTCTCCGCTGCTCCGAATTCACGCAAACAAAACCGTCCGTTTTGTAGTCCAGCTGCGTTCAGCTCATGATGCTCCAAACTGACCTAAGCATAAAAGATCATCTGTTTACTTTCCGCAACGCACTACACACGGCTTACACTGATATCATTGATGCTATCTTTTTCGAAGATTTTCTCATGCACTCGGAAATGCCTACTCCTTTTACTCCTACACGGAACGTTTTGGACGTCGGGGGCAATAGCTGTTCTCCAGCAATACGCTGCTGGATATTGGCAATATCTTGTTTTATTCTCCAAATGCATGCACCTTCATGAATCCCGCTGCTGCACTTCCGATAGCGGATAATTTGCCCTCTACGTATCAATCACTTATTCGCAACACACACAAGAATGTCCCATTCATTGTCTACGCTGAACGTAATCATACATTTTTACGTTCAACTCTGTCGCTGATAAGTAATCAAACCGGAAAAATAGGCATATTAGCTTCACCTATCTGTTCACTGTATATATACGTCAACTCTCGCTAGTCAAAAATTTCGTCGCTGAAGCTGTCTCCCGCTTCAACCTCACCCTTCACTTTACATTCTGTCCACATTAAGGCCATGGCATCAGATTTGGCTCAATTAAGTTTCTGAGCACCGCTTCATTCCACTTCAATTTATGTGCAATATATTGCTCTCTAAAGCACAAATTGATCTTTTCTTTGTGACACTTCTACAGCTTGTCCACACTGCTCGTACTTGATGTCTTCCTACGCACAGTTTTCTTCAACTTTTACTCACTGTCTCATCCTGGTTTTATGCATTTTGGAAAACGGTGACGCAGCGTTTCTTATAGTCAAACATAAAAAAATAAGATGGCTGTGAGTTCTTCAGTGTGGACCGTCATTAACTCTCTACAATTAATAAGTATACCCTTTGCATGTGGAATGAGACTTATTGAACTAAATGTAAGAGATGGTTGCCTGTAATGTATATATAATACCTGATCTTAAGAATTGTGTAATTTGTGATGGGTTGCTTTCTATTATGGCAGACGACAGCAAAGCTAAACATGGCTTGGAAGCAGAAGAGAATCCTTTCTACTAAACACACTGCATGAATGCAGGTTTCTACATAAATTTCCTCCTTTAGGCGTAGTACTTTAAATAGATATTGCGTTGTAACTGAATTTATGTTTGATCCCATTGCTAAAAATTCTATTACATTTAATTGTCAATAGAATGTATTATCCTTAATACTCGAACATTTGCTGCTAACATATCCCGTTACTTATCGTGATATGTTGTTAGCGAGAAACGGTAATATGCTTACCACTTTTCAATCAGCTCAATTTGAATAAGCTTTCATACAAAAGCGAGTTATATATTTAGCTATTATTTCATGTTTAAACATTATATTTAGCTTTTTATATTTTAGCTCCAAGATGTTCGCATTATCTAATTTCATACGAAACAGAAATCCTCAAAATAATGAAATGTTGCTTCTGTGCAGACAGTGGTATGATCAATTAAGTCAATTTTTAAAAGTTTTGCTGTTGTGCAGACAAATATACTCGGTTCTATGTCTAGCCAGTGTGGAATCTTGATGTATCACGAGGATACGGCATAATTTTACGAGCAGATATTTTTTAAGGAGAAAAGAAATAATTTAGCTGCATATTTTAAGACATAATTAAATTAAGCATTTTCTTTATTTCCGCATGGAGTACAACCTAATGTGAATGTTTGCAAGTCTCTTATTATTCTATGAGTACACTGTTTCCTGCAATCCCTTTTACCGAATCCATCATTATGCTGCAAGGATTGTATGCCAACATTCAAGATAACTAGATTTATATATTTATCTTTCGCCTTTAGTGAAAACAACTACTCCAGTTTTTGAAGTGTCTGACTTTTATCCCTAATCATTGTCTGTGCTCAACAGCATAGGTTGACGCAGTGTGTTGAAGTTCATTTATGGGACTTACAGCACGCGTCGTGTGTAATTGATTTTATTGAGGTAGATAAGCGTTCAGGCTTGCAAAATGCATTGCATACTTGGGCAAATTGATGTATTAAGCACCATTTCGAAAAAAAGACAGGAAAACTTAAATTAAACAGATCCACTGCAATTGGAGTACTTGTATATCTTACATGCGGCAAAAGTGAAATGTGCAAAATCGGTTTAATAAATATCAAGCGTTTTAATATGTTGTGTAACACCATTAATTTTCAGACAAGGTGAAAATACATAATCACGTGCTGAAAACCATCGAAAGATGGAGGGACGATGACATATAAATTATCGAAGGAAATACGACCTAGTACGTATAAGCGAACAGTGCATATAAAAATGTCCACAATATAACTTCTTGTCAGAGATTTAGTTTTAATCCACATTTGCCAAGATATCTCCACGCTGAATGTCGCGCTTTTTTGCTAGTGCATGCAGTAAGGCCAGCATTCACAATGCAAAAACGAAATTGAATAATCGCTCTTGTCCTGCTGCACTGTTTACTTCGGGAATCAAAAGAGCAACTCCAGTGACTCACAATTAGGCTAATTTGATAATAGGTGTATTTCTCGTTCAAAAAGTAAGCAGCAAAACCAAAAATTGGCGAAAACGTGAACCATCAAAACAGCAGTTATTCTGCATTATTGTTCATAAAACCAGTAAATTGGCTCAACATAATGCCGTTTTACGTTGCAATGGCGTACCTAATTAAATAAAATCTGGCTCTGTGTATTAGTTTGCTAAATCTAATGGGAAACTAATTGTTTCGTCAATTAAATTGCTGTGATAGCCTGTGTGTTACAGACCAAATGATTGTCGTTGGTGCACCGCAGTGCTTAATCGGTAAAATCGTGTTTCATGAATGCTCAGTCAAACAGTCGAACAGCACAAGTATTGAAAGCAAAAGAGGCAACAGCACACTATTCCAAGTACGTTGGCAAGCTAATGAAAACCGTTTGCCTAAAATACGTATATTGTCACCGACCGTGTAACGTGTTAGTTTACTTGCAAATCAACTATGGAAACTACCGCTGCTTGCGAATGTATATGATAAAGATAAAATAAAAGTCATAAATAGAAAAAGGCGAATGTCATCAACCAATAGCAATTTTTTGTTCTTATCTGATATGCTTCTTGTCAGCATCTATCGACGAGTTCTACCAGCTTAACATAAATAGTGCCTAATAATAACATAAGTCTGTCAAGCAAATTACAATTAATTTTATGTTTAATATCTCGGAATACTCTTGGACCCGGCTGGGATCTCATGTTTTATAAAGGTTGGTAAAACAAAACGACTTTTTTACGTTCTTATTAAGACAGCAATCGCTGCTGTCGCTTGCTCCTCCTCAGTTCAGATGAATTGAAAAGCCATAGATGAATCGGTAAACATATGACTAAGGTTTATATGGAAAAGTAGAGTGAAGATTGCAACTAATAACATATATCCTTGGTTGCTGGCATTTGTCACTCGATGCGCCATTTTGTTCTAACCCGTCTCCGAACCACTGAATGATTGGTTGTCGTGGTCTTGACTGCGGACTGATTAGCACACTCTTGGTTACCTATCGTTTATTCGGCCACAGTGTGGTCTCGGATTGTCAGCAGGCTTTTGGTAGTTAATTCGTCAACATTATTTATTAATAGATGGTAGGGTTTAAATTTAGGTAACCTATGTTCCTTTTGTTTTCCAAACAAGCCATCGAGTCCATCACGACCTACTCTAAGTGTCGGTTATGGAATAACATGGTACCCCCTCTCCGGACGAATATTACAAATATGTCGACAGTTCTTGGATAAAAGATGTGGTGTAACGTTCTTTGCGTTTGCCTTCTCTTTTTCCACCCAGCGAAGACTTCGACATTTGGGTTGCTGGAAAGCTAAACCACGTACTGCTGAAGCCCCCAATGACTACCAGAAAATTATAGTGAGTATCGTTAGCGGTAATCCCGCTCGACAAACGTTGGCTTTCCGGCTACTGAGAGATCGCCCGCCAGAAGCATATGGGTACCGTATACGGACACTTTACTCTGTTAAATCAGCGTTGGCCATGTTTCTTTAATCGAATTACTCTCACCAAAACTTCTCTTCAGAACAAGTTCAGAAATACAAGGGATCCTTTTAGAACAAGCCGCCAAATCCCTTCAAATAGCGTCGAAAACAGCATTGGAAAAGCAAATAATTCATTGTCTTCGGGTTTGCATGAGGTTTCAGATGCAGTTATTCACGTTGTGCTGCAAGCATTTGCGATCTCTGGCGGAAGCTATTGCTGTAGCAATAAGCGACGAAGGCGTATATTAACTATATACTTAAGCAAAACGTAACCTTTGCATTTAAGTGCTAAAGACCCTCAATCAATTCTGAACACCTGCCTCCCGCAACCCCGTCTTTGCACAACCATATTCGTGGATCGTACGAACGGCCGCTGCTACCGAATGTCCAAGTAACAGAAATCGGCGGATTGGTTATCATACTTCCTCTCATCCGCGACAAGGATGCCAGCAAGGCCAGAGGTCATACGAAGCTGCTTTCATTGACGAGTAAAATCAGCGTCTCACACCGAAGGTGCACGTTTACTGTGGCAGCGATTTCTAGTGCAAACCCGCTATCCCACCACTTAACTCAGGCTTGATATGGAAGAAACGTGTTAAGCTTTCTATCGGTACCCGTGCCATGTGTTATTTAGTCCGAAAGCTTGTATTTCCGGCAAACGCTATTTTTTCCTAGGACAGTTATTTTAACTTGGTAGCAGCTAAGTGGACAATAATCAAATCTTCGGGTTGGGTCACAGCGACACATCTGATTATTTTATTATGCCACCTCTAATGGATGTGTTTTGGGAGTGCATGACTTTCTTGGTTCATTGCCAAGGTTGACTTGTTCGAAAGCCAATAGAAGTCGCGAGTTACGAGTTAACGTTTGTCACGATGAACCGCTTTGTGGTATTCTCTACAATAACTGAGACCTTCGTGCAGACATTTATCCAACAACGTATTGATGCAGAATTATCGACTCTTATCGTCAGATAATTAGAGGAAATTTTATACATATACCAGCGCGATTTCGATTGGTCAGCTGAGGAACGTGGATGTTGTTGGCTTTTACGGCTTCTCGTAAATACAGATGATGCGCCACCAACTTATCAAGCTGCCCGACGTGTATCTCACCATTTCCAGCAGAAATTGAAACGCATTAATGATAACATTTTACGAATAGTTATTATTCGACCGTCATAATCGCCTTGGGCATTGCTCATCGTATTCCACAAAAGGAACAGCGGAGAACTGCGGCTATGTATAGAATATTGTAAGCTGAAATCGGTTACTCGGAAGGGCTGCTTCCCATTACCGAGAATGATTGATACAATAGACGACTTCGGCGGCTCACTTTGGTTTAATACCTTGGATTTTGCAGTCCGCGCTACACATTGACGACAGGTGTAAATCTGCATTTAATGTTACGTCTGGTCTTTTCGAAATCCAGATCATGCTGTTCTGTTTCACAAACCCCCAACGGAACTGCTCAGCGTCTACGGCACACAGTTGAAGCCGATTTGATTCCAGAACACTGCCTAGTTTTTCTAAAAGATAGTTTTGTGCACGACAGAATTATGGAAAAACACTGAGCCGTATGGCCATGCAAAATCTGCTGTTGCCACTGGGGTTAAAGCTTAAAGGCTAAAATACTTAATTTCTAAGAGAAGAATTGGCCTACCTAGGCCATATAGTGTCTGCTGTAGTAGTGCGCTGCTACCCATCGAAAGTCGCCGATTCCAAAAATTTCTGACGGAGCGCGTAGTTTTCTCAGCCTCGTCTTACTATCGGCACTTCGTTCGACATTTTGCTAACATCGCTACTCTGAAGGACAAAGTACTCAATGACACGCAAGCTTTCGTTTGGGGAAGTTCGCAGCAAGGGGCATTTGAAACAGTTAGCACTGCACTCAGTTAGGCTTCGGTATTAATATTCTCAGCACGCGTCCATCCGCTGGCTCTTACATTCTGAACACAAATGTCAACGGGCTAGAATCCTAGATATATTCTCGCAAAACACGGTTTAATGCATGGAACTGGTTATTCAGTGTGCTAACAAATGTCGTTCGCGAGAAAAACTCAACAATTGCGCAAAAAGAAAACTGTTGCTGGCGCTGGTGTTTTTCATTAACGAATGCAAACACCATCTGCTTATTGTGCGTGGGATCACCAATCATTCATCTGCCTAAAAACTTCCGGAACCCCGAGAGACAAATGATCCCTTGCAGGAACAATTGTAAGAATACGAATGCACATGTCAACATCGTCAAGCAAAGAACTTGGGATTGCCGACGTTTTCTCATTAAGAATTCCCAATGATCACGGAAGATGCCCGTCATGCACAACTGTTTGTATGACTGCCGTCATCCTCGACCTCCAGGAAACAGAAGGATGGATTAGGTTGCAATAGTCAAAACCGAAACTGGGCCTATCGTATGATCGCATCGTTTGTTATGGAGACTAAACAATGCATCAAGAGCAGGCGGTCGACAGTTGGAAAACCAATTGCTATGGTTACTATGGCAGCATTTACGGGTGATCTTCGGCATCATGTATTTCCAGAACGGGCAGGCTTATTTGCGGTGATTTGTTGCACCAAACTCTGCAATGCAGAAACTGATGCCAATGGTCCACCATGAATAAAGACATGCAGGAGAGAAGCAAATAGGGAATGCAATTCGGCATCGGTTTTGGTGGCCCCATCTACGGCGTGACATCACTATTTATTGATGCTCGTGCGCTTTGCCCACAACGCAAATCTCGTCGTCGTTGTTCACTGCAAACAATGACGGTGGGCTTTCCAAACATTAACATAATTTGTCCAATGCCAGAGGCTGCTAGCTAACATCGTTACGACATGTTATGGCGGACTATTTTATCAAATGGTGTGAAGCGGTTCCTCTAAAATATCTAGATGGCGAAGGTGTCATTGGCGTACTCCGAGCCAAGAACTCATTCACCTGGAAGCAATAGAACATCCTTAAATGCTGTTAAGGAGAACTCGTTTGTACAACATGGAGTTACTCGGGGTACGCGCGTGCAAGGCTTGGATAACTTTTACCTATTACTCTTTCATACCATTCCTTAGAAGACAGTTGCAACTCGCACGTTGATGTACCAAATCTAAAGCAACAATAATATGGCATTCCAACAAAAAGGGAAGCGTTATGATGTTATTGAATCTGCCAGGAGTTCGACGAAACCCGGGTGGCTTTCCAAGGTTACCAGAAGATCATGGAATTTTGACGGCGTTAATGAATTTACAGTCATCCTGAGTGTGAGGTTTCTTTGAGGTTCGGGACAAAACGGAACGGCTGCATTAGCCTGCGCCAGTTTCCTGCTATTACAATTTAAGTAATACCTCGTGTAAATTATCCACAACAACAGAACTCTTGAGGTTGTATAGGGTGGAGAAAGATCAGCTATTTCCGCGGCCTTGTTTAATCTCAGCGGTAAAATCTCTCATTTGCATGCAGATTAATTTAACGTATAAATGGTACAAATGACGGAGCCTCATGATAAACGTACGATGAGATATCAGACTATTTCGGCCAAACAAACTCTCCTTCAATTGCTTAGGTAAACGCTTCAAGCGTCCTGACAAATTATGGACAGGCTGTCTTATTCGTTCCCGTAGACTCTCAATAACACCACGTCTATTGCTTCCTATTTCCCCTATAGGAACAATAAACATCAATGTTTGACAAGGGCGGCGACATTTACATCTTCGATTCAGGATGAAACCACTACCATTCGCGTTCTCTTTTCACACCAGCATGCACTTATGCACGGAGACATTTGCGAGTCATCGTGTGTTTCTTTGCATCACTAACAGTGCGGCGACCATCAATAATCACAGTACTGAGCAGAGATCAAATGACCTCTTTGACCATCAGATTTATCACATGAAGAGGTGCCTGCTGCTGATAAGTCTGATGAATATGCATCTAGTGATATTTAACGGAGTTCGGTGGGCGCCTCTCAGCTCTGATGCAAGCGTAATTTCATATGTAATCAGAAGATACAGTACTGTAAGTTGGCTTTCAATCTTGCGTTCACAATGACTCTGCTGACTTACACCGAAACGCACCCGTAGCTCAGAGCACATCAGCGCGTGAACAAAATCCATGCTCGTGCTGCATTTTAGGTACATGTTTCAAGGCAGACACTTTAGCGCTAGTTGATCGCGATGTGATGGATTTGCGTGCTTGGCTTGTCCAAGGCTTTTGCGTGAAATGTCAGCCTATTGCGAGTGTGCTTCCGGAAGTTTGTGCTTGCAATGAATAACCGAGGTTTTACACACAAGGAAAATAGCCGCTCACTGTTATCATTATGTGAGTCTACACCCTGTTTGCTACAAAGATAAGGCTTATTATTGGACAATTTTCCAAAATGGGCTTTCAAGTCCCCAGCCAACACTACAATATCCGTGCGAAGGTACTCGTTATTTTGGCGTAATAAGACGTCCTTCACTTAGCCAAGCAACAGATTTTCAGGGCGTAGATCGCACTGACAAAAATCATTGAAGGTATTCCTGTTATTACACCTACGTGAATAAGCCCGTCGATAGTAGGGCACACATCTAGATATGGATTGGGATTTAATCAGCCTGAGTATTTTAGCCCTGGAACTCCCAGGGAAAATTCACACGCTCTTATTCGGCACTCAACTATGCGTAGTCTCCGGACAGACGCATTGAAAATGCACTGCTGTAGTCACTTGAATTGGACCGCAGATGAACACAGGGCTCGAGTCCTGTAGATAAGTTTCCGATAGACAGCATATATTGATTTACGTAGTCTACTGTAGGAGCAAGTGCTGCTTGTTGACGGATCAGTAACCGTGTGTTTATAGGGACTTGACAATTAGAGGGAGGATCGAGATACACAAATGGATGTCAATGTATCGGGATTGGCTGCATATTTAGACATGCGCTGGTCAACTTGGTCGGAGTTATGCTCCGCGTATTCGTGTGAGTTGCGACAAGAGGATAAACGCCTAACAAATAATTGCGACCAGACCGGAAATGGAAGTTGTGCTGGGTGGTGCTTCGCGCACCTGCAGAGCCACTAATACCAGATTGGTCAATTATCAGAGAAGCTCAGTCTCCTGACACATAAGTTACGAGGTTAAAATAAAGAAGGCTGCATAATCCGTAATATGGATTTACGTTAGCCCAGCGTCAATAACCCCTTTTACTATGCGGTAAGAACTTTGTTTGTGAAAACCAATCCTTCATCTCTGTAGGCCTAAGCAACCTGACAGTATCCTAAACAAGAAACGCAACACCATAAATTTTCCTTACAACAAACACATGATGCTTCGATCATGACAGTGGGCAAGCAACGGGTCCCAATCTGAGTCATACAGCAAGGTGGATATATGTTTGGATGCTAGTGCACAAGCCTTACAGTATACCTATCCCCCGTTGCGTTTTTTCATACTTGGCAAGTTATTCTACATTCACTTTCCCCCGTTAACCTAGACCCACTTCCTTTCTTCCCTCGTCGTGTTTCAATATCCACTTGCATTTTTTTTGAACTCACACTCCATCGCAGTGCGCCACTCCAGTTTACTTGACAAGTCTATGTAAGATGAAGCAGAGAACCTTATTTCTTCTGTTCTCCTTTGAAATCCTTAAGTCTCATTAATGCTGGCATACCACAACGTACGACAATCGATGAAAATTAACCAGCAGGCAACACTTTCTCAAACCGGAACTGTAGCTATCATTCCAGGGCACTAAATCATAATGCAAAAGCAATCTCAGCTTGAAACCAAGCCCAATTGTGTTTGTAAATTCGGAATCAAGGAAAGCGCCAAACACTGCCACTTATACAGCTGGTGCACTAATCGGACGTAATTTTGCGATGTTAGGAACCAATACCAGTCAGAAAACGAGTATGATAAGGCGCCAGAAAGCGATGTTCCTATCTGAGCTAGCTTGCTGCATAATGCATGATGCAGCCCTGTACCCTAAGCCATTCACCAAACCAGTATGCAGAGCAAAGCGCCATGTGTTCACAGGAAAGAAAAATTTACAGTTGCCTTGAGGAATAAAATCGGACAGACTGTGTCCGTCATTACAATTTTTGGAACTTGGTGTTCTCGCGAGACTTCCGAGGGCCAAGCGGTAGTGACAGGAACGGTGATCCGCAGAAATGCTACAGTTATCTGCGACCCAAGATTAGGCACTCACTGGTGGGTTAGGCAAACTTATCAGCTGAGGCCGAAACAAGTCAAAACTCAAAGATTTCCATAACGGCCAGCATTACCGAGTAACATCCTGCAACACGCGGTTGAATTAGAGATGAATCCGAACGGCTAAATGGAAAACAACCCTAGCTGCAATAAAGATGACATACAATGCAGGCTTACCCGAATGCGGTGAAGACCGTAATGGTAAAATTGGTATCCACAGCGACTGGAAATTCAAAAGGTCGAGTTCGAACGGCGCAGAATTGTATTTTATCTGTAGGAGTAGGTAATCAATGGCCGCAGCTTAAGTGCAGGTATCTAATTCGGGAATACTGTCATAATCACGCGCCTAGCTACCAGGCAGGTCTGTACTTTAAAATCGTTTATTCCTGACT
This sequence comes from Dicrocoelium dendriticum, assembly GCA_944474145.2. Classification (NCBI taxonomy): domain Eukaryota; kingdom Metazoa; phylum Platyhelminthes; class Trematoda; order Plagiorchiida; family Dicrocoeliidae; genus Dicrocoelium; species Dicrocoelium dendriticum. The sequence goes on from OX104061.1 coordinate 54,069,302, forward strand.
CAGGTTGCGACTCAAAATAGTGATTGAGTGCTAGTGCGACTGGACAGGGCCGACCGGAGGCATGCTTGGAATTCGTCGATACATCGACCTGAGGCAGAACCGGTACGTTAACCAGTGGGGAAAATTTTGCCATATATATTGCACATCGTTGTGTACCTAATACAATTCGCTCTAGCTGAATTTAGTACAATTTTCCCGGCTGTTTTGGCTGCGATTAGAGCAATTGCAATATTCAGCGTTACAAGGTTGGCGCCTTAGCAGTCTGCTATTTGTTGATGGTAGCCGAAAGTTTCTAGCCGGTAAAGATCACTTGCAGACTCACAGTGATATTAGGCAAAATTTGAGTGCTGGCTTGAAGAGAGACTAGGAGATCTGATGCTCCCATCTTCCTTCTTTTGAGGAAACGGCTGCAGCACTTGGTTTTCATCGCAAGTTATTGCGCAGAGAAGGAGACCAAGCGGCAAATACCAGTCTTTTTCGAGACCATACGCGGTGCTAATGAACAGCTGATACATATCTTCATGAAACGCATGGAGCGTTGCACTGTAACGTGTGCAAGGTTCTTTCACCAATCTGACATATCCATCTCCTTTTCCGGCATTGGGTGCAATTCTCCGTTGGCCGTTTCCTGGACCTATACTCACGCGCTGATATTTAATGAGAGTTCAGACTGTTGAGATTACACAAGGCTGCAGGGAAGACATAACTCCCTCAAACATCTTAAAGTACGTTTAACCAATTCTGCTAGATTATTCAAAATAGTTATTATCAAAATTTTGTCTTAGGAAATTATACTAACACACTGAAGCTGCGTTGTCATGCGTAATCCTTAATGTATGCAGCCATTCGAAAAGCGACAAGCACAGTAATGTCTTTCAGACCTCATTTTGCGCTAAACAGCTTTCGTCCGTATTTTTCCACAACTACTCTCACTGTTAAGAGCCTTAATGGTGAGGAACAAGCCGTAATTCTTCGAGGTTGTGGCTGCATCTATAACATCAACGATGAGCGTAAATTGTTGGAGAAACGCCATCACATTTGGCGAACGCCGTTGTCTTGTATCTCTAAATAGCATGTGCCCTTTTTTCTTGGAAGGATGTGAGCTTTGTGATGGTGTGTTGTGCAAAATGCTTCAGGATTTTATAAGCGCACTGTATGCGTCAATTTCGAGCAAATTGTTAGGTTATGGAAGATTGTCGCCGCCCTTGACTACCTCCGGCAGTGAGAAGTAAGGATGCATGCTATCACCTATCTTTCGTAACTGCGCCGTTGAAGAATTAATGGAAACAGCGTTCGATGGGCATGAACTACAAGGTGTGAAGCCACTTTCTGTATATTGAATTCCTTAGTAGGTGCATGCCGAAATTTCCTTTAAAATTGACAAGGCTGAAACGTACCGAGTATCAATGGACCGATTTATACTGGCTCTCTAATATTTAGGGAGATACTTTACTTTATTTAAATGAATTACTTTCTCCAAACTTATTAGGGAACTACCACTAGCTGTACTTGTGTTGTGATCAACTAAAGTTCATTAATTATTTAAAGTATTTGGGCAGCTAACTAACTTACGTAGGATCAAAACTGCTTTCTATGCATTTTATAGCAAATGCTCGAAGTGCATTTGCCAATCCTTCCCACCTAAGACTTCAACGAACGTCATTGAATCCGTGAAGGTAAGATATTGCTATGAATCCCTCTATTTAACCCGCTTATAGGATTGTAAAACCTGACCCATTATGCAACAAATGTACAGATATCATTAACGCCCGATAACCGCCGCCTGTTGCAGCATAACTCACGTCTTGTGGGAGCACCGCCTGTGTTAACCGTCACGTAGTAAGTGAAGAAAGAACGGGTGGCACGTTCAACACCGTTATATCAGGCACCGGACTCCGATGGCTGGTCAACTGTTGCACACTCAATCATAATAGCTCTAGAGGAGTGAGTTGTTTTGCGCAGGCGGTTAATATTTTTTGAATAGAACGGCAGACCATGCAGTAATTAAAAACCTGGGTTTTGAAGTTAACGTCGAGTGGTGTATCCCAATTGCCTGGCTGGGGTCCCAAGGCCGATAAATACATTTGGTTGCACGGAATTGTTGATGTGGCAAAGACCCGGCCCCAATGTCGTTTGTGTTGTGGGTTTCTGTGTTAATACCCATCTACATCAGATTCATCTGCAGTTAAAATCACAATCATAATGCGTAGTATAATGTATAACATTATCTTACTTGCGGTTGAATTTGTTCATCTGCGGTCTGGAAAACCATAACATCAGTAAGCATGTGCAGCACAGTTTTCGCCGACAGTGGTCACTTAAATCGAGTGTCCTATGCGCACGCAGTAATTGGACAAAGAGATAACACGCTGGAGCTGCTGATGTTATCTATTTGTATTTCGATTGTCTAGGCCATCATTTGTTTCTCTCCAAGCTTCAGTATTACGGGATAGACAGCCCACTTTAAATCTGTATTGCCAACTTTCTACTTCAACTGCAATTATTGGCCATAGTACGGTGCTCTTTTTAGTAGCCTGTACAAGTCGAGTCTGATGTGCCACAAGACACAGAAAATACTCTACTTACCTCTAACTTAGAGGCTCTTTACGAATAGCCAGATTCTTCGGACTACTGAGCAGTTTAAATGCCTTACAGTTGGAATGAGTAGACAGCTATTCCTAAACCTTAATACCGCTGGTCTTGCGTCTGCTTAGCAAAATTTGATCTGACATTGACCGTTTTCAGAATTATTTTCGATTACTTTTTTTACGTAGTATTATGTGTCAGAGCATCCTAGAGACAACTTATTTGGAGTGGAGCATCCATTTTATCGCGGTTCGGCCGCTTCCTTTTTCGTTGTGTGCAATTGTTTGCCTGGTCGTTTAGTTTGAAGCAACAGCAATGAAGGGGAATACGTTGTGAGAAATTGAATGGCGAATCACACGTATATGTGCTACGGATTTGGCAAAGCTCCACCAAACACGCGTTATTTCGCTTGGCTCACCTGTTACATGCAACCACCGGGCATCTACTCAGAATGCGTTTGCAACAACCGTGCCATCCCCAGGACATAGATGCTCGACGACAAGAAAGCCACTGAGCTCTACTCAGGACACGTATATGTTGTTTGCGCCACAGTGATTCCATAGAACTCTCTTCATGACCCTGACGTGCTATCGCGGTTAACCACTTCAGATGCTGCGGCAGTTATCACACACATATTGACACAAACTGAGATTCGCTCAGGAGATGTTTACTAGGCGGCAACTTGTGTGCCTCGCGAACATCCAACTTACACTATTATATATGTCCTTTTATTAAGCTATATAATGAAGGTGTTGCCCCATGCTGAGGCTGATGTTGCGTTATTGATGCTTCTACACAAAAGTTGGGCTAAGCCAAATTACAAGTAAACTAGGTCTTTTTAAGCTGGTTTGTTCTGGCTTCCTGAATAATCTTCTATTAACAAGCCATGTTGCTAACGCTAATTGCGCTTAACTTCGGGAACTTTGTTGCGTATGTTGCATATTTAAGTAACTTGTGGACACAATTTACTTATCGCGAATCAGTTGCTAACCAACTTACTTCATATGGTAATTTAGCGAAGAGGTATGCCACCTTATATCTATGCATTATTGGATTTATTTTATTTCATCTTTTAGTTTCAAGTAAATGGCTTTTGCTTGATACCCTTGTGCAACTGCGCTTGATGCGCATGTCAGTCTATTACCCACAACCTCGTTCATACTGGCTCCAGGAGACAGTTGATCTTTGCAGGAGGGGACAGGGTGCAATGTACTTGTGGCCGTGCTAGGCTCGAAGAGCGGTTCCATGCAATCAGTGTGGAGCGGACTACGGTCTAGCCATCGCCGTGTGTGTGCTTGATTCCTCAACTACAGCGTGTTTGTTTTTACCTGTGAAGGAGTGGGCTGGCTCCGTTGATGAAACGTGACTCATATCCACACGCCTCCCGGTCTTATTCCTTCGGGTTTACGCTGGATATGGGGTGTGTGGTTGGAGCTGTGGGGTGTTCAGCGCAAGCTGTAGGCGTTCTGTGGCTGGCCAAATTGACAGGAAAATCCGAAACCGGAGGCCGTCAACTATACTCAATGTGTAAACAGCATGTCCGCTTTAACTGAAAAGGTAGAAAATCTCTACCAGTAGCAAGTTTTCTTTATTTTTCGGATCGAATGCAGTTGTTCTAGTTTGCGCGTATTCGTTTCCTGTCCTAGCTCTCGTGGACCTATGGCGGGTGGGTCTTCTTAGACAGCACAATGTGTGAAGAATGTTTGTCTGTTCCGACTAAGCGTCGAAACAACTGGGGTGCGTTTTCAAAATATCCCGCAAGCACATGAACCTAAATCTGAACCAGCTGCTCCAAGTCACTCCAGGTAGATAACTATGTGGCTTTACATCGCACAAGTGTGCAAGAAAATGCTATAATAATATGCGGCACATATATATGATTGCACGAAATTGACTTATCACATGGTATGTTGCAAACGGTTGTGCGCTGAATTCTTGCATCTAAATAACAGCGGTAGTAGGCGTTTGTGTAAATGATAGAAAAATTAAAAGCTCATGATGCTTATAATTTTATGACTGATCTCCACCCACGTTAAACACTGAGCAGTGTTCAGTCTCGTGGCAATATTACAAACGTGCTTCATTTGTCATCGACACAAGCCAGACTCAAGGAATGGAGTATTGGTACAGTCCACAGGAGCAATAAAACAAGGGTGCTACCACATGCAGATAAAATACAATTGACAGAGTGATAGTGGACATGGTATAATGTTGAAATGTGGTCAACAAATGTTGCCTGAGAAGCAAAGTACACAAAGTGTTGGTCGCGACGGATAAAAAGATGGATAATTTTGTGTTGGGAAGCACAATTTGGTGTTTTGTAATCCCTATGTAAATCACCTATACGGTTTACCGACCGCGTTTACTAAATCTGTATCACGTGGCAGCATTAACTACCTTATACTAATGACGCCCACTTGTATGGGACTATTGGTCATTTGACAAGTTTATCTGCGGAGCTAACACAGGCAGGTAAATAGGTATGCGTTTTAGAAATTAATGAGATTTTTAAATGTATACATCGCTCATTAATTTAGCGACAACTTATAAAACATTTTACAGCAAATTACAATTTTATGTTATTTATATAGCTTAAGTAACTGAATGAATAAACGCATGTAAATGGCTTTATTTATCTTTTATGTCGAAATATTTTATTTGGGTTGAAATTAATCATAATGTAGCTATATTTGCCCGTCAAGTTTTTATTACTCCGGCCGGCTCGAAATTGTTGCTTGACTACTGTTCCAAGAGTACTGGTGTGCAGTCTTGCGTATGAAGACAAGACGCGATTCGAATAAGCTCTGAAACGACTAGTAAAACAAGGGCTTTAATGATAACAGGAAAGAACTTTATGGGCTATAAATATTGGTGCTTTATATGCAGCGTTGTCTAGTATGGTACAGTTAGCTAACACATTGCAAAAAGCTAGTATTACTAGCAAATAACGACTTATATTTTGTAAGATAATAATGCTGCAATCAATTTTCCAGGCTAGGGCGTTGTGAAATTACGAAGTAACTTCATATAATTTAGGAAGAATAAGTTAGATATGACGATGGACACTGTGAGTCTATCGGGATGTCCATTACATATCTCATTTTCTTTCCTTTTCATGTTAGGCGACAAAATACCCGCTATTCATTAAAGAACTTTAGGCGTGTTTGGATTTAAGGATTTTGCGATATGAAAGTACATTAGTGTCGTGGGTTACACTGGTTCTTACCTATTAAACTTCCATTGAAGAAGTAATTTGTCTAGGGTTTACCACCAGAAGCCAAAAGCCTTCCATATAAACAGGTCCTTTTCAAATGCAGCGCAGATACTAGCGCACTAAAACAAAAACCGTTATTTGTCGTGACTACAGATGCAATCATATGTAATACCGTTCACACACATTTGTCATACGGAGCTGGGAAGCAGATTACCGGAACCGCTGATTTGTTGAATGTAGCTGAAATAAATTTTAGGCACTTTGCCGTAATGTTCTTGAAAATTTTTCTGCATTACCTAATTTCCACGCAGCTGCATGTTCGTCAATTTACTTTGAGAACGTATCGCAACTCGATGCTCTTAATATGCTGTAGCACGAAAAGAATTCCAGTGTGTGCGCGTCAGTATTTACAAATTGGGCATTAGAATATTTTGATTAACTTTTCTATATAAACTACTTGTCGATGAAAGACAACTTTTCGGGGTGATTCATGTTGATGACTTAAACAAACCGCACCCCCCAGGCGTATTCATCAAAAGGGAACTCAAATGCATTCACTCGACGTATAGAAAGAGGCTATTATTAATCTTCTATCTGTCATCCCCGCATGCGAAATACCGATCAAATGTATGCACCCCTTAAACGTACTTGAAAATGCCGCAGTAATCATAACCTAAATAGGCAGGCAATGTAAAGTAAAGCAGAATAATATTAGTAGCTTTGTAAACGCCCTGAATGGAGTTAAACCGTCAAAGTACCGGCCTGATCTTATGGAACGTTTGCTCGGCTTTAACGAAATTGTATGCTCAATATTGCTGCTAATTTCGCACCGACCTTTATGACGAAGTATAATAAGTACACGCCCCTATTTTGGCTTACCCGTAAGCCATGTTTTCAATCACCATCATGAGTAATTTATATTAATTCTTATAACTGCTAGACAATAACAAAGTTTATGCGTAAATATTTTATTTTAAAGCATGAAATCATAGTTAATTTAAGTAAGACATTTAAAAGTATATAATGAACGCGATTTGAGTCGAAGCAGAAACAGGAAAAATAGAAACAGCGTTTACTTTTTAATATTGCTTGAAAAGCAACGCAGTAAAGAGATTATGTCATTGTGCCCAAAAAGCAGTTGTCTTCACAACCAAGTTCGATGGTACGAGTTAAACCATCATCAATAATGACATATGTCGGTGATTTCTTAATAAGTGCAGGCTGTAACATGTTTGTGCACAAACACACAGGACCATGTATCACGCGATTCTCGGTTGAAACACAACACTGCGTCACATATGCAGCTAGGAACTGTTGAATGTAGAAAAAAGCTTGTCAAAGCATTTAAGCAAATTATACACTAAGGTAAATCGAAAACAGAGAGCATTACATGTGTAAGACTACTTTTGTACAAGCTCCTCAGACCATAAGTTCACAGAGCGCAGATGTAAACAGAGGACTATCATTCGGGCTGGAATTTGTTTCTACGCTCTTTGCACATTCAAACTCGATGACGAATAACGGTGTAAATAAAAAGCCAACTGTACAAAGCGAACATTAATACATAAACATAGGTTGTCCAATCTTAATCCGTAAGCTGACAACTGAATAAAAATTGGTAATGTCAGTAGTGCTATCGGCTATTTGAGTCGCTTTTTGTAAAATTTCCGGCTTCAGATACTGGAATAAATAGTTTCGGTAATAGACAAGATTTGCCTTCTGTATCCTTGGGGGAGGAGGATAATTATAAAAGCTTTACTTTGAAGACCAGTTCAGATTTTGTACGGCGATACTGCAGCTGCTATATTATATCGACATCTGGAGCAACTATCTGAAAATACTTGTTTTCCGGCTAGTTAGACATGGTTTTGACAAACAAACCAATGCTTGCAAAACCATGTAATATACCTTGCCTTCGTATAATACTTCAATACTTGTTTGTAAGAACTCGTGGTGGTACGTTGCACAACACTTTGGTCTCAATAGGTGAAGCCTAACACATAGACTACGCCAGCAAATCCCGACGTTGTTTTCAGAGTTGCTGATGGGTTGTAAACGGCATTCCAGTAGTCTGACCGTGAATGTTAACTTTTATTGCCTAAGCTGGATGGATTTTCCTTAATAACATATATTGGCATACATACTAACCGAAAGTCTATTGTTGCTAATAACCACCGTTTTGCGTCTATTTCGGTAGGTCTTACTGAGACTCATGAACTGCATTTCCGCTATATAGAGAGTTGTCTTAGAGGTCAAAGCAAATGAGAAAACTAATTCATTCCTAGTTTTAATGTAAATTCTTCTGTTATCGTTGCATATAATATCAATTTCATTCATAGTAAATTGAGAGTAGTGGCTTCGGAACGTTGGAACATGTATATTAGAATGAAATAAAATGAATTGCTTAATATGCAAAGTATAGGCTACCATAGGAGTAAGTTATTAGTAATGCATTTTTCCTTAATTTGTCATGGCGCTAGTAAAATGTGTGTCAAGGCTTATATGTTCGCTGAAACTTGGCTTCCAAAATTTCTTAGCTTTTAATCATTAATAATCTCACAAATTTCGATATACCATGCAGTATTCACAATAGTGTCGCTATAAACAATACACGGCCTTGGCCACTGAAATGCTCTAATCAATAATTCAACAGACACATAGGTAAATGTGTATTTGCTGAGCTTGCAGAGAGAGAATTGCATTGGAACATAAGGCTCATAGTATGTCAAGCATCCCGGCCCAACCGATTTTTTCCAGGTATGCCTGTGTCTGCGGTCGCATTATCACTGCGTGGTTCTATCTGGCTATTAGGCCACACGCTGTTATCCGCTCCCCAGTTAGCTACTTTGCGTTGCCCATCTGTTTATGTTTTTACTACGCTTTGTTCTGAAATACAGTAAATACAATATGTTTGCCTCGGTGTTCTTTGCAGGTCATCATGGTAACTGATACCTATTATAATAGAGGATTGAGTTGGAAAATGTAACGGGTTTAGGGCGAATAAAACCATTAATCCAAAAAGTACTATAGCCATATGCTGATCGGATAGCATGAAGTCCTTACGAAGGAATTTAGATGAAAATAAAAAACAGATAGTAAATATGCTGTAATACATACGTAAGATGATAAACTATTTTAATAACACATAGAAAAGTAAGTTATTTATAATGAAATAAATGAGGGTAGGAAATGAATTATGTGCTTAAACCGGAGCTATATTTATGAGGTGAAGTGCAGAAAAGCTATATTTAGGTTACTGAACCATAATCATTCCTCAAACCTCTACCACTTTTGTTATAACTGCGAGTGTACTGCTCGAGATAATTCAAAATAGTCAACGCCCGGAATTCAAATAAGGCACAAGTTATACGGAGAAAAAATAGTTTATTTCTGTAAAACCTTTCAAACATTTTGACGTAGTGTACCTTAGGTAACTTTGCCTGCCGCTGATTTTTAGTATATATTTATACCAGCACATTTCTGTGTTAAAATTAAAACAAACCAGATAATTGGGAATGTGAATAAATGGTAGATTAGCTCTATTTACACACATTTCGTTTTTACAACGGATCAAGTATTACACGGTTTAAATTTAGCGTCCCGGTTCAACTCGGTTTGGCTTCAAAAGTAAGCTCACCCTCAATGCATAAATTATAATCGCCATAAATAGATGAAGAGTTCGATCACTTTAATTGCTAGAGTTTATTAAGTGTGTGTGTACCAAATAGTATTTCCCGAGTACCAAGCACAGGCGTTCTAGCTGCAGGACATAAACTAACGGGAGACATAATTGTAACACCATATTAAATTCAAAAGGGACTATGGTTTATGAACGAGGAGTAAAAGTTCTCCAAGGATTGATTATGCAATCGTTTATTCCGTTAAATCAAAAGATATACGTAGGTAAACTGCGCAATTTTAGCATTCAACTTTTAATGTACGCAATTATAGGGTTTTGTTGAATTTTCTTATAATTCCTGCCGCATATAGGAAGCAAATCCTTATAATATACCAGTGAAGCCGATAAAGATTAGTCCTCAGAATTATACTTATGCAGCATTACTATCAAACGAAACAGTGTCACGTTTTTTAATAGGATCGATTGAAAGCACCAGTCAATTGTAATACGGTATCCCAGAAATATATAAAGCGAGGCATATGCAGCTTTACGTAGTAAGACGGAATTGCACTAGATTACTTAGTTCTTCTATAGACATTAGTCTTAACCGTGTGGGAATTCTTGCGGGTGCAAATGCCCAACAAAAGTGGTTATGCCATGGAAAATTTATCTGAGTATGGTGTTAAGGAAACTATAAAAGTATATATGGTTAAACTTTGCGTCATGCGTCATATAGCTGTAACTTTGCGACATTTTCACTCCTATCTGATCACACGTGCTAGCAATGCCGGATTTGGTATCGTTTCACACCTAGAGATACACGTTGTAACTAAGCCAAAATATCCGGCTACCCTTGCAATTGATTTCTGGTAAGCTACTTTTTAATCATGCATATTGATCTGCTTTGGTTTAAGAATGTTGTGAAAAATTGTCTGATATTTTCCTTTAAATCGATGGACATGCCAAGGGCTAAGCAGCATTGTTTCACGAGAGCGAAACCCTGCAAAACGAACTCAATGTAGGCACACTACCAGTAGGTACAATCTCACAACGAACGGAAGGATGTTGACGTGCTCACTTTAATAAGGCATTTGACAGATGGAACCACGATGTGCCTCGTCATAACTTGGGGACTTTCGTGATAGGTTAAACGCTGTTTCAGCGGTGACACTCGTTTATTGTAGGACAGCAGTGCAGTTTACAATTTTATGACGAATTTAAGCCGGTTCCCATCGATTAGTTGCGTGCCACAGAGAACTGCAGTTGTGCCAGTGTTCTTTATTATTACTATCAACCATCTCCCCGCAGCAGATGGAGTCACCATGTGCACTGTTTGCAGGTAACTTAAAAATCTGGAGGCTCGTTTGCAGCCAGGACTATTGTGCACTTTTCGAGCATGATATAGAGTGACGTTCAAAGTGGCACACTGAGATGAATTAATAAACTAACTCGAACAAGTCGGATTAACTCATTATCACTAAACCCGCGGCCACTCGATCATACACTTTGGACATCCAGTTGCTTCATCACTACGCATACTTCAATGATTTAGAAATGTTTTTATGACCTGATAGGAGATCACTTTTAAAGACAGTGAAACCTTACATAACAGGACTTCGTGTACTCTGGGCATTAAGACACATTTAATTTACTGGTTTTAAGAAACAGTCCATCGTCTATGTACCTGGTTTATCAGACCTGTCGATGCACACGGTGAACCAGCTATCTATTTCATAACCCAGTAGGAAATGAAAAATCGAGAGAAAATGCAGCACATCGCAACTAAAATTATTCCCAACATATGAGAGATTCCGCTTTTAAAATGCTGTAGGTGGCTCGGATACTACATGCAATGCAACCACAAAACATTACTTGGGGTTATAATGACACATTAACTATTAAACGTAAATCATTTCATCATACTGTATCCAATAGTTGCCCTTCGGAAACTCTGTAAAACTTAACTACACCGTTAAAACTCAAGGTACCTAGAATGAACTTGATGTGATATCAATGATTTTATAGAGCCGGTAATCTAAAATTTTGCAATAAACAACCCGCAGTGCTAATAGATGATTTTATGTGAAGGGTTTCAAAACACGTATGGAGGATTTTTCCGAAAAAGTAAGCTTTTGCATCTACTGTGGAAAAACACATCCTACACAAATACGAACCATTAACCCAAGAAGAATAATCTACCAAACACTGACTTCGACAATACAAAATTAAATATTTTTTATGTTTCATATTTCAATAGACTTTTACAGTAACAAAATCCTCAATAGTACTTATCAGTACTCAACGACATCTAGATTCACGAAAATTTTGTTTTGGTCCCATAGGCGTTTGGATAACTGAGCTGAGCATTTTCACTCGCAATTTAACAGGCTTGCATGGCACACCAGTGCACGCTTGAAACGATTAAATTCGTGGTGGCAATCAATAACCTGCTTGCTGTCTGGGCTAACTGATGGTTCTACGTGTGCATTTGAGATCACATGGCAAATGAATCGCTGAGCGTTTGTCCATGGATCGCTAATACTCATGACACCTGTAAACAGTCATTCAGCAAAATACACGCTTCCAAGTGTGTCGTGCTTTTGTTTTGATTGCCGTTCCTGCGTGTCCCGAGTACTGATCCTCCGATCAGTATGCGCATATTGGGGTAAAACGCTGCTTAGCGAAATGATCACGAATTCTGGCCAGTAATAAAAGTGTCTTCTTCTTAGGCCTACTTATATTTTCTCCTTATTTGCAGGAAAAGCACTTTAATTCAGATTGCAATCATCGCGTAATTAGTCTTAGTTCATTTGCTTCCAGGTAATTGGCATGTATTCTGCTTCGAAAACTATCCCTATTACGTGAACCATACAACCCGTGCAGACGGATATCATCTTACAGGCAAATTTATAGTGTCAATAAGTGTCAATATAGTGTCAATAAGTTATTTTGTCAAAATTTCAAATTACATCGTCATTTAATCAGGTTCCAGCGCACAACAAACCACCCTATCACTGTGGGATACATGCACGCACTATCAGTGACACTTGCATTGGTCAAGGGACATTAGCCCATGAAACATGCTGAATGTAAGCACAGGGCTATATATATGCGTCCCTGCAAGACAGGTATGCCCAGGAGTAATTTGACACATTGGTGTTAACTCAAGGCAAAAAGGGATGAGTGTGTTTGTGCTAGACGTCACCAAGAGTGTGGCTGGTCAAGATGGGATGTGGTGTTTGAACATTCTTCTTCAGAACCATTTTAACATAATTTATTATCGGAAAGACATACAATTTGTTCGTAACCTAACCGGTCCGATCGCCGGTATTCTTATACCAATGTTCCAGCGCTTGTACGAGCAGTCCGTTACGTATCGAGCTCACAATATGTGATTGGTCCAAGAAGCACGTTACATTGAACAATTTTAGGCTAAATGATAGTATTGCCTCTGGTCGTAAAAGTATACAACATGAAGATACTTTTAATAGTAACAATGAGGATTATGTAAATTATAATAATAAACAGCACACTAATGGGCATATTTCTCATTATGTGTAAAGCGGTGGCAATATTTGGCATAGCGTATACACGCACAGAAGAAGCCATTCAATTGTAAGAGCAACATCAAGTTATAATATTATATTTATCTGTATTTTTAAAGGGTTTTGCGCTTTTTTATGCGATCTTAGGCGGCAAACTTGCAGTTTAAGTACGATGTTGACCGGAGGACTAGACCCTTCAGTAATAGATTATATTACACCGATTTGACGTTACGTGGGCATTCACTGAATGGATGTTCTAATGACCTTCCCAATAAATAATACGTAATTTTATCCAGTTACACGTGGCTTTCCAACTTACTTCGAAATAATCGCACAGCCTTGCACGACCTAATGAATCTTGGCAACCGATTCCCCAGAGAAACGTATATCGTGAGACAAAATCTAGACCAATTTGGTCCTGCATCTTGGTATGATCGGCGTAACGTCTTTAGTACCTAGGTCTTGAATTTATTTGTGTTTCGAAGTGAAGCTGAATCGGTTGCAATGGCCTCCGTCATGGGTCAAATTGTGCGGCAGTCGCAAATCATATTTTTGCCTTCATAACCAAAGAGAATATTTCAAGTTGGTGGTATTGCCCCTGAGGGTGTGTTATAGAATTGCTTCCCAAAACTTGCTTAATAGATGACCTATAAAGGTTTTCTATCGATGTACTGTTTGGTTTCCTCATATTGTCTCATAATGTTGCGATACTACAGAATGGGAAGACTAACAGTGTACTTTTTTCAACTGTAGCTTTGATTGCATGCGTTTTATCACAGATGTTAGCGAAGGATTATCTGGCTTGTACTATATGATACTCAATCAGTTCTACGAATATGTAGGTAAAAGAATAATGATTAGTGGTCACGGGTAGACGGTTTTACACAGATACGTTCGCTGTTACGTGTGATAGATTCTCAGAGTGTTAAGCTTTCGCGACGGAGGATAGTTTAACATATAGGTCTTAAATATTTTCGCACTGACTCAAATGTATTCCTAAATGAGTGGTAGTACAGTTGGAAGCTCAAATACTCGGTACTGTAGATACATATTTCAACATGTGCAAATAAATGCGGCATGCCTCCTTTTTTAACCGAACGGCAATCTTTGATATAAAAAAGGGAATTTAATGTACCGTGCGCACATCTTTGTTTAACCTCGCTGGTAACTGAACGCCAAGTATATTATGGTGCCTAATGTGATTATTTTAGCAGGACCATTCATGTGAGATGAGAGCACACTATTACCTTATGCGGACTTCAAAGGTATTTATCTTATTTAATAACCTTTTATGAAGCATCCGTTCGAATGATTTAGCATGTGCAAGTATCAAACAAACATGGCATATTTTGAATCAATAGTGTCCTGTTTGGTATTCAGGCAATGCAGATAATGTAATGTGTACAAACTTTAGTCAAGTAATCAATTTAGAACCTGACAGTGATCTCTAGTGATTTGATGAACTTCTTTATATTTCCTTACAAATTTCGCGAATAATTCGTCTATTATGGGAGTTTTATGGCTTGGACTGTTTTTGTCAATCTCATAGTTTACGTTGCACTTGTGACAAGGGCTGATGAATGACGTTCTCCGTTGATCTGCAAATTACTTAGAAGTGCTGCACGCATGTGCATGCATTTTTTGAGAGAAAGAATGCATCATAATTGCAGGAGCAGATTCCTTGACGGAAGGGTTTCCAGTTCATTCTGCGGCTGGTGTAGTAGGAAGTACGTATATTTGTTGGCTATTTTAACGGTGGAGTATAAAGTAGCATGTTGTTGTGACAACAAGGAATGTTCTCTTATACCTCTATCTTTACTTTGGCCATAACCGATGTAAGCATCACGGCTAAGGTGTTTGTAAACCTAGTCGGTATAGTAAAAGTCTGTGTCCAACCAAATATTATTAATAAATAAAAGCCCTGTGTATAAAACAAGGTCCGATAGGACCAGTGAATTTGCTATATGCTGAAATCACCTACAATATTTTTTTGGTTTATGCTTCAATTCCAAGGCGAAATCAAAACTTGGTGATACGGAAAGCATTCTTTCGTGATGAATTTGCGGGTTCGGGATAGATGCATGTATACCGAGGCTCCTGAAATGGAGAACAGAGGAAACTTAGAGAGTTTTGCCAGCGGTGTTTATTTTAACCCGATGTACATAGGTAATGAGCTTAGTGGAGGCATCCCCCACAAAACGTATTGATTCGTTCTCCGATCTGAGTAATTTTATGACAAATGTTTCCGTGACCTTTACCTTTACGGAGCAGTGCACTGAAGATGCCAGAAAGGGATGAAGTGAAACGATTGTCATTTATTACTCAGCTCGGATTACAAATCAAAATGTTAAATGCCTACCCGGGTTACAGGTACTCCGAATTATTGCATCCCACACCTTTTCGTTTACAGCGAACTTTACGAAAAAGGTGTTAAATTGGTGGGGTAATTGGATTACCGTCTAATATAAGCGATATGCGAAGTCTCGGGAACATGGATTGCTTGCAGTTCGATTTATTGTACATAAATGCTTAAGAAATACCGCTTGCTGATAATACATTTAGCGTCAAGCAGAAGTAATATAATCTTAGTATAAATGGTAGAATCAGTGTTTTCTTCACTATTTTGTAAGTTAATGTTATCGTAGAAATTTTGAGAGATATATATGTCTGGGAATATAGGGAATGACTGTATTGTTAAGAAGCTTGCGGGTAGTTATAGTTCACTTCCTGCGATTGCCCGTCTTCTTTGTAAAAAGAGTGTGTGGTTGTATCAATGAATCAATGAGGTTGATTTGTTGCTGTACTTAACTGGTCATGTGAAGAAATCGCAAAAAAACGGGTAAATATATATTTGGCATCTGCGCGCAAATGTATGGATTGTAAGTGGCAGCGGTTCTATTGACATAAACATAGAAAAACAAGGTCAAAAAACTACGGATTAAACTCTTGCCGAAACTAGCTAATCTCATTTACATGAGAGCGTTTCAGAACCAAGTTACTAGGAGAATTGTATAAATTAAATGAATTGTGAAACCGAAGTCAGACAGAGGGCTCAAATAAGCCGAATGGCCATAAAAACAGGGGCCTGCCCATTTTAGCTGGGTTCAGGATAAGGTAAAGCGTAAAATAATAGAAATGACGCATTGAGACAAAATGGATATAAGTGAACTCAGCGCGCCCCACTTAATATTATGGTATCGGAAAAAGCGAAGGAACTATGGTAAATTAGTGAAGTATTACAAAAATAGCGGCATGCAAATATTGCGAGTCGTAATGAACAATCATTGAAATTCAGCAGCAATTTTAATGCCCCATAACACTCACGGGTTCACGGCGCTCCATAAACTTCCTTAGAAAGGTTGCAGACTGTGTGCAAGCCTAGTGGAAAATCAATTTCCTGAAGAACACGAAAATTTCACAGTATCGCACAGAAGGTCTTAGCTTCTGCACTAACGTAACTAGATGCATAAATCAAAGCACTAACAATTAGCGCAGCATTGCGGAATCTCTACATTGCGTCTATTGGTTTGTCATACTTACTTTGCACTTGGAAATTCCAAAAAGTCCTGTTACCTGTTCAAATGAACTTAAGTAAATCGGCAATGGAGGACAAGCAGGCAACATGTAGTTCATTATTTCGTCGTCGCCCACCGAATTTCCGTGGGCGTGTGAACCACTTAAGTACCCTCCATTTCACACGGTTTTCGCACTTTTCGCCGGAACTATGCACCAATAATTGAATACGGCAAACGACTGAATATGTCCTGTCTCATGCCACGGTAGCTTGTGTGTGGTGTCCGTTAATTGCATTATGTCGCTTCTGTATCCCTGTACAAATTATACGTACCTAAACTTCACATTCCTAAACCCGACAGCAACCCTTGCACCGGCTTTCCTCACTCCACGTATTACACATTTTACTCCTCAGGTCCGACACAAGTAAAAGAACCAGTCAGCCTCCCTTCCAACAACAACATTGACGGCCGCATGAAAAGCATTTCCGACCAATAAAAGACCCATAATTATTTGTATCCAACATGTGGGGCATTTCATACAAAAGGACTGCTCCTATTTATCGACTAAATTGCCATCTATTTTGTACAAAAAGCGTTTATTCAAAAGATCGTATTCAATCAAGCAAGCAAATTGCTTATGCGCTGGTAATTCCCGGATACTTTATGCACCTTGCTCTCATCGTGATGCGACCCAGCGCGTCCAAGCACTTCAGCTACCATGTTTTCCAGATACAGTTTAGCCATTTCGTTTGTGCTGAATGCATTTCGGATCCCCTCGCGGCAGATTTTATATTTGGTCCTCAATGCTTCTTTCAAATAAGCATTGATAACACTCCTTAATATTACAATAGGGTTTTGCGACGGAGAGTATGGCGCTAGGCGTAGTGGTAATATTGTTCTACATAATTCCTGCTGGTAGGGAGTCTCTAGGTCTATGCGGTACAGCTTATTGTCAAAAATTAGAAGGCACTGATCGGTGATAAGCGATTGTTGGGCATTCTGAATTTCTCCAACACACTGAAGGCACCGTCGTTTGTTGTTTCTTTTAAAGCAAAATCGCAAAATATATCAATGCTTCCCACGGCATCGCATTAGTCACGTGCACATTCTGGCTGCAAATATTCCCCACGGTACAATATGCATGAATCCCACACCTTAATCGATCCCTAGTAAGAATGCAAAAGAGTTTGAAATCGGTCTTACTTATTAAACGAATACTCTACTTGCGGCCTACAATCGTAACATTTTCAAGACGAACGAGTTGCGTCGCTGTTTGGTTTCTAACATGTTCATTTATTCTTGGATTGTTATACGCGCGTCCAGATAGATGGATAGCATAATAACGCTCAACACCACGTCGTATTATTTTATGGTTAAGCGGATCCTGAACGTAATTACGGTGGGATCTTCCGATATCCTTGCAACTATAACAATCCCGCGGTTTTCTTTCACAGAGATATGACAAGCACCTCTTCGTTGCTCCGTCGGCTCCGCTGAAACCAACGTGCGTGTTTTACTACCGCACGTGTTCACGTACATCTGTAGCATGATGTAACGGGCTTCTAATAATACCCTTCCTCATACACCTTCAACATTCTTTCCTTTAGTTCCGGCGTGTGGTACATATGTTGATCTCGTCACCGCATTCTCTGTTTGCGCTGTGTACGCCCAAACGCCAGCTTTTTAACTCTAATCGCCGAAGCTTTTTTGACATCAAATGGGTCAAACATAAGACCTCGGGCTACGTTGTTTGCATGGAGGCGAGACTACTGACCTGCATGCTGCACTGTAGCAAGCGATAGCCTAAGGACGTCATACGTATAAGAGAATCCTCTAAGGATGGCACGGCTTTTTACGCAACGTAAGGTAACACGGCATTGTCACACCATAAGCTGAGAAAATAAAATCCCCATGATCGTAAGTTTGTAAGGGTGCATTTATAGTGCCACATAAGCGATATATTGTAATTAACGGACAGCACACACAGGCTACCGTGGCCAGAGACAGGACATATTCAGTCGTTTGCCGTATTTAACTATCGATGCATAGTTCCGGCGAAAAGTGCGAAAACCGTGTGAAACAGAGGGTACTCAAATGGTTCACACGCCCAAGGAAATTCGGTGGGCGACGACGAAATAATGAACTAAATGTTGCCTGCGCGTCATCCATTGCCGATATACTTAAGTACCCTTTGAACAGGTAACAGGACTTTTTGGAATTTCCAAGTGCAAAGTAAGTATGACAGACCAATAGACGCAATGTAGAGATTCCGCAGTGCTGCGCTAATTGTTTGTGCTTTGATTTATGCATCTAGTTACGTTAGTGCAGAAGCTAAGACCTTCTGTGCGATACTGTGAAATTTTCATGTTGGTCAGAAAATTGATTTTCCACTGGGCTTGCACACAGTCTGCAACCTTTCTAAGGACGTGTATAGAGCGCGGTGGAATACTTTGTGCTATGGGGGTACAGACACATTTTTTTGTAATCTATCATGTGCTCGCGTGTGCATTATTTTTCCACTACATTCTTGTGGGTTGCTTGCAGTGCTCCACCGCTAATTTTGCCTTCTCCTTATATTTTTCTATTTTTTCCAGATAATTACTTTTCAGCGGTGATTCGAACTTTCTCCGTCATGTTAGCTGTCTGTCCATTTGGACGGCAGGCATATATAGGCTATTTTTGTTCGTCGCATTAAGCCGATAGTTCTGATAATTCATCTACCTCTCTGGAAAAAATCCATGCGGCCGTTTCGCACTATAGGGCCAGTCAGTGGTGCACATCCTTCGATCCTCTACGGAGGATCGAACACATGACTGCTAGTGGCTCTTGCCAAATAGCCCGAAGCTTATGCAACTGAGCCTTGGAGGACGGCAGCCGACCATCACGAATTGTTAGCTAACTGCGATATAGCCCGACACATCTTTCACTACCATGCAGGCATCTCTCATGCAGATGACAGCGGTTGGCATTCCGGCGTCAGGAATTTCCGATTACGGCAGCTATGTGTCGACGCCGGAATGCCAACCGCTGTCATCTGCATGGCTGATGCTTGCGTGGCAGTGTAGGATTGGTCGGGCTATATCGCAGTTAGCTAACAATTCGTGATGGTCGGCTGCCGTCCTCCAAGGCTCAGTTGCATAAGCTGCGAGATAGTTGGCACAAGCCACTAGCAGTCATGGGTTCGATCCTCCGTAGAGGACCGAAGTTTGAGCACCACCGTCGAGCCCCAGTAGTGCGAACCGGCCGTCTAGTGCTTTTCTGGATAACTAGTTGACTTACCTGAATTGTCGGCTGACTGCCACGAACAAAAATACTCGCCAAAATCCTTCTATGCACAGTCTATATGCTTTACTCACTGCGTTAGTTTGCATGATGTCAAAATGCGTAACATTTTGATCAGTCAAAGGCTACCCAACCCTAATATTAACTACCTGCAGTTTCAAACTGTTCTATTATTATTGCAGTATTCATAGCAGGAGTCTAAAGAGATTCCGTATGTCCAATACAAGGAACTGTGTGCGAGCTCATTAATTGATGAAATTCATTACAACCATAGTAGTGAAAGAAGAAAGCAAATAGGCACGGAATTCACACGCAAATAGTAGTTGCTCGTCATATGCTCCTGCGTCAGTTGCGCGTGTTCGGGACCTTCGTGCCTTTGATTGTACTCAGATAATACTAGCACGCAACACTCACATGTTTTATGCGTACTCCGCTAAAGACCCGGCCATGTGCCGCAGATCTAATCCAGTAAACATCTGTCCTAAATTCCAGGCAAACAATTCGCTTGCTCGCTGCGGCTGCGCCATGACTTTGTGTGGCTACTTCTCAAGCCCCAGCACAGAAACAGCCCGCTTATACCCCATCACAGGCGTTGATGAAAACGTTGTGTAGCATGCTGGCCAGTTATGTCTGGTTTACACCGTTGTAGCCTACAGGTATTGGACCGCTCCCTTTGTCGTTCTCGTTAGTAGCTTCCGGCTTATTTTGTCCTATGGTTGTAGTAGTACGGATGTCGTCCAAAATATTTTTCACCCACAGCTAACCTACAATGCGGTCCGGGCTAGGTTATGAGTCATAGTTACTAAGCGGAGGCTAAAGGATGCAGTTCTGTACTGGGTACAATAATTTCACCCTTCAACGAAACTAACAGACGAAGATACAAGACGATGGTTCTGCTACAGTTTCAGAAAATGCGCATCCAACGTCGGCTCAGATTGCACAATCTGCAAAATTTGACATGTGCAAAGGCTTGCTAATTATTAAAATACTACGAGCTCCGTTAAATATAGATGTATGGTACAAGGTTCTAATATAGCTCAATCCCGTTATCCTTACTTGGTTTAAATAGCATGAACATTTGAGTTCCCCTTTTTTAACTACACCAATTTAGTTACGCTTTTCTGTTCTGTTTTTGGATATACTGGAGCGCTGCTTGCCAAGCATTTCTTTGTAAAATCTTTGCGTAATCACGCTTGTTTAACTTTGCGCACCATTTAACACTACGAAATTCACCATAGTTTGCATACCTCTTGACCCATCGAGTGATACTGGGTGGTGCCAGTGGGCAATTTGAGAGCTATTTCTAACGGCTTAGTCAATGATTAGACCTTAGACTAACTCAGTCTCCTGGTCCTCCAGGTGGGACTTTGGAAATGGGAAGGGTCTATTTCAGCAAAATTAAATCGTTTCCACCGTGCTGCATTTCAGACAGGCATTTGACATATAGTCTGTAAATGAGGACACTAATCGTGTTCCTGTCTAGGTCCGGGCGCCTGGCTGTATCTCAGCCTAAAAACATAAGGTTTACCCGCCATCGGCTGTCGCGCAGATTAGCAAGGATAGCATGTTCTGCTGCATAAAGCAGGGCAGATAAGGGAAAGGATGCTACTGCTGGCATCTTCCTTCAATCTTTTCCAACTGTTTCAATTACTTCTATCCCGATCCCCATTACTAAACTTCTTTTAAATTTCTCAGCTTAAGTGACAACAAATCTAGTGCCACGGAAGTGGAACCATCAGCCGCCACCTTCTTCCGACACGCACCGGAGGCCTAACAGCAACAGTCCCAAATAAGGCCACGCTTTCCTGCTTCCATGGCGAGATACAACGTCCGCACTCCAGGACAAATCGGTCAATGGGATGCAGTTGCACGGAGCTTGGGCACACTGGGTATTGAGGTGTGTTATGCGTTCAAAACTAGGATCAATGACCATAATAGGTTTGTTGAATTAACTGCACCCGGCTTATCATATCGTTATGGGTTGCACGCATCCGGAGACGCCTAAGCAGCAATCACGGTTCACGATGGTGAAGGTGTCATACTAGGCTCCAAGGCCGAGCCATTTTTGATTGATTTGATTCCGGTGAACAGCCATTTATGTGCAGTCCGTTTAACAACATCAGTTATGGTTGATTCACGAAGTAGTAAAATAAGGCGCCTTTACGGATTCCACAAAATGCTATGTCTATTCATAGCTGCCGTAACCGGGAGGTCCTGACGCCGGAAGGCGAACTCCTATCATCCGCATGGCAGGTGCCTGCATGTCAGTGGACAATGGGTCGGGCTATATCGCATTTAGCTAACAATTCGTGATGGTCGGATACCGTCCTCCATGGCGCAGTTGCATAAGCTGCGAGCTAGTTGTCAAGAGCCAATAGCAGTCATGGGTTCGATCCTCCGCGGAGGACCGAAGGATGCGCACCACAGATGAGCCCCAAAAGTGCGAACCGGCCGTCTGGATCTTTTCCGGATAGTTGGTTGACATATCTGATTTGTTGGCTCATTGCGAGGAAAAAAGCTAAATAAGGTGTTTATTTGTGATTTTTGCTTATAAACCCACCAACTGCGGTTATAAAGTTGTAAAGAACACATTCTATCATGAAATAACCACGCTAATACGCAGTGCTACAAATAAAAATATAAGAGTAACTGCAAGGGATATGTACCCACAATTAAAGCGTCTGAGCTCTTCGTAAACAAGCTGGGTGGTAATTTTGCGTTTAACTACGAAAGGACTGCCAACGGCGAGCTTCTTTTGCAAATGTGTGCAGAGCACCAGGTGTTGCTTATAGTAATGCTTTTAGCCACAGTGTCACTGTCACTTGGCGTCCTCCTGTAGCTGGCCAGCCATGTATCTAAATTGACCACATAGCCATAAGTTAGAGTTGGCTTGGTTCCATCCTGGTTTGCCGCTCGTACTGGAGTACCTGCTTCGACTCTGATCCTGTGTTTGTACGCTGTTGTTTCTCCATGAAATCCACCAGTTGAACACCAAGGGTCTTTTCCTGTCGGGAATTGAAAATTGGTCTAATCTCTCGGTCAATCAAGTCTATCAGGGCGCACTGCATACCCAACATTCAATGTATTGTTCTAAGGTCACTGCATCTCAGTGTAATAGGTTCTCGATCGCAGTCCATGAAGCAGGTGCCTCGTTTTTTGACACGATCAAAGGTCACCACACCAGTCACAGTGGTCGGTAAACCTGTTGGAAACTAGACGAAACATTCCTTCTGCCTCTAATCACAATGTGACCAGAGGGGATATTAGGAGCGAAACAATGCGGAGCCTATGTGCTGACACGGAAGATTGGTGAGCAAACTCGGGCTGGAGAAATGGAGGAAGCAGGAGCAGTAGGCAATAATTGCAACTTTTCCAGCTGATCGACATCATGGGTCTCAGGAAACAAGGCGTTTGTGAGACAACTAGAGACCGCTCGGGATTGCGGATACACAATATGGAGCGCCGTATGCAGGTTTGGGTAAAACTATTTTAAGATCAGTTCAGTTGGCCCCCTTCTCCCGGACATCCTTCTATTCAGGTGATGCAGAATGACGCATGGACGGTTAGTTTAAAGCCTCCGTCTGAGGCCGAGGTC
Source organism: Dicrocoelium dendriticum (assembly GCA_944474145.2). Lineage (NCBI taxonomy): Eukaryota > Metazoa > Platyhelminthes > Trematoda > Plagiorchiida > Dicrocoeliidae > Dicrocoelium > Dicrocoelium dendriticum. Next base: position 54,092,658 of record OX104061.1, read on the forward strand.
CGAAACGCGAACACAGCCCTCAATCCTTTTCATGCTGCTTGCCCGGATACCCTCCCATCTACACTATGTAATGATAGAGGTGATGTCATATGAAAAGCACTAACCTCTACATTCGAACGTTTTTCAAAGGAAGATAGTGTACCGTTTGATTGGAGCAAATCGGCCTTTGTAGCAAGAAGCAAGAAAGGTATTCGCACAGACTGTTCTAATCACAGGATTATCAGCCTAACGCCAGGTGTGACAAAATAACTGGCGTCGATTCTCTTTCGTCGCCTCAATGCAAACTGGAATCTCGGATTAGGGAAAAGCAGGTCGGTTTCCTCCTAGCGTGATTTATTAACCATATTTTGACTATGATGCAGGTGTTAGAACAGCGCCATGCATACCGCAGACCTACAATTGCTGTGTTTCTCGATATCAAGAGTGCGTTGCATTCAGTCCATCAACAGATTCTGTTCGCAATGGTTTGCGGCATGGTGTTCCCACGTAATATTTGAACATTCTACGTGCTCTATCCTCGAATATTTCAGGTCGCGTCCGGGTCTACAGTGGTTTTATAGGTAGTTTTCCGACCATAAGCGGCATTCGGCAGGGTTGTACAATATCCACATATTTGTTCAATTTCGTCGTGGAATATAGCATGGTGTGTTCCCTTGCGGAATCTCTTGTTGAAGGTCTTAAGTTTCTGCCTGGTGAATGATTAGTTGTTCTTGATTATGCGGATGATCTCCTTCTACTTTTCGAAAATGGTGCGGCGGCAAAACGAACCATGGATAGCCTGTCGAGGGTTGTCTCATTAATTAGTATGCACTTTGCACCTTGAAAATGCAAGGTGCTTTTGCTGGACCACCAGCCACTATATGACCATTTGACGCTAGATAAAGAAGACCCTGTGGTGGTTGATCAAATCACTTAGGTTGGAAGTTGCATTAGCAAATATGAGCACATAGAAACTGACTTCAGCTCACGCACTACAATGACCAGAGCTGCCTTCTTTAATCTGAGGCGCATATGGGAAACGAAGAGACTTTCCCTTCTTCTAAAAGGCCAAAGTGTGGGCCGTCTTGGTCTAGGGTAGTAAGATTTCGCCACTCCAGTCTAAAACTATGAAGCAATTCAAGTCTTTTATCAACCTTCTCAGCGAAACATGGTGGTTTGCGAATGGCACCAGCGTGTACGCAATGATTGTGCAGTAGCTAGAATTAAGCAGTGATAATCATTTTGGCTCCCAAGAAAAACATATATCACTAAATACATTGCTTTCGCTAGAGCGTATGCTACGTATGCCTGGTCACAGCATACTTAGAATAACAGGTAACCACATGTTTCCAGACTTTCTCCATAGCCAATGTGCACAACACAGCATTAGAAGCTGAACGCAAGGCTTTATTTACACCATTTATGATCAGGGGGTGTTTTAGGTATAATTCGGAGGTAATTCATTATTGTCCACCCTCAATCAGCAGGCGTTTGCATATCCGGAAAAACACCAGCAAGCGGTAGTTTGATATCCATGGTCTCTGCATTGGTGTCTTTTACTCGGACCCCTGCCGGTTTCCGATGTCCATGAATTCCGAATTTTGTTTCCTCAATAATCGTCCATAACGGCATAAATCATTATGTTTAATTTACTATGGTATTTGATGTTCAAATACACTGTAACTATAAATTATGCTCCGGAAGCACGGCTGACTAAAGGACATTTATGACAAAATAATTATTGGGATTAAAATGTGTATTTTGACGTCTACGTAACTAAGTCCACATAAATGGAGCTTGCATAATTTGACCTTTTGTTGGCCAAATTCTTTTCTATTAAAAATATAGATATTTATTGCTCATGCACTGCAACTGCGCGTTATTTGTTCTAAAGACTATTGCAGTGTGAGTTGTTAGGCCTACTACTTATATGATAACAACGCGGCAACAATATCCCGGATCAAGCACTCCAATGTGTATCCAGGAAGTATGCTAGACCAAAAACATCTCTTATGTACCGCGGTGGTTTCTTCCGTAAGACAGTCTGGCACCGTAAGCAAGAACGATCCTAATGATTCAGTGTGCAATAATAACGGCTTGCATACCAAAAATTACATTAGGTGCACTAGTGACAGCAACAGTCTCTAAAGAACTTGCGCGTCTTATCAAAGTATACAAAATGAATTCAGATGCTTTAACAAAGTAATTGTGCGGATGAAAAAGGAACAGTGATTTATAGAGGGTATGAGCCTCGCTTATAACGTACGGTGGGTAAACACAATGGCGGCCTAATTTGCCCATTTAACATGACAGAAAACATGAGAAGCTCTTGTTTGATGTGACCCAGCGCTTGATGTACACGAGCACATACTATTTTGCTCAACGCTACCTAAATCAGAAGTCTGCCGAGTACACTATTTGCGTCAGCTTGTCTTTTAATGCAAACAGGCTACTTTGCGTAATGCAAATGGGTAAGTGCGTATCCACTGGTTTCTTAAATAGAATTAAGGCAATGAAGAAAATAATGTTAAACGGATGACCGTCTCACGCTCTGGATACGTGAAGTGCGGAATCGTTTTGCCAGCAATCGAGCCGACTGTTGTAAGTGGTCAATTTGAGCTGATGGTCCCTCAAGTTGGTTGGTTACATGCTTGCTTGGGGTTAATCAATATTTTTGTCACCATAATTTCCACTGAACAAACCTAGGGCTTGCAGTCTGCGATTATCGGCGCTATATGTTATGAAGCTTCGAGCGCAGCAACATCCTCTTTGTGCCTACATTACCGGTCCTGACTCATGAATTCCACAGCATCTGTGAAAATAATGACGAGTCACAATTTCTGAACACTTGTCATAGAAGGAACAGACGCACTCTGGGTATACTCGGGCTGTTTTGAATAGGTAAGTTCGTCCAAATCGGCTACTTATGGGTCTCTTTCCGGCTAGGATTTTCTTGCCTAGCGTATTGCAGCTGTTGCTTTCCTAGTCGACATTCGTGAGTAAGCAAATTGCGGATGCTCAGAACTTACCATATAGTCAGCCGAACCTAGTTTCGGCATGATTGCCCCTCCTAAAATCTGGAGTAAAAAATACTGTTTCTACACGGTCGGAAACGGCCTTTTCTCCAGGCTACGTTAGAAGAACCAGACCAACCAGCACGGTTCATAGCAGCTCTGTTTAATGCTTGCATTTTTATATTTCTTACATCAAATGTATTGTGCAAAGGCACGTTTGGTAGACTTTATCAAATTGTCGAAGTTGTTTAACACGTAGCTGAATCCGGGGAGCAGAATGAAAAATATCGTGAAGAGCTGAGGTGAGTATTCACTTAAAAAAGTGCGGGCAGACAGTTGCTGAAGCGCACTTATCGCTTCTTTTGCATTAAACTCTAGATTTAGTAATTTTCACGCAATTGGATCACGCGCTGCAGTCTCCGGAGCTTGTTTACATGCATGTAGTCCATCGTAGAAGTAGTAGTGAATTTCTTCGCTAAGTACTGTTTTTCTTTACGTTTATCATCGATTAATAATTCGAAACAGTGACTACTCCCATGCATGCGCCTCCGGGTAAGATATATTAACGCGCCAGTCTGAATAACTTAAGCCTATGCCATTAAGAAAATACTTCACTTGTTTTGTAGCAAAGACTTTGGATTCAGTTGAAATGGCAACCAGCCATCCATGGTCCATATGTAGTTGCAAACATCTTGTGGATGACCAAACTGACAGGCAAATCCTAAGCCGGATACCATCAACCAGATGAGAGTAATTAGCCCCATAAACTAGGAACTTTCGCAAAGCTCATTGCCACGGCGCAATGACTTAGAAGTCATAAGGATAAATTTTATATTACTAGTGGGTTGTAGGGATTTGGTACGAATGTGAATAATTCAACTCAGTTGAGCCATTACAACCGCTAATCCTTCTATTCTTTATCTCAAACACTTATGCCCCACTTAAACTTAATTCATGCCAAGTTTATTTTGTGCCAATCAGAGAGGGAAATCATTTATTGGTATGAGGCAGAGAACTCTATTCGAATATATGCTACTAATAATGACTCTGACTCTTATTTTTAGTACCTAGTTGCCTGTGGATAATTCGGGCAGTTGTCTGGCTTCGGCTGGCTTGCAGCAAAGTTTGAGCGTATGATCCTTCGACCAATTAAGCGCTGTTGTGTACCATGGTATTTTTTATTTATTAACATTATGGTTATCTTACATATTATATTCATAATATATACACTTTCCAACTCTCATGGTTGGCCACTAATGTGCTGATCTCTTGTGGTGATGGATGGAGGCTCCTAAATTTGAAAAGTTTATAACAATGCAAATCACATTGCCACCATTTGACTGGCGTTGGAATATGCAATAATTTAATGATCCGCCTTGCGGTGCGGGCTGAGGTTTCACTGTCTAAAATATATGAATAAATGCAGCCCTAATAATAACAAAACGTAGGTTAAACACGTGATGGCGTCCTTTCTAATTGCCACAACTCACATCGCCAAAGATTGCATGCAAGTGCATGAAAAATCTGTTAATTTGGGACATATTAAACGATGTTCGTATTATTTAAATATTCAGTTAAACATAGCGTTGTTACCGTTTTGAGGTGCGCAATACCCATCATACCCTAAACCTGTCAATTACTTAATTTTTTTCGTATAGAATATATAATATGTAGCGTAAACATTTAATTGTTTGATATAGTGCTGAACCCATTAGGCAGAACGGCCAGGTGGAATATGTTTTTCAAACTTAATGAATATAACATGTACTTATTTATTTATTTAATAATAATCTGTATATTTCACTTGATAAGATAGAATGGGTCTATAGCTTCACAGATAAATCTGTACGAAAAATATTTTGCATGGTTGATATGCTTAGGTGAAGTATTGGGATATGCGTTTTATTATTATTATTGCGGCGGATGGTTGCGGCCAAACATAGTTATGAAAAGATTGGTGTTTATATGTTTCGGGGCCCCCTTGGAACAGCTAATCGACGAATTTTTTCCATGTGAATATAGAGCTAAAGGTAGTTAGATCAAGGTTTATAGCGGGTCTGCTAATAAATGTTGCCACAATGTCACATGACCTAAGTGCTATTGTTAGTTTATTCCACAGATAGCTGTATCTGATCAGGAAGTAATTATATTGAACCTTCGTTCTAACCTTTGGTATATTCAATGTAAATATGCCTCGTGAAGCGCTCGATTTTAGCATTGTTGTAAAATTAGTGTAGGCATCTTAGAATAGGTTTTTGAGTAGCATGTTCGGAAGCGGCCACCAGTTACGATTTTGTGGTCCAACACACAGTCTTTCGCTATGAATTTAATTGCAAGGTTCTAGATAACTCATTGTAGAGTGTGTACCGATACTATTTCTTAGTAAAAGACGTCTGCAGGTTCTCCGCAGTAATTTTGTCCCTCTTTATCTTATTGCACTATATTAGGCTGCAGTATTCGAGGATGAGGCCAGTCAGTAGCTTGAAACGCTTAACCCTGGCAGTATTTGTGTGTATTTTGTTTGATATATTGAACATAGACTGTTTGGCACGTGGAAGTTGGTACTGGACCTTTTCGGATAAATCAATGGTAGACTGGTACCTAACGCCAAAATCTCGCATGGACAGCAGTGTAAGGGCGCTTTCAATGTTTAGAGTAATAGATCCTTTGGGGATGCAGCAGCCGTAAGACATGAGTTTGGAATTCTTAGCGGATAGCTTCATCACACATATGCAATACCATGACTTAAGGTAACGTAAATCATCTTGAATGAGCAGTAATATCCCGTGAAGATGGTCACTCCAAAACTTATACACGAGTTTGATATCGTCAGCAAATAAAATGACGTACCATATTTTACAGATATAGCGATTTCATGGATGTAGAGCAAAAGCTTTAAGGGACGGAGCACGATCACTTGAATGACTACACTGGGGAAGAGTGACATTCACCTATAGTGACTAGCTGATGGCGATCACGCAGGTATGACGACACATAACCTAGTATGGGATCTCGGATCACAATGGTCGCCAACTTTTGTCACAGTTGCTTGTGCTGTACTCGGATGAACACTTGGTGTATATTAAGAAACAAGATTACTAATGCACAGCCGGAATCAATTGATTCTGAATTGTGATTAAAGGAATGTAATTGACATGTAGTGCACGATATCATATTGAGGAAACCATGCTGCAAAATGTTGATCAGGCCAATAGAACCAACGAATTTCATCATCATTCTGACCAGCTTTTCTAATAACCCAGCGATTATCTGAGTGTGGTGGATTTAATTATTTTGGGGGCAAACTTATGATGTGTACGCAAAAGGAATTATGCTGCAGCTGCATCTGATGAATGATGAGGACGTGAGGGACGACCATCTAGCTTGGAACGAGGAGTTGTTCACTGTGGATTACGAATAGACATGTCCATGAAATCTCTAAACATGCAATCACGGTTTGCTCATGCTTTTTGGTCAGCATGTGGGAAGCAATGCTTTTGCTTTTTAATGTTCCTGAACAATAATGTTAAAGCTGTCTTTGCTTAGCTTCAATTCTTTAAATATTACTTTCATCCGAGAGCACCCGTCGTACTCTTTCTGTTTTTTTTTGGAATATCAGCGTAAACGTCATCTTGGGCGTAATTTGATCTAAAACTTAAACAGGTGCAATGTTTTGCGTTCTGTTTCGAAATGGCAAGTGTTCTCAAAATGACTGTTAGCTTGGTCGCAGCCTGCAACACTGCCCCACTACTGTTAATTGCACGAGAGAACAGGGCTTCTTAACATGTGGATGGCTTGTCTACCAACTTCCTCGTGGTGCCAGCTGGGTGGTTGTGGATATTTAAGGTTCCAGCAAATGGTTCGTCGGTAGTGTCCCATGAGTTAGTGGTTTGCGCCTGGCATGCATTCTTCATATAAAATGCCACTACTGTCTGTTTAACAACACTGCGATGTGGCGGATATGACTCGTTACTAAATAAACATACGGCTTATAGCTCTTGGCTAACAAACATTGTATTCAAGGGTGCGTTGCCTCACTGTTCCTTTGCGGATGGAAAGGCGCGTGAACCACCTATATGTTCACCAGGCTTTCGACGGGTTGTAACGTTCTCACATGGCCCTGCTTACTTGTAGGTTCTACCTTCCATCAAAAGATAGGGATAGAGCCCCATAAAACAACCCACCACTTTGGCCTGGGCAACCGGGTAGTATCACACTTAATAAATAATTATGGACAACAATACTAACCTCTGCTCTTGCTATGCCTACCACCTCTGCTAACTCAACTCAACAACTTATACTTAGAAATCACCAACCTCAATTTTTACAATATATGTACGCTTATGCCTCCTTCGGTCAACGACACCAAAGATCCACTTCTCGGAACTTAGAGAAAGAACAGCCAAACTTCCGGTTTTCAATATCATCCGATCGCAACCGTCTCTCACAACTCTGAAACACCAGCACCTCTTCATCATTCATCCTCGTAGTGTTTAGTCTTCGGAATAGATGCAGATCGGACGACAGTCATATCTTGCCCATACTCTTGCAGCGCTATCGGTAGACACATGTTGCCTTTAAGAGTCTAGACTACAAGAGTGTAGCGCCGTCAATAGAATGGCCCTGATGGTATACCCTGAGGCCAAACATCACTTGCGCATTTTGCTGACGTGGAATCTACCGCTCCTGGTCAAGCTGATGTTGGGGTTTCATTAAGCGCCAGGGATGAATATTCTCTGTTTGACTAGAAGGCATGCAACAGTAATTTATGCGCATACCATTTAAAAGGTTTATGTAATTTAAGCAGACGTCGATAAGTTAAGCATGCCTTGCATGTAGTCTTCGCTCACGCCCCTATATACTGCAGCTCAGATGCAGTCAAGTATAGCTTTTACCAGCAGCAACATGAGTTCCTGCATTCTACCAAAAGGACTGAATTAGTCATTTTTGCCGGAGACTTAAAAGCACGGGTGAAACACCTACCACCAAGCGAGCAGCACCTTGGGGTTACTTTTGGTCTTATTGGTAGTCAATCAGATAATAGACACAGGCTAATTACCCTCTGCTCGGATATTCGCTTGTAAATTTCCAGCACTAATCTTCGGCATTGGAGGAAATACAATGCTAACTGGTACCCGCATTCACAAACGTAAGATTGCTACCTGCTTGACCACAAGCAAATCTGCTGCAGTTGGTGCAAAAGCGTGGGATACTGCGGATCGTACTGGTCAAATTATCTAGATTTTGATCATGCAGTTCTTGGTGCTAAGATTCGCAGACGTTTCAGAGTATCAGCCAAGCACGCTCATTACCCACTGGAGGTCACAACACTACAAAACTGCCACTTTAACCAAGAACCAAGCCTCAACTTTAAAACTGCTCGTCTCAACTATTAACCATGATCTCGATATGCAGTGGACACATTTGCCTTAATTTCCGCCAGTATCGACAATATGGAACTGTCCGTCACCCACCGAAGTATTTGAATGTGCTGTCTCCTTGTCGGTGATGCACTATTAGTTTAAGGAAATCTTTGACTAGACATAAGTATTAAGCGTATGAGCAGGCGCACATGCAGTTGCTACCAGTTAACCCATAACTTGACTTTTACGAAAAAGGTGCCCAAATAGACAGTGAATTTTTCCTGCACACATATTTAAGCAATGCTGTCTTAGGCTCATCCCGCTGTAACATGTTATTTAATACTTACTCTACTCCCTATCCGGTGTACTGCTTTGAACATCTACATGCGAGGTTTACAGTACCCATATATTAAGTTTGGACCGACATATAATCACATGAAAGGTAAAATGCTGTGCTCCTTGAAGAAAGGTAGCCATCAGCTTATTTAGCACATGAACGTTTAATTTTCCTTTACTTCTAATATATGAAACAAAGTTGCAGCTTTTAGCGAACAACTGGACAACTGATTCGTAAAAACAGGGATACCGGTGTTCCGAAACGCTTCAAGCGTGAGTGTACTAAGATTGACCTGGTACGAATTCACGATACCAAGCTGTCGTTACATCTGCAATGAGGAATACTACTTCAATTTGTGTTGAAATATCTACAAACGAATAGCAAAGCGCTGCGAACAAGATAACAACTGGTTAATTCGTACTTTGTTCAAATAAACTAGGTAGACTAAAATCCATTCACAAATATTGAACTACTATATATACAAACGAGAACAGTCGGTTTCCTTTAAGTTAAGTATATGCTGCAAATCCAACTATAAAAGTAAAACATTATATTATGATTTGTGACAGAAAAACAGGACCACCCAAGAGCATTCTGAGTTAAACACCGTTGTTATCGATAATGCTTGCTGCAGAATACTTCAGCGATTCAAATCAAGCTGCAGATATCAACTGAATGTTAGCTACTTTAAGTAAGGGAATATAATATATGTCATTATCCATAAACTGACGCAGGCTGTATTGTCAAACCACTTGTGAAAAAGTTTGAAATGAAGGAAATATTATTCTGACTTAACACGTAAGAAAAATATTTTATTATTTTCAATGAATATATTGCTAAATCCATATGAGAAATGTGCATACCTAAGCAGATAACCCTGCTCGAATTTCCCAACAACACCCTATTTTCAGTGTCCGTATTGCAGTTAACTAAACCTTTACAGCAAAGTTGGATTATTAGTAAAAGTTATGCATACGTTAAACAGCAATTTTAGTGATGTAATTCAACTCATAACTTCTTAGTTCAATGGTTGATTTGACAAAAGCAATGATTCCTTGTCAGAAATGTAAGTCGGTACTTGTTCCTTACTGCAGCTTGATATAAATCGACGGATAATATGAAGTTAAATATAAATTACAGCTTCAGCTAAATTATATGTAGAACTCAAATTCCCGTCATTAATAAACTTATAACTTTTTAAGAGTATATTAATAATTCTTGTATTTCAGTTCATGTTACCTTCGTTGACAAAGTTTTGAACATGTTTAATAATAAAGTGCATTTTTTCTAAAATAGTTATTTAATCGAATACCTTCATTTTACATTAAGTCACAATGGCAATCAAGGTCCTTAATCCTAAAATGAGATGATATATTGTGCATGAATCCTTCCTATTCTGCAATTTTCCAGTTAGAATTCCAAATTACCGAGGGTAATTTATAAATCTTTACTATGCCAATTATCTGTTCCACAAAATGTTCATATTATGACCTAGCTCTAAAAAACTAAAACATATTTTCATCCCATGATAGCGCTCAAAAAACGGACTTCAACAAATGTTTATACTGGAAGCTCAACAACCCCACTCTGCCAAATATTCAGACATTGCTGGTGACTAATTTGCTATCCTTGCCACTGATGCCCAACATGGACATGCAATGTATAGGAAGATTTTGGCATTCACTTTTTCATGCTCAAAATTAATGGTACATTAATTCGAACTTTTACCATAATTCAACTTTGCTACACCAATGCATACCAAATTGATTGTATGAAGCTTCTAATTTTCAACATGTATATAATCACTTGATACATGATAAGTAACCAAAATATGGTTCTAGCAATAGCTTAAACACAATGGAGTTCCTCTAGAATAGGAAAATTAGGCAACTAGAAGCGTTTTAAAAAGTTTAATCGTAAAACCAACATTTAGTTATCTAATCCATCTACCCAACATATAAATTTTCACGATATCTCAAATGTATTAGTAACGGATTCCGAAAATTGGTTTGCGGTATTAATAGCTCAAAGGTGAGCTCGTGTTTTAGATTTGCCGGAAAATGCCAACAAATTGGCACTTATCCAAGGAACTGCGCAACAGAGCAGATGATAAATGGCCAGATAAGAGTTATCGACGGTAAACTGATCAAAATCTGGAAGCAAACTTCGTCTTACCAAACTGATTGCATAAAAGGCGATATGCATCCTGTTTTGCTAGTTTGTTCACTGAGTAGCTAACTTAACACTCGCACAACTCTGCTTTATATAGGTTGAGATTTTCAGGCCCACTTTTACTTATTGTCAAACCAGCCGTCAAAACAATTCTATAGGTTGCGACGTTGTCTCAGTTTAACAAAGCATGCGCTATTTTAGAATCTAAAGGTCATTATTTGAAAAAAATTAACAAGTATTTCGTCGAGGGCGGGTGCTTGTCTGTTGCAATTAACGTCATGAATAAATTGTGGCTTATTATTTCAGCAGTTATATATACAAGATCTTATGTGTGAATGTGATGCCTTCCTACTTCTTGGAGTTAATTCGCCGACGTATTTAATCTTTCTCGGTTTTGCGGCTTACGTTTAAGGAAAAATCAGAAAGCGTCTGTACTATCCATCTGCGTGTAGCATCTGTTCAGTCGGAGACTTTGGAACACACTACTATATTGCATTGTCTCGCAAGTACATTCTTAATTATCTTCCTGTGGTTGAGAAAATTGTTAGGAGAACGAGTCAACGGTTTATATTTGATCGAATGAATATGCAAGCTCCTCTAACCAAATGAGCTAAAATGTCACATCAGAACAATACTCAATATTGCTTTCAGTGCGTGGCTAAGTTGTTAACATCTTTCCATTGTAAAGTTGTTCCACTGGACTCCACGGTTTCTAAATTCAAATTGACTACTGACTTATGTACCACTGACTTATAGCCAGTCTTAAATGATCTCATTCATATTGGAGGACAGGTGGAGTTCATTCCATGCCAAAGGATAAAGAGTTATTAATTTGCCAATTTATCTATGCCCTGTGTCCGTGAGTTTATCCGCTAATGATAAGGTTAATGGGCCTCTGCACCCATTATCATTTATATCTCTGTTTGATGCCTAGATGTATGTAAATTTATGGACAAGCGGAAGAGAACTACTTGAGGAACGGTTAGGTTCGTTGTTACAGGGGTTCATCACGGTCCCCTCAGTCCTGCAGGTTCAGGCTAGTCTGGAAAAGCCCCAGACATCAGTGTTTCGACCTGCTGGGTCTCCGCAGCTGTGCGGCTTCCAGCGAACCCCTGCCAGATTCCGACCGTTCAGGTACTTAATTGCATTGCACAAGCGTGATTTTCATTGAGACTAATCACTTACATGTTTCTGTTAGATAAGAGCGTTTGTACGACACCCTATTTTAATGTGATAGTTATTTCGACCTCCTTGCATAAGTTTTGCAGTAAAATAAAACTTGTCATTTGACTCTCAAGTAAAAACAATTTTGCTGCGCATTGTACGCCACATTGGCTGTGTATTACGCTTTCTCATTTGTGTGTCACATTTAAGCAGGGGCCTTTAAATCGGCCGTTTCGATTTTTGGCGAACGTAAGTCTTTTCATTATCTACTCGATATTTATCTTAGTTTCTCAATATGACGCTGACAGTTGGGGTGTACAATCACGTTTAAAGGAAAAAGAGACATTGTATTTCGTGGAATTTTAATATACAATCTGAATATCGCGCAAGATCCTTGATCTAGCTTATTATGGCAAACAATATACCTCAATTGAAATGAATTCTAGTGATACGTTTTTTGTAGTATATTATATTTACCATGAATAAAATCCCGAAGGTTTCTTTCAGAATTTGGGATCGTTACTTGTTTAATATATGACAATGTATATCCATTATGCTACAGAATTAGCATTTTAAATGAGTAAACTTGTTTACATTTACAGTTGATTACATAAACTGCTGAAAATGCACCCTTTTATACCAAAAGCTTATATTTACAGGACTTGGATGGTAGATGGAGAATGTGTGTGCGACCGCAGGCGGCAATGCTTGAGGTGTGTAATATCCTTGACCATATCTGAGGACATCTCTTTTGACACGTTGTCTTGGCAAATTCACATACCTTACACCATTGCAAAGATATTTGCGTAGTTTCAGATATTACATTTAATTGCTTTCGCAGCCAAGGAATTATAATACTAAATTTCGTGAGAGGTTTTAAGAGGAGCGCCAGTAAAATTTAACCTGATCAAGGAGCTAAAGGTTTATTTGAAGTAACGTGACTGGTTACTACTAATGAACCTGTATTATCCATACATTCCAAGCAAGTGTTTTTATTGTTGGTAGCTTCCGTTTTGTGCCCACTTGTTGTCCTGTAGATTTTCACGAAAATTGCGTCCGCTATATCGAGCTTTTTCTAGTATATCAAAGAAAACTTATAAACGGAGTAAATCCTACATTTCCATTAAATGCTTTTGTGATCCATGTATAGTTTCAAACTCTTTAATAGTAAAGGTAAGTGAACAATCTTGATATGTTCAAACAAGATGGTAGGGTTAGGGTAGGGTAGGGAAAGAAGGTATGGAGAATATCTTTGCTAAGGATGAGATAAAATCCACGGTGAGCTTGGTCACATCTACCGTATGGATTGGGCAACTAGAGTGTTTTCAAGTGAGCAGCTTTAAGTGCTTCCACAGGTCACCGCAACTGCGTTTTCCTAAAATAGCCTCAATATATAAAATATTTAACCCTTTAACCTCAGCTTTTATATAGATAGATAGACATTTGACACGGATCCTTATTCTGTTTTATAAGCCTGTCCTTTATTCTGCGCAGTTTCTAGATTAGTGAGGATGAAAACATACCAATCCGGAGATAGATGGTCTCAACTGAACAATAAAGATTGGAATAGCAATTGACGTCATTTGTGAGGTGTTCGCTTTAGTGTAGACTAAGAATTCGGTTAAATCGAGCGTTGATTTGAACTTTGCGATGTTTTATGCGGAACAGTATTGCCGCTTAACATTTCTGAAAGGCCTTTTGTCATCGCAACATAACTGGTCTTACAGTAAATATTTGAACAATGAACACTGATTTATCACGGGATAAAAGCAAGTGCTTGACACGTCCCGTAG
>OX104061.1:54106978-54127553 GCA_944474145.2 Dicrocoelium dendriticum
TGTTCGTACTTTCAAAAAATGGGAACCACGTTCCAACAGGCAAACCGAATAGTTCCCTAATACATGCGGATGCTATGATTTGAATATTTTAGAATAGTTAACACAGTCTGATGGGGGAATCTTCAGGTCGCTGCATGTCTAGCGTCCTATGGTTGACACCATGAGCATTATGCCATGGAGATTTGAGAGCAACGCCTGGTCCAGCGGAAACGAATGCAAAGGTGGACTTGAAGAATCAGCTGGGGCTTGTGTTGCAACATGCGGCATCTATTGGGAGCTCGGTTCACTTGAGTTTGACCTCCGTCATTCCGATGTTTTATACAGTAAGGAAATTATCCATTATTATTATGATGCTCATCGTCACATTCATACCTGTAAGAACGCGGTTTTTTCGTGATTGGGAATCATTAGCGGGAGATAGCTTGCATTGGGCTGGATCTCATAGTCTGGCGGCCTACGGTTGACACCATGACCACTATGCCACTGAGATCCGCGAAAAACGCTGTTTCCAGGGAAAATGAATTCCAAGGTGGAAAGGAATTATCCGCTGGGGCTTTGTGTGCTACAAACGACCTCCATGGGTACCTCGGTTCAGTTGTGGCGGTCCTCTGTCATTCCGACCTTAAAGACCTTAGATAACTTATCCAAAATTGTATTGTTGATCATCCCAACATTGACACCCCAAACCGCGTTTTATTTATGGTTGGACTCATCAGTTGGAGATAGCTTGTGTTTGGCTGGAACTCAGAGCCTAGTGCCTAATGGTTGACACGATGAGCACTATTCCACTGAGATCCTCGAAGAACGCATTTCCAGAGGAAACGAATTCAAAGGTGGACTTGGAGAATCAGCTGGGGCTTGGGTTGCTAAATTCTACTTATATTGTGCCCTCGGTGCACTTAAGGTGGAACTCTGGCATTCCGATCATGAAGGCCGTAAGTAACTTAGCCATTTGTACTGCTGTTCTTCCTAACCCTGGCACCCAAATACCGCCGTTTCGTCCTGGTTGGGATTCATCAGTTAGAGATAGCTTGAGTTGGGCTGGAACTCAGAGCCTAGTGCCTCATGGTTGACACCATGAACACTACGCCACTGAGATCCGCAGGAAACGCTTGGTCCAGCGGAATCGAATTCTAAGGTGGATTTGGAGAATCCGCTGGGGTTTAGAGTGCTGAAGCAAAACCTATTGATGCCTCGGTTCACTAGAGGTAGACCTCGGTCACTGTCATCTTAAAGAACGTAAGTAGATTAACCATTTCTAGTGTTGCTCATTTCAACACTGTCACCCCAAAACCGCCGTTTTGTAATCGTCGGGACTAACCAGCTAGAGTTAGACTGACTTGGGCTGGAAATCGGAGCATAGTGGCTTATTGTTAAAACCATGAGCACTATGCCACTGAGATCTGCGAAAATGCATTTCTAGCGGACCCGAATTCTAAGGTGGACTTAGATACTCCGCTGGGGCTTGGGTTGCTAAACGCCCCCTCTATTGATACCTCGGTTCACTTGTGGTTGAACTCTGGCATTCCGATCCTGAATGCCGTATGTAAATTAGCCATTTTTATAGTTCTGTTCATCCCAACCCTGTCACCCAAATACCGCGCTTTCTCCCTGGTTGGGACTCATCAGTTGGAGATGGCCTGAGTTGGACTGAAACTCAGAGCCTAGTGGCTCATAGTTGACACCATGAGCACTATGCCAATGAAATCCGCGAGCAACCCTTGGTACAGCGGAAATGGATTCAGCGGTAGAATTGGGGAAACCGCTGGGGCTTAGAGTGCTACAACGTCCTCTATTATTTGGTTGAATCCTCAATCTCATTGTTGCATTATTTCAAGTTGTCACCAATTAGTAATATTAGGATACGCATGCTGGAAGACATTGCACCCGTGTCGGACATGCAAACTTTGGAGCAGTGGCTGTGTTTAGCGGCAGCATTTCGGCAAGGGCCTTTGTGATGAGATCGAGCCATGCAGGCTAATTAATGGCCTTTGATTCGCTTCA
Organism: Dicrocoelium dendriticum; assembly: GCA_944474145.2. Classification (NCBI taxonomy): domain Eukaryota; kingdom Metazoa; phylum Platyhelminthes; class Trematoda; order Plagiorchiida; family Dicrocoeliidae; genus Dicrocoelium; species Dicrocoelium dendriticum. The sequence goes on from OX104061.1 coordinate 54,108,983, forward strand.
CTTGCATTCATATTAGGACGCGATAGGTGCACATCAATCATGTCCTGGTAACGAAGCTTCAGTTTTCCACAGGCCGTTTCCTCGATGTCAGCTGACCATCTAACAGCTTTTTCAGTATGAGCGTCCAATCCATACGCTGCACATGACTGAGCTTCCTTAGTGTACTAAACAAAGGTTGAAGTCAAATGCATAAAATTTACTTCGGTGCAGCACCGCCATGTCCGCAACACTATCGCACCAACCGGTGCGCGGAATCCGTCAAAACACTCTTGTTTCGACCGCGCGAGATATCTTACATTTCGTCGGTATATCGTCAATCGTACGCTACTGTATAAAAGAACCGACATCACCATGGATTTTAAAACCATCAGCTTCGTGCCGCCGATAAGCTGGTAGTTGTTTCACCTTCGGTACTTTAGTTTCCAAATGCGGCCGCTGCCATCGAGACGCGGGTACGAGGCTCACTGTGTATCTGCTGGATCCTTCGACACCACACACCAAAGGTAGCAGAAGCGGGAGGTGGTTTCCAATACTTAGGCAATCATGCTGATATACGGACATATTGAGGACTGCACTATGATGAAGGCTGAAAGTGACAAACAATTTTACTTGTGTTGATTATTAGCCCAAATTTGGCTTCAATTTGGCTCAAAAATCCTATTTATTCCTAAAAGGGTTGGAAAGCGTATACTTCTCCGTTTATTTATATGTATAGTTCAGAAAAACTTTACAGTTAACTTTGGCTAAATAGCCTTCTGGAGGATTGTCCTCAACATCCATTTTTCGGTTACTATATGTTATACATTGAATCCCGTCATCAATTCTGTCACTTCATCTACAACTCCTGTGCGTGGTACTCGGTAATGAATAGGTGATGCGCACACAATTGATCTTCTCCATCAAATAACAGTTAACACGTATATCATCACATATATTTTGCATTTGTATAAGATGTACATCAAGCGCGACATTATATTAAACGTTGATCCTTGCAGTTAAGTGTTTATCATCTGCAAGCAATTCGCGAAAGTTTAGGAATGAAACAGCTAAGATATCTTTATATTGCTAAAGTTTTTATAATCTTAATTTAAAATAGACGGGCTTCGCTGTAAACAGATATTAGAAAAATAAGCAAATATAGCCAAATTAAGCTAAGCAATTTCAGCACATATAATTAAGACGTTTCCTCTGTATATATTTAGTGTACGTTGAGTTCAACAATACTCAATTCCGAGCGCTTTATATTTTAAAATATTCCCAGGCAGTTCACCTGCAGTTGCTACTAGTGTTGTGTACGTTTGATAACAAATTAATTTTTAATATCCCATACATTGTTTCTCTGCAGTATACTCTATGTATAGAGGTCACGTTTGTTCCGCGAACTCTATTACTATTATGAATGTTATCGATATAATTGAATTACGGTTCAATGAATTTCACAATATAGTTTAAATATTACAATTGTACTACGGAATGTGTTAGATATATATTGTAATTCCCTTCTTAATGCTGCATAATTGTTTCAAGCAACCAGATTCAAGATATTGCAGCAGGTATTATCCCAATAATTCTAATATTCGTATAGCTGGATATTACAGGTTTAGAAGCATCTGCAAAGTGGAATAATCTATAATAGACATTATGTCATACAATGAACAGCAATGCAACCATATATTTCTTATTATACATGAACACAAATCCAAGTTATAAATGAAAACAAATGAACAACGATTCACTGATCAATTGGAAGCCGACAGTAGTGTTTGGCTAAATAGTCAGGTGGAACCATGCACAGGATAATGCAACCGAATTCGAAGGCATTTTGGAAGTCAATTGGTTGTTCCTGGAATCCTAAAACACCATTAAATTACTACCAGCTTCTGAATTACATCATTACAAATATTTCTGTTAAAATGTATATTAAAGAAATGTAGTAGCCAAGGTCGTGTATTGTAGGTAAGAACGCTATTATGGAGACGGCATGCATGAAGAAAATTAATCTCTGTGTTTTTGATAAAAAATTGATAAACGTTTTAAGCCAAAATAAAAGTGGAGAAGGAAGAAACAACCTTCATTGTAAAAGCGCAATATATAACTAATGCGTAGTAGCACAAAATGAAAATTCCAAACCTAACATTAGCTTTGCGTACTATGGCAAAATTTTGAATTCGTTCCACTCTTAACTTAAAACGTTCCCAAGCTAGTTCACTTGCCTTTACTATTAATTAGCTTAAATCTATACATGGATCACAAAAGAATTTACTTAAACCATGAAAGATTTACCTCTGTTTATAGGTTTTCTTTGATATACTAGACAAAGCTCAATATTGCAGATGCAATTTTCGTGAATCTCCACAAGACAACAAATAGACAAAATTGTCAGCTACCCGCACCAAAAGTACTTGCGTGGAATATATGGATAATACAGGTAGTAACCCGCCACGTTATTTCGAATAAACTTTTAGCTCATTGTTCAGGTTAAATGGTACTGGTGCTCCCCTTATAACGTCTGACGAAATTTACGCCTTACAATTGTCATGGTGCAGAAGAAATTAATAAGAAGATTCGAAACTACCCAAATAGCTACAATGGTGTAAGAATTGTGATTTTGCCAAGACCCTTTGTCAAAATAGTTGTTATCAGTTATGTTCACGGTTATTACACACTAAAAGCGTTACCGCCTACAGTCGCAGATCCATTCTACATCTACAATCTATGTTCTGTAAGTATAAGCATTTGGTATAAAAACGGGTACTTTTTCAGCATTTCAAGTAAAAAACTGTAACTGTTAACAAGGGTATTCATTTAAAATGTCAAGAGTATTATTCGGTAGCATAATGGAGATTTACTGCCGTATACTGAGCAAGCAACAATCTCAAAATAGGGAGGTTATCCTTCAGGATATCACGCACTGTAAATATAATAGGGTTAATAAAATTGCCTCACCAGAATTTTTTGACAAAATAATCTATATCAGTGATCATGCGCGCTATTCAGTTTGTGTATTCAAAATTCAGTGAAATATTGTCTGTGTTCTTGAAACGAGATTGTGCAAACTAACTCTCAGCGTGATATTACAAACCTGAGATATATAGAGTACGTAATGTAAAGTCTTACGTTCGCCAAAGGTAGCAGCGGCAGGTTGACAGGCCCTTGTTAAATGTGACACACAGCCAATGTGGCGTGCAATGAGTAGCAAAGTTGTGTTTACTTGCGAGCTAGATGACAAGATTTATTTTACTGCATAACATTCGCATGGCGGAAGAAATAACTATCACATTAACAGGGGCATTCCTACAAACGCTTTTATCTGACAGAACCATGTAAATGATTATTCTCAATAAAAATCACGCTTATGCAATGCATTTAATTATCCTAACGGGTGAAATCTGGCAGGAGTCTGCTGGAAGCAACACAACGGCGGAGACCCAGCAAGTCCAATCACCGATGTCTGGTGCGTTTCCAGAATAGCCTAAACCTGCAAGACTGAGAGTGGTCCGTGATGAACCACGATAACAAAGAACCTAACCGTTCCTTAAGTAGTTCTCCTCGGGTTGTCCATTAATTTACATAATTATAGGCATCTAACAGAGATATAAATGAAAATGGGTGCAGGGGCCCCTTAACTTTAACACTTGTGGGTAAAATCACCGACACAAATTACAGATAACTTAGCAAATTAATAAATATTTATCCTTTGCTATGGAATGAACTTCAACTGCTCTACAATATTAATGTAATCATATAAGTCTGACTCTTAGTTAGTGGTACATGGGTCAGTAGTCAAGGTGAATTTAGAAACCGACGAGTCCATTGGAAAAACTGATCAATGCAAAGACGTTAACAACTTAGGCATGCACTGAAAGCTATATTGAGTATTGCTCAAATGTGGCAATTTAGCTCATTTGGTTAGAGGGGTTTGCGTATTCATTCGATCGAAGATAAACCGTCGACTCGTTCTCCTAACAATTTTCTCAACAACAGGAAGATAATGAAGGAAGTACTTGTGAGACATTATAATATATTACCATGGGTTCCAAACTCTCCGACTGAGCGGATGCTACACGGAGATGGACAGTACAGAAGTTTTCTGATTTTTCCTTAGGCATTAGCCGCAAAATCAAAAAGATTAGCGACATCGGCAAATAAACGACAGGAAGTAGGAAAGCACCACATTCAGACATATGAGCTTGAAAACCAAACTTCTGAAATAATAAGCCACGATTTATTCATGACCTTAATTAAAACAGACAAACACTCGCCCGCGACGAAATAATGATTATATTTTTTCAGATAATGACCTTTGCTTCTGAAATTGCGCATACTTTTTTAAATGAGACAACGTCGCAACCTATGAAATTGTTTTGACGGCTGGTTTGACAATTCGTGCAAGTTGGCCTGAAAATCTCAACCTATATAAAGCAAAGTAGCGCGGGTGCCTCATTAACGTCTTGATAAAAAGAACTAGCAAAACAGGATGCGCATCGCATTTTATGCAATCAGTTTGGTAAGACAAAGTTTGCTTCCAGATTTTGCTCAGTTTAACTTCAATGACGCTAATCTGACCATTTATTCCGTTGCTCCGTTACGCAGTTGATTGGGAAATTGCAAATATTTGGCTTTTTCCGGCAAATCTACAGCACGAGCTCTTTTGTGAGCTGTTATTATGGCAAACCAACTTTCGGAATTCATTACTAATACAATTGCGATATTGTGAAAATCATTTGTTTGGTATATGTATCAGATAAATAAATGTTCTTTATACGATTAATATTTTTAGAACGCTAATAAATGCCTAATTTTTCTATTCTAGAGGAACTCCATTGTATTTAAGCAACTTGCTAAGTCCATATTTTGGTTACTTATCATGTACCTAGTGACTATATATCTGTTGAAAATTAGAAGCATCAGACATGCAATTAGATATTCATCGGTGTAGCAAACTTGAAGGACAGCAAATATTCATATGAATGCACTAGTAATTGTAAGCAAGAAAAAGTGAATGTCATATATCCCTATGTGTTGCATGTCTATGATGAGCATCAGAGGCAAGGACAACAAAGAAGTCAAGAGCAATGTCTGGATATTTAGGAAAGTGGGGTTGTATAACTTCCAGTATAAAGATATTTTGAAGTCGGTGTTTTGAACACTTCCATAGCATTAAAATTTATCTTGCGTTTTTGGAGGTAGGCCATAATACGAACATTTTGTGGAACAGATAAACGTCATGATAAAGATTTATAACTTAATATATCATCTCGTTTTAGAATTAAGGCCCTTGATTGTCATTGTGACGTAGGATACAATTAAGGTATACGACTAACGAACTATTTTCGAATAAAGGCAATTTCTTATTAAACATGTACAAGACTGTGTTGAGGAAGGCAACATGTACGGAAATAAGAAATTGTGAATATAATCTTAAAAAGTTAAATTATATTTTGACGGACATTTGAGTTCTACATATAAATTAGCTGAAGCTGAAATTAAAGTGCCATAGGTACCAAAAATGGTATTATTCATTTGATATTATTAGTCGATTTATATCAAGCTTCAGTAAGGAACAGGTAATGACAAACATTTTTGACAATAAATCATTGCTATTGTCAAATCAACCATTGAACTAAGATGTTATGTGTTGAACTATGTCACTAAAACAGCTGTTTTGTGTGAGCATAAGATTTTACTAATCTTCCAACTTCGCTGTAATGGTTTAGTCAAGTGCAATCCGAAAATTGAAAAATGGGTTGCTGTTGGGAACTTCGAGCAGGGTTTTCTGCTTTGGTATGAAAATTTCTTATCTTTATTCAGCAATAGATTCTTTTCACATAACAACATATGTTTACTACTTGTTAAGCCAGAATAATGTTTCCTTCATTTCTATATTTTTTCACAAGTGGTTTGACACTAGAGCCTGCGTCAGTTTATTTGTGATGTTATATATGATGTTCTTTTACTTCAGGTAGCAGACATTCAGTTGGTCAATGCAGCTTGATTTGAATTGATCAAATATTCTGCAGCAAGCAGACACCATAATAACATTGTTTAACGAAGAATGCTCTTGGGTGGTCCCGTTTTTCCTGTCACAAATCATAATATAATATTTTACGTTATATGTGGATTTGCAGCACAAATTTAGCTTAACGGCAACCGAGTGCTCTCATGTGTATATACAATATTTTAGTATTTATGAATGGATTTTTGTCTACTTAGTTTATTTGAACAAGGTACGAATTAAACAGTTGTTATCTTGTTCGCTTTGGACTTGATTGACCCAGAGGTTAGACGAATTTTCAATTGCTAACAGGAGGAGAAGCTTGGTGTGCTTCCGGTGAAGTTCATGGAGAAACAACAGCTTACGAAGACAGGATCAGAGTCGACGCATACACCAGTACCAGCAGCAATCCAGGATGGAACAACGCTAAATCTAACTTATGGCTAGGTGATCAATTTGTTTCCATGGCTAACCACCTAGTGCAGGACGCTAAGTGGCAGTTCGGCGCAAACTGTGGCTAAAAACGTTACTAAAAGAAACAACTGGTGCTCGGCACATGTTAGCAAAAATGCTTTCGGTTGTTAGTTCTTTTGTAGTTAAACTCAAAATTATCTTCCAGTATTTCTACGAAGAGCTCAGAAGTCCTACTTGTGCGTTCATATCACTTGCAGTTACTCAAATATAAGTACTCCTAGCACTGCGTACTAGCGCGATCAGTTCGTGATAGACAATGTCCTTTACAGCATTATAACTGCAGTTGGTGAGTTCATAAGCAGAAATCACAAATAAACACATTATTTTACTACTTCGTGGATAAACCACAGATTATGTCGTCAAACGGACTGCACATAAACAGGTTCACCATAAAACAAAATTAAGCAAAAATGCCTCGGCATTGGAGCCCAGTATGTTACCTACCCCATCGTGAACCGCGACTGCTGCTCAGGCCTCTCCGGATGCGTGATACCAATAACGCTATGATAAGCCGGGTGCAGTTAATTCAACAAACATTTTAAGGGCATTGATCCTAGATGTGGACGCATAACGCACCTCAATACGCAGTGTGCCCGAGCTCCGTACAAGTGCAGCATGTTGACCGATTTGTCCTGGAGTGTGGACGTTTTACTTCGTCATGGAAACAGGAATGCGTGGCCTTATTAGAGACTGTTGATGCTAGGCCTCCGGTGCGTGTCTTAAGAAGGTGGCGGCTAATGGTTCCATTTCCGTGGCACTAGAGTTGCTGTCACTTAAGCTGAGAAATGTAAAAGAAGTTTAGTAATGGGGGTCAGGATAAGAGTAAGTTAAACAGGTAGAAAAGTATGGAGGAAGGTGCCAACAGTAGCATGATTTCCTTATAATTCCTGCTTTGTGCAGCAGACAATGCTACACTTGCTAATCTGCGCAATAGCCGATGTCGGATAAACTTTATGTCTATAAGCTGAGATACAGCCAGGGCGCCCAGACTTGGACAGGAAGACAATTAGTATCCTCATTTAAAGCCTTTACCCAAATGCCAGTCTGCAATGCAAAGCGGTGGAAATGATTTAATTTTACGGGAATGGATGCTTTATCATTTCAAAAGTCAAAACTGAGGACCAGGTGATGGAGTTTGTATAATGTCTAATCAATGAACAAACCGTTGAAAATAGCTCTCAAGTTGCCTACAGGCACCACCCAGTATAACTCAATAGGTCAAGAGCTATGCAAAACTAGGGTGAGTTTTGTGATGGTAACTGGTGCGCAATATGAAACAAGCGTGACATTGCAAAGAATATACAGAGAAAAATGCCTGGCAAGCAGCACAACAGAATATCCAAAAACAGAACCAAACAGCATAACTTAAGTGTTGTAGTTTGAGAAGGGGAAATCATACTTTGATGCAATTCAAACCAAATAAGGAAAACGGGATTAATCTATCTTGGAAGCTTGTACCATACATCTATCTTTAACAGAGCTTGTAGTTATTTATCAATTACAAATGATTTGTAGATATCCATGTTCGCACTCGGGATTGTGCAATCTGAGCTAACGTTGTATGCGCATCTTCTGGAACTTTGGCAAATTCGTCGTCATGTATCTTCGTCTGCTATCTTCGTTGAAGTGTGAAATCATTGTGCCCAGTACAGAACTTCATCCTTTAGCGTCCGCCTAGTAACTATGACTCATAACCTAGCCCAAAACGCATTGTAGTTTAGCTGTGAGTGAAAAAATGGTTAGACGAAATCCGTTTTACTACAATCGGGACAAAAAAAGAAGGCAGCTACTGACAAGAACGACAAATTGAGCTGCTCAAAACCTGAAGGCTACAACCGTATAAACCAGACATGACTGACCAGCATGTACACAACGTTTTCACCAACGTCTGTTACGTGGGATAATCGGGCTGTTACTGTGCTGGGGCTTGAGAATTGACACTAAAAGTCATCGCATAGCCGCAGCGAATAACCGAAGTGTTGTCTGGAATTTAGGACAGATGCTTACTGTATTTGAGCTGCGGCACATGGCTGGGTACGGAGTACGCATAGCGGAGTACGCATAAAACATGTGAATGGCTGCGTGCTAGGATTGTCTGAGTACTATCAAAGGCGCGAATGTCCCGAATGCGCTCAAGTGACTCAGGAATATATGACCAGCAAACAATGTGTGCGTGTGAATTCCTTGCCTATTTTCTTTCTTGTTTCACTAATATGGTTGAATTGAATTACATCAATTAATGAGCACGCACACAGTTTCTTGTATTGGACATACGGTAGCTAATTAGACACACGCTAGTAATACTACACTAAGAACAGAACAGTTAGAAGCTTCATATAGTATGACAGACAAATAGATGCCATGTCGAGATTCCGCCGTGTTGCGCTAATTGTTTGTTCTTTTATTTATACATATATTTAGCTTAGTGCAGAAGGTGGGACGTTCTGGACGATACTGTGAATTTTTCGTATTCATCAGAAACGTGCTTTTCCACTGGAGTTGCAAAATGTCTGCCACATTTCAAGGGACGTTTATAGAGTGCGGTGAAATCGAGAATGTTATGGGGCATTGAAAATGGGGCTGAATTTAAATGGTGGTTCATTACGACTTGCAATATTTGCAAGTCGATATATTTTGTAATGCCTCCCTAATTTAAAAAATTTTCTTTACTGTTTCCGATACCATAATGTGAAGTGGGGAACGCTGAGAGCATTTATAGCCATTTTTTCTCAATAAGTCGCTTCTATTATTCTTCACTTTAGCTTATCTATTACCTAAATAAAATGAGCAAGCCCCTGTTTATATGGTCATTCGGCTTATTACAGCCCTCTTTCTGACTTCGGTTTCACAGTTAATGTAATTTATACAATTCTCCTAATATCCTGGTGCCGAAACTCGTTCGTGTAACTGGGATTAGGTAGTTTCACTAAGTGATTAATCGGTGGTTTATTGATCTTGTTTTATATGTTTATGTTAACAGAACCACTGCCACTTACAGACCCAACGTATGCGCGCAGATACCAAATATAAGCACCCGTTGTTTCTGCGATTTCTTCACATGACCAGTTAAGTACAGCACCAAGTCAACCGCAATGTATCCTCGGTACAACCACCCTCTCTTATTTTAAGGGATACCGGCAATCACTTCAAGCGTCGAAATAAGATAGCAATTGCAGTATCGCCGTATAAAAAATGAGTTGGTCTTTGACGTCATTTTTTATAATTATTCACCTCCCCCAAGGATTCCGAAGGGAAATCTTGTCTATTGCCGAAACTATTTACTTCAAGTATCTGAAGCCTGACATTTATACAAAGCGGTTCCAACAGCCAAAGACAATACTGACGTTATTATTTGTTTGATTAGTTTGCAGCTTAGGAATTTAGTTTGCAAGATTTTTGTGTATGTATTAATATTCGTTTAGTCCAGTTGCGTTTTTTGTATACCCGTTGTTCGTCATAGAGTGTAAATGTGCAAACAACGTAGAAACAAATTCCAACCCGAATGATATGCATCTGTTTACATTGGCGAAAATCGAAATCATGGCTTGAGGAGATTTTACAAAAATACTCTTTATCATGTAATGCTATCTGGTTTTGATTCACGTTAGTGTATACTTTGCTTAGGTGCTTTGACAACATTTTTTCTACATTCTACAGTTCCTTGCTGCATCTGTGACGCAGTGTTGTGTTTCAAACGAGAATCGTGTGACAGATGGTTCCGTGTGTTTGTGCACAGGCATCTTCCAGCCTGCACCTATTATTAAATCACCGACATACGTCGTCATTGATGATGGTTTAAATCGTACCATCGAACCTCGCTGTGAAGACAACTGCTTTTTGGGCACAATGCCATAAGCTATATTATGGTGTTGCTATTCAAGCAATACTAAAAATTAAACCCTATTTCCATTTTTCCTGTTTTCTGCTTCGATTCAAATCGTGGTCAATATGTACTTGTATAAGTCTCAATTTTTACTACGATTCCATGATTTAAAATAAAATTTGTATACATAAACGTTGTTAATATCTAGTAGTTATCATAATTAATACCCATTACTTTTGATGATGAATATAAACATGTCTTACGAATACATCGGAAGAGTGGCGTGCGGTTATTATTTTCCGTCATAAAGGTCGGTGCGAAATTCGCAGCACTATCATGCATACAATTTCGTTAATGCCGAGCAAACGTTCCATAAGTTCTGGAAGCTAAAGTGACGGTTTAACACCAGCTATACCATTTTTTTAATGCAGTGCATTTGCAAAACCTCCAAAGTTATTCTGCCATACTTTACATTGCCTGTGTATTTAGATTATGTTTACTGCGGCATTTTCAAGTATGTTTAAGGGGTGCATCTATTTGATCGGTATTGTTCATCCGGGGATGACTGACATATGTATAGTAGGAGCCTCTTTCTATACGTCGAGTGAATGATTTTGAGTTCCGTTTTGACGAATACACTTGGTGGGTGTGGTTGGTTTAATTCATCAAAATGCATCAGCAAAAAAAAGATATTTGTTCATCGACCATTAGCATCTATGGAAAAATAAGCCAAAATTTGCTAATGCCCAATTTGTTCACACCGAGGCGCACACACTGAAATTCCTTTCGTGCTACAGCATATTATAAAAAGTGAGTTGCCATGCGTTATAAAGGTAAATTGACGAACATGCAGCTACGTGGAAACTAGGTAATGCAGAAAACATTTCAAGAACTTCATGGAAAATTGGCTAAAATTTCTTTCAGATACATTCAACAACTCAGTGGTTCAGCTACGTATGACAAATGTGTGCCAACGGTATTGCATTCCATTGCAAAGACGTCATGAGAAATGGCAGTTTTTAATTTTGGTGCGCTGGTATCTGTGCTGAAGTTGACAAGAACCTGTTTATATTGAATTTGCTTTGATTCTGGTGGCAAACCTCATACAAGTTCCTTCGGCAATGAAAGTTTTAATAGGTAAGGACCAGTGTAACACACAACACTAATGTTCTTAAGTTGTCAAAATCCTTAGATCCAAGTATGCCAAGATTGCATTGATGATTATCAGTTCCATTTGTCGCCTAACATAACACAGAAAAGAAAATGATATATATAATGGAGATCGCGATAAACTCACAGTGTCCACCGTCATACCTGAATTGTACTTCCTGAATTATACGTAATTATTTCGTAATTTCCCAAGGTCCTAGCCTATAATATAGATTGCAGCAATATTAGCTTACAAAATACACGTCGGAATTTTGTTAGTAAAACTATCTTTATACAATCTGTTAGCAAACTCTACCAGACTAGCAAACACTGCCTACAAAGCACCCATATTTATAGCCCATATAGTTCTTTCTTAATATCAATAAAACCGCTGGTTTTAAAATCGTTTCAGAGTTTACTGGATTCATGTATTTTCTTTGTAAGTAAGACTGTACATCAGTACCTTTGGAACATTAGTCAAGCAACCTTTCATAGCCGGCAGGAATAATGAAATCTTGACGCGCAAATATAGCTACAACATTACTAATTTCAACCCGAATATAATATTTCGGTATAAAAGAAAAGTATGGCAGTTTGCGTGCATTTATTCATTAAGATGCTTGCGCGATATATAAAACAAATAAAATAGTAATTTACTAAAAACATGGACGTCGTGGACATCATCAATATAAGGTAGTCGATGCTGACACATGATACATCTTTAGTAAGCGCCGTAGGTAAACCGTGTAGATGATATATAAATGGATTACCAATCATCACATTGTCATTCCCAAAACAATAATCCAATCTTGTATCCGTCGCAAACCACACTATGTGTACTTTGCTTCTCAGGCAACATTTGATGACCTGATGTCAACATTCTACCATGTCCACTATCAAAGTGTCCATTGCATTTCACCTGCATGTGGTAACACCCTAGTTTTATCGCTGCTGTAGACTGTACCAATACTCCATTCCTGGAGTCTGGTTTGTGTCGGTGACAAATGGAGCACGTTTGTAACATTGCCACGCGATTGTACACTGCTCACGTTTAACATGCATGAAGGTCAGTTATACAACTATTAGTATCATGAGTTTCACTTGTTTCCGTTATGTACTTAAGCTCTCACTGCCGCTGATTACTAAGATGTAAGACTCCAGTGTACAGCAGTTAGCAAACATATCATGTGATAAGTCAACTTCTTGCAATCATATATATGCGCCGCTAATATTATAGCGTTTGCATGCACATGTGCGCCAGGTAAAGCCATACATTTAGCTACTTGGAGTGACTTGGAGCAGCTGGATCAGAGTTAGCTGCATACACGTGTTGTACTTTGCATTCGTTGACGCTAAGTACATCATAATTTAACGGCTACTTGATTTTGACTTTGTTGGTTACATTTTCCTGTTACTATTGCATAACTCAAACCAAATTGTATCACATTGATGCGCAAAGGCTGTTCTTTTCATTATGCCGTTTTCGCACCTTGAAGTTTGTTATACGTGTGTCATTTTAATGAATAGTAAAAGTTCTCCTTTTCTTTTTCTTTCAACCGCATGCACGTGTGCCCGTAAAAGCAGGTTTCGAATTTTACAGAAAATATTGTTTACCACAACTGATGAATTTTCCCAATATCATATACACCACCGTCAAAAAGTGAATAACATAACATACTCGATTTTACACAAGTCATACCCAAGACGGCATGATCAGCTTTGTACAAACAAGTAGCGGTATTTCATTTTGGTCAATTACAAGCCATGAAAATTAAGTAAGTAGGTTCTTATGTTTAGGGATATGTGGGCTAGTTATTATAACCATTGACATATAGATATTTAGAAATATTTTGCCAATGCGATTTTGTCCGCAGGTATAAATGTGCACATATATTTATTGCTCACTAATGTTGAAGCAGCAACTCAAGTTACGTTTGTGGTCAGTTGGATTGGTTGGACCTCCAGTCGAATGCTTTTGCCTCCATTCACAATCATATGTCTTTGATTTCTCGCCTGCTTGTCCACTAATATAATGTATGATATCCTTGGGCAGAGTAGAATGCCTATCCTTCTTCAAATGAGGGAAACGTGAACCTCATAGAATTAAGAGTGGTTGGGGATTATTAAGGATTATCCGCCATCGTCCAGATTTCCACAAGTTTTCGTCGACATGTCTGAATATCTCGGAAATAACCGGAAATGATAACGGACACATTTGCATATTCCGCAGCTAAGTTACCAGTATATATATATATATATATATAAATTAATTTAATAAATATTAAACCATATTTGCTTAATGAACACTAGTAATCACAAATGTAGCACCTACATGGCCACTGTAGACAAACCGTATTACTAAATCTTATTAATATATCCGTTTTATATGAAGCATTGAAAATATGCACTAATGTCGCTCTAACAGACACTCGTGCTGGATGGTCATTCATTTGAAAATGAAAATTCAATTAACCAGGGTCAAGAAGCGCTGCTTTATAAATCCCGTAGGATAGTTTGTGATGCTACCGAACGTACAATAATAATGATAATAATAGTAATAGTATAACAGTTACTATATTAATATAAACATTTGGGCAAATCGTTTGCTCAACCGTTGTCCTGCAATACGCCTAGAATCACAGCAGCCACATTTAACATCAAATAATTCCATGTTAAACGCAATGTGTAGGATGATGGCGCAGTGCTAGATAATAAAACTTAAATGAATGCATGACTCATCCGAACGTATGTAACCTACTTATAATCTCGGTACAGAGACAACTGACTGTGGGGCAGTATTCCACAGCTTACAGACAAGGATGGGAAAAATTTCCTGCTGTATTCCTTCATTACTGTACCATGCGATTCAAAGAGTGGTCCTACAGACATTTGTATGCTGATTTACAAAAAAGGACGTCCTAGATGATCGGCTCCTCCATGATTTAAGTATTCCATAATCAAGTAGCCTCTTAGTCTTTAAGAGTTTTTACTGAATACCCATTGCAGCCTCGCTTGGTATGAAAGATTGTGCATTAAAATTACTTTATCAGATGCTTGAAGTTGTGGCTGATGCAACGCATAAAAATCACGTTTCGGTAAAGAATGCCGTGCTTGAATTACTTACTAGAAATGAGGGCGAACATATGCACCAATAGTTCGTCGAAATATGGAGCTCTCTATTTGTATAAACGCCTGTGTCAAAATCCCGAAGTGTAGGTTTCTATTATTAGAGGCCTTTTCGGCTTGTCAGTTGCAATCCCACTCATCTTGAACCAAGACAACTTAGTCACAATTAACAGGTGAATCTTGTAACACATATGTTTTGAGCCTGTATGAGTAGCTTCTCAGACCTTGAATGGAAATTACATTAGCACTTACTGACGTTGACAAGCAGAAAGGTTTAGGTTGAGCATTGACAGACTATATATTGTTCAATTAAAAGGATGCTAGTCAGCAATCACCTGAATGCCGTAACAACTTTTAATTTCCTCGGCAAACATTAAGACGTGTTTAATAGGGGTTGTCATTCCAGACTTCCGTATAGCGGGCACTCGATTTCTGCATATGCTCAGCTGCAAGACCTAAGCTAAGGATGCTGCTAGTTGGCTTGCTGCTGCGTCCAGTGCATTTGGACGAATGGTGTTGGAACCCGTCGAGCTGTGTTTGCGTAACTACGTCAGCTTTTGTAACACAACCTTCGTGATAAATGATGTGTGTTAGTCTTGGCGAGAAGAAAAATGTTGGAAGAGCGCTTGGTGGCAAGTCGCTCTGAAACGCGGGGGCTTGTTGCAATCGCAGCGCGTTTGCTTCTTCCACAGCCGTTCTTGCTAGACCCTCAGCCTTGCTGAGTAAAATGAATCATTGACTTGTAGTCTATCGACGTGCTTGTACAGCGGATTTTAGCAAGCGTTGATGATTTTTCAATGGTCAGCTGTTGGGGAACATTGTCTTCTCTTAGAGGTTGGGTGCAGTGGTTACGTTGATCTACGCCTTTGTCCCACTGTTTGTGCTAGAGCTTCTCTGTACACTAGTTATGCTACGATGCGTACTGTCGTCTCATTTGCGTGTTCTGCTCCTAACAAAATAACTGATGTACACATATTCCGATCCGCCACTACTGAAGTCCTTGCAATCAACTAAGTGAAAGAGTAGACAAACTCGTGCTAGGTGAATTAAGGGTGTTATTCTTCAAGTAACAACGACGTTATGGCGCTGATGAGCTGGATTACTTAATCGTTGCTTGTGATGGTTCGCACAGCCTCATTATTCTCGCTTTAATATTTAGCGTTGCAAACGAAGTTCAGGGTGATAACTGCGTGGTCAACTTGACCCAATGCGTTCTGTAAAACCAATAACTCAATGATATACTCCTGGTTGATAGGCCCAATGCCTAGCATAGATGCTTTGTTACATGTGCTGAACCGCGTGGATAGTGATGTGTTTGTAAAGAGAAGCAACGGTCACCGGATCTTGTAGACCGGCTTTTAATTGTTCAAAGATCATTGCAGGAGTTTCTATGAAAAGTACTTTGAAATCACCGATGATAAATATTTGAGTTTAGCTTCGCTATAAAATGCATATTGCAAAGGCAGCTAGGTGGTAGTAGCTTTCATATGTAGATATTTTATTGCAAGCGGCACCAAATAAAGTGGGATAAATGCCAATGCGGCACCGCATTCTAAAGCGTTTTGGAAATACAATATATTCTGTCACCAGTTTGAGCCTATGTTTCCTGATCAGCGACTCGCTAGGTAGGGAAATTTCAGCGTAAGTTATTCTCCCTTGCAAATAGGTCTCGGTGAAACGGTTGACGTCACATAATCCGGAAGATTGGCGATTTTCCATTTCGATCAGCTTATTAAAAAGAAGCTGAGAATGCATATAAAGCGGGCCAGTTACACGCCCTCTAGGAGCCTCAAATGAGGTGAAAGTTTCAATTGTGTTATAATACCGACCGACGAGAGGTCGGGCAGTTACTCGGTATTTTGATGAGATAATTTTACCTTGCCTGCGAATGGATTCATCGTAGGTCACCCAAACTTCATTATAACCACGTCAGAATCATTTAAAGCAGCAGTTAACTTACACGTTTGTACATTCGTCCGGTACGCTTGCTGCTTCATTTGCTTTAGTTGGATTATTGTGCAATGGTTCCGCATGCATTAACCGGAGTTCGGAAGGAAGACTTTCCAGATTTTCCGCTATCGATCCCAAACATCCTCTGTTTTTCTCTAACTGAACCACATATATTAGGATTCTTGGACTGAATTCTATGTATTTTGGTGACAAAGTTATCTTGGTTTGCGATAGTGCCACATTAGGATCCGAAGAAGGTGGTTCACGGAGGAACCGCCGCTGTTCTAAATCGTGTTTCACGGTTTATTAAACATGGTTAGAAGGATGTTTATCACGACATGTATAAATATTTTGTATAGACGGTCTTGCTTGCCTTGTTCCTCTTCCGTGCTATTTGATTCTCGCTCGCTGCATGTGACATAATTATATATGGTTATCCCGCAGGATCCGTGTCTTGGCGCCCTTGTGGAGAATAAAAATTTTTCAACGTCGGTGGAGGATTATAGTGTTAATTGAATAAGCCTGGGATTTCCATAGTGTGGAGAATTCGGATGACGGGAAAAGCGTAATTATTTCGTAGGCTTGGTTTGGCACTCTTCAGCAAGCGCAAATAGTTGCATTGGTTCTTGTCTTCAAAAACATACCTTGCAATGTGAGGGCGGTGGATTCAGGGTTCATTGAATAAACAAGGTAAAGCAATATTGCTAAATCATGTTATCTTGCATTTACAAGGTATACTAACTCTTTGTCTTTTCCTGCTGACAAATGTTGATTGGTTTAATGACAACAATGCCATGACTGAGGTATTGGTGTCTGAGTAGAATGCTTTGTTTGCGGCATATGTAGCAGACCCCAACGATTTGTGAAGAAAGTTCTGTCTTGTAAAATACGAATACGACTGACTCGCAAGAAACCTTGCATTAAAAATGCATGGTACCTTGCAACAGGCGAAGCAGACTGAATGCTACGTCGGATGCTGCCAATGAAAGGAATGTGTACTCCTTGAATTTGGTGTATGTACCAAGCTTGAAATTTCTAACTAACTGTGCTTGATGGTAGCTGTGGCTCTGCTTGCACACAAACTGCAGACATATTGCAGATCTAGCGCAGTAATTTTGGCATCATTATGAAAAAGCACTTAGTGCTTGCTTAGTGCTAGAACTTGGCGGAAGAGAAATGTGGATTCCACTCTTGTTGCGGACCATCGATATTGTGTATAGCTTTCGTCACTTATAAAAGGGATGCAGAACACGACAACAGCCGTGGTACTTGTTGTTTGTTGTTTTTACTAAAGAAGTTGATACATGAACCGCGAGACATTTTGACTGATGTTGGGTAAATTTGATTGTCCAACTACGATTTCAATTGCAAATGAATGTCTGCAATGTAATTTGCGATTGAGTGTGCGGCTGAGTGGACTGACCATGGATGACATTGCGTATACTTCTGGTGTGAAGCAAATTTGGTCTCAGCTTCTGTCCTGTGTACTAGTTGCATTCATGGCACAATGTCTTGTGCTTTAAATGAGGCTTCTGTTTACGGAATTAGTGTGAACCACCGAATATTTGTGGGTGGTTGAGCATCCGTCATTTCGGTGCTATAAGTCTTGTCTGTTGAACAAGTATCTGTACGTAACCGTCCGCCGCCGACTGTTTGTTGCTTTTGCACACAGCGCACATGACTAATGTACTGCCTTAGGCAGCTGCAAATTCAAGGTATCCATAAACCCACTCCTAACTGTCTGCCTCTTTCAGCCTTCACTGGGGTTGCAAACTGCAATAGTTCCACAGACGCACATTTATACTGAAGTAGTTGAAACCAAGCTTTGCCCCCGTTAGATAGAAATTGCAGTTTCTATTGATTAGCTAATAAATAGTGGGTTCCGTATACGCATAGCGAAAGCAGCGGCGGCGTTCGGGAAGCTGTAGTACTGAGTGTGAATCTAACAGTATTTTATCGGCGGGCAACAAGCTGATGGTGTTAAAATCTATGTTGCTATCCATTTATCTGCGACACAGTAAGCATAACGATCTCCTGGCAATATTAAAGATAAC
>OX104061.1:54128051-54214840 GCA_944474145.2 Dicrocoelium dendriticum
GGCATATATTATGCATCGGTCACGTATGTATTGAGCTTAAATGGCCGCCTATCCATTCATATACATATATATGCAATTATCTTTCCACTGAATTATCTCCCAGCTAAACTACATAATGTGAGCCACACGAGCGCATTATTGCAACTTGTCTCATAATATCACTTTAGCCGTTCACATGCAGTGTGAAATCGAAGACATATAAGCTGTGCTCCGATAAGCCTGCTTAAAATATATCACACGTTCCTGCTCAATTTGGATGCGCACCAGAGGCGCTGTAATGAACACGATAATACTGACGTCTTAGGATCATATTGTTAACACTGCAGTTTCACGTACTCATAAAGTTCATGGACGCTCTGACTTCGACGGAACTTTAAAAGTCGTGACAGCTTGTAACAAATACTACTGTCCAAACACTGCGCATCGGGATAAAACAACCGCCCTCGCAAGGCATAGTCTGGCGGAGCAGTGCCTAGTTGTGCCCTAATAAAATACAATAAACAACATAGGAATTGGACACAGGTAATCCAGGCCGGTGATCCACACCAGTTTGGAAGTCACAAATGATTCACAAATTGGGTCCATTTTAACTATTATGATGGTAGATGGAACCTCTCTATTAAATCCATGGATTTGACTGCTACCTTCGTGGCTTCTTCATTCGCATCCCTGGACAACGATACACATCACATTGCTGCTAAAACTGCCGTTTTGCAAAATGCCACATCATCATCGAAGGCATCCCGGCAGTATCAATAAATAGTGGCGGCGCACGAATTTCCCTCGGGTAATTCAGATATATACGGAAACAAGCCAAACCATGTTCTCCCATTTACAGACGTACTTGCAGCTCGCTGTGAATAATTCACAACGGAATTCGCGCATGCTAATCCTGACACGGACAACTACGACAGGCAGCCATGCAAGCGCGCATTCGTGCACGTAGTGACATATTTAGCTGCTGATTTGCAAGCTACGCTGCTGCATCACGTTCATCCGAAATTCGCCAACATCTGAAGTTTGTTAGACGGTGTAAGCGGCTCCACAGATCATGCTTACAGTTTAATTACAGTTCTTTCGACCGCACAATACGCAGGCAACACATATACTGAAGTTCAAGCGTCTGTTATATCCAGGGTGGATTCAAACCGCAACTTCATCCCTTGGCGCCAAACCACGTGCTGAGCAGAATACCACCTGTTATAGATTGACGAAGTCCGTACCTGATTCCCCGCCACTTTAGTCTTCTTTGAATGGCAAGCTTTTGAACACATTTTTTCTCAGGGTCCTCAAGCAATCGTTCTTTCCAGGTTTACGCTTTCCCGTTTGAGTGCTTTGCTAAAAATTTCTCTGGGCATAATTTTGCGCGCACTATGGAATAAACCTGTTGCAGCTCACTGAGCATAGCTGGCTAGCTATGGCAAAAATGGTACGAAAAGGAGCGCGTTTGCATTTCACAGGCCGCTAAATGTCAAACCTAGTATAGTGTACCATTCATGTTTCTTTTAAGCGTACATTAAAATTTGGAATTCTTTGTAACATTTTTCTCAGCTGTAAATTCGATTGCGGGGTAAAATTTGATTAGCGCCAACAGTAGTTGTTCTGCTTGCTCGTCAGTTTGTACAACGACGACAGTGTCTTTCAGGAAGTGGCTATACGAATGCATCTGGTGTATATTACGCCCGGATGATTACTGTATTCAACCTATCCAGTCGTCAATGTTTATGTACACGGCTAACAAAAATAAGCGAAATAGCTGAAATCGGATTATCCTGTTTAAATGCTGTTCTTTCTTGCTCTTTAGACAGTTAGAGTTGCTGGTTTAACAGTTCGGCTTAACTTGTTTGAAATACTAACGTTCCTGGTCGAAACTGGCAATCATTGGCGCAGCCTTCAACGGGCCGACGGGAGTGCAAATTGCACCAGGCGTGATCTCGGAACCATTTGACAGAGAAAAAGGCATGACAAGTAGCGCTAAAAATATCCAAAAACAGGACCTCAGCTAACCGAAACTATATTGGTACAGTATTAAAATTAGCGAGTAAACATTCTATGATATTTAATCTAAGTAAGATTACCGGGGTTAATCTATCTAAGAATATCGTAACATGCAGCACGTTTTATGAAAGAAATCTTAATTGTCTCAAAATTATAAATCATTTGCACGTGGTTGTAATTGTGCATTCACGGCCGACGTTTTACGCGCAGCCTCCAAAAATGTGGCAGAACTACCGTCATGAAGCTTTGTCTGCCAGTTTAGTGGAAGAGTGAAATCAGCATGTCCGGTTCAGAACAACTTTGTTCAGCTTCCGTCTCGTACACTGCGGTTAATAAATTAGCCCAGATCGCATATTAAGTTATCTGTAGGTGACACCATTCGTGCACAAAATCTGCTTCAGCGCATTCAGAGGAAAATAAATGCAGGCAGCCCCGGACGAGACCTTGAAGGCTAAAACGTATAAACCGGACTTTATTGTATTCATCAAGTTTGCAAGTGTGGTACAATACATGCCCACCAACACACGTGATGTCGCATAGGCGAGCTGTTACTGCAACGGCGCTTGAGATATAGACACTAAATGTTATCGTGCCGCCGCAACGAGTACGTGAAAGGCTTGTCTAGAACGCAGGACAGATGGTCGGGTCTGACCTGCGGCGATGGACTTCATCGTTAGCGAAGTACCCTTGTAACACGCGATGACGGAGCGTTAGGATTTTCTGGGTAATTGTGATTACTTGCTAGTACCACATACTTCGTGATTTGGAAGAATCTGCACCGTTAGTGCCATGCACTGAGAATACTTCATAAAGTTATTGCTAGGGCTAGGTACAATGGAGCAATAGAACAACGGTGTATTAAGGGTAAAATCATCGCTTAACAAGTCCCGTGGGAAGGAACTTATTGCAAAAATCAATTGCATAATAAATTAAAAAGATGTTGTGGTAGACTCACCATAGACTTATGTGGAATAGTGGAGTCTTCGCGTATTAAACGTATACATCTATCAATCCATTGGTTAGGCTTTGGCAAGACAACGTTTGATTGCGTTTTTGCGCCCCTGGCTAACAAGTCTTCCGGTGGAAGATAAAAGCATTATGCCTTTAAACCGCGTGTTAAATAACGTAGGAAGTAAGGCTTATTGTTGCCTTACGTCCAACTGATCGCATCGCAGAAATGACCGGGAATTATTCGCATAACCGTTGAGATGGCCTTATTTTTATATAATTTAGGACAATGCATCATTAGCTGTTAAATTGGACAAACAAGCCACATGCTGGTAAATGAACTGCTGGCACATGGTATTAAAGGCAACAAGTTTGACAGTGCTCTCATTGCGCTCATGATCTGGCCGCGCCGCATCAACTTCATATTCGGGAGAGCGGATTGCGTGCATGCCTAGTGTAAAATCGCATTTCTGCTGAACACTTAACTTTCTCTGGTGTGCAGAAATTGTCTTAGATTCTGAACTAACCTAAATAGATGGATAAGTTAATGAACAAACAATTACGCAGCGTTCCGCAATGTCGGCACTGCATTTATTGGTCTGGCATACGCCTGCCCAATCGTAAATTTCGTGCATGCGTAATATAGCTTTTAAGAGTATTTAGTTCACCTGCAACAACATTAAAATAATAGAAAAATAATAAAATTATATTAATATTAAAACAGCAACACCAATAAAGTATAAGTTCACTTGGTACCGTGAAATCGAGTCTACAAAGGGACGGACCATAATATATCTCGCGACATGCTTACTCATGCAAGTCTTTCCGTTGTTGTGGATTTCAAAGGGTTAAAACAGGGATATTTTGCGAATATTTTCATTTAGTACTTTGGTCGCCCTTTGCAACCAGTTCGCGGGAATTCTTATTTGGTTCCTTTCGGTGCAGCTTGGTGTGGTCATGACGGCGGCGGTTTGATGGGGGAGGGACTATGAAAATTATTTAACACTTCGTTTCACTGATAAAAATCAGATGAGCAATACACACTATGAATAATAGACTGTAGTAATACTGTTGGTGATATTTGCGAGTAGCAAGTTAGCGAGCTGCGATAACAAGGAAGACTATATTAAGTAACTCCCGTGGATCATCATACACAAGTTGCTTTATCAGAATAATCTAGGCAGTATTGACATCGTAGGTTGTTAAGGCTTAGCGTAGGGTCTAGACATTATTGGGCTATTTATGGAGTTGTACTAATCAAATTGTTTTCTAGGCTGCCAGATGAATGCGACGCTAGGGAAGCTCAGTTGTATTACTTTCACCTTTCACTTGTAGGTGCATACTTATGGTGTGCGTAACTATGCACGGAAAAGTTACAGTTGGAAAGGGAGAAATAACTTGATAAGTAGACAAAGAAATAGCAGCCTATTCTTTGTAATGCCAGCACTTATTCATTGCATCACAGTTTTATAGATTATGCCAATATACGCTGGTTAGGAAAGTTTGCCATTGTTATCCCATTTTGGTGATGAGGACATGCACCACGAATAAGAGCAAAGCTATGTACTAAGTTGTGCATTAATAGAAAATATCGGTAACACATTAAGATGATAAAGTATCTAGAAACCAGGAGCACAAGAGATATCGTGCAAAATAAATTTGGGTAAGAAAGAACAAGTAAAGTAATACAGTCATTCATGGAACCGCCTCAAGGGAACCTACTTCCATGCGGGTAGTCCCTCGAGCATATTCGCCCGCAAATCCACGCTCAATCTGGTCATGTATCGGTGTGCTTTAAAAGCACACTGGACACAACCGATCTTATAAATTACTTGGGCAATTGATTTTTGGTAAGCTAGTTACTCATGACAGTAAACCCATTTTCCTTTCATAGATTTTCGCGTGCGTGATGACCTTGATTACCAGTTGGTGCCACTTGCCACTAATCGTGAGTTTAGCAGTTCAAAATGGACTGTCTTTTTAATATTTGCACAGTTTGTATATTCAGCGATGGGTCTTTTGATGTGCATTTACATATTGCTTAGAGGCTTCAAACAATAACTTCAGGAGATCGGCCCACTCTAGACAAACAGAAAAAATGGAGAATAAAATGAAACCGTTAGATTAGAGATAGAAATAACAAAAAACAGAGTAGACAATTAGCATGTCTTGCGACATTGTGGAATGTCTTGTTACTGGTTGTGATAAAATATTGCAAAGTTAAAAAACTGGTATCGTTATACATGAGTTGGCTTCTCCATTCAATAAGCACTTAGTAATTCCCATTATTTTTTCGTCATAGGAGCGTAGCATATTTACAATATACAAAGGAGATATAAAGCAATATATTCACTCATTAATTTTTGTAATCACAAGTATGAGTTCGCGTGACATTTTCAAACGTAAAATTAAAGTATTTTGGGGTGTATTGAAATTAAATGCGCAGTCATATATTGTTGGAACCAGAATAAATTACCACAAATGTAGAAAATTAGTGACCAAATCGTTTTCAATATTTTCTGCATGAGAGAAGAGCTTCCGTTTATTTACATTTAAGGAGGTTCTTATTTGCCCGTACTTTCAGTGGTAGCTTGTTTCACCTGTGCTTATACCGTACAAGGAAACGTTAGAGCGTATTTTAGCTTCCTAAATTTAAAAGGATTGCCTTACTCCTATTTATTGTGGGATAGGTCAAGAAAGTTTGCAAACTAAGATCTCTTTCTTCAGTGTAAAACAGGCAATGTATAATGCAGTAAAAGCGAAATATCTGATTTCACAAGCGGCGCAGGCATACAAGAAAAAGTTTTAAGTATCAACAGCGGTTTTCCAATTTTTGTGTGTTAGATCGCCCGAGAAGAAGTTTCTTGAAAGGTCGCTGGAAGTTTTCTAAACCTATTGCATTCGCTTTTACTTACGTGGCTTGGGATAATTGCGTACTAATCCAGCATGAGTCTCACAATAACTTAAAATATTGCCAGTCTCGCTTCGGAAAGAAAAGGAATTTGTCAAATAGGATTTCAGGTTCTCGCTGCCTTCGGATAAAGATGTAAATGTGTTGCTTGCACATCAGCAGCTAAATATGTCAATGCTTGCATAAATGCGCGCTTGCGTGGCTGCCTGTCGTAGTTGTCCGTGTCAGGATTAGCATGCGCGAATTCCGTTGTGAATTATTCACAGCGAGCTGCAAGTACGTCTGTAAATGGGAGAACATGGTTTGGCTTGTTTCCGTATATATCTGAATTACCCGAGGGAAATTCGTGCGCCGCCACTATTTATTGATACTGCCGGGATGCCTTCGATGATGATGTGGCATTTTGCAAAACGGCAGTTTTACCAGCAATGTGATGTGTATCGTTGTCCAGGGATGCGAATGAAGAAGCCACGAAGGTAGCAGTCAAATCCATGGATTTAATAGAGAGGTTCCATCTACCATCATAATAGTTGAAATGGACCCAATTTGTGAATCATTTGTGACTTCCAAACTGGTGTGGATCACCGGCCTGGATTACCTGTGTCCAATTCCTACGTTGCTTATTGTATTTTATTAGGGCACAACTAGGCACTGCTCCGCCAGACTATGCATTGCGAGGACGGTTGTTTTATCCCGGTGCGCAGTGTTTGGACAGTAGTATTTGTTACAAGCTGTCACGACTTTTAAAGTTCCGTCGAAGTCAGAGCGTCCATGAACTTTATGAGTACGCGAAACTGCAGTGTTAACAATATAATCCTAAGACGTCAGTATTATTGTGTTCCTTACAGCGCCTCTGGTGCACATCCAAATTGAGCAGGAACGTGTGATATATTTTAAGCAGGCTTATCGGAGCACAGCTTATATGTCTTCGATTTCACACTGCCTGTGAACGGCTAAAGTGATATTATGAGACAAGTCGCAATAATGCGCTCGTGTGGCTCACATTATGTAGTTTAGCTGGGAGATAATTCAGTGGAAAGATAATTGCATATATATGTATATGAATGGATAGGCGGCCATTTAAGCTCAATACATACGTGATCGATGCATAATATATGCCCCCGTTATTTCTGCAATTTCTTCGCATGACCAGATAAACTCAGCGCTAAGTCAAAATCAATGTGTCGTTGATATATCCACCTACTCCTTTCACAAGCTATACCGGCGATGGCGGACGGCACATTAGACCTGCTACACCAATGTTTTGATTTTGAAACCTGCACATAGTTTGCTAAGTTAGCAAACATATCTATGCTAGTTTCATTCGGGGCAGATCCCCCATAAAGAGATTTCTCATGTAGTGTTGATGAAGGTTTAAATTATTTATGTGCACTCATATTGAAAGGTTATAAGAATGATTTCAATTTGAGTATATATATCCATGAAATATCCATTTATAAATGGTATTAAATACCATAAAAATTTAGCAATAAGTTACCACTTACTGATCAAGCTTTCCAATTATATTTGCTGCTATGTTATAAGCATTAGGATTAACAATGTTGTCCATACATGTTTGTGCCGCAGATCTTTTACATTGAACGAAGAGCGTAGGGGCGTAGTGCTTTAACTGTTCCTTCATTACGTGCCTATAATATTTTCTAACGTTCCATACATCTAATTTTAAATATGTCCGCAATAAAACATATATACTTTAAATGCGTATAATAAATCTGTTAGCGTTTCTAACCTTATCATACAAGCCGGCAAAGTACATTTCTCGGTCTAGTTTATACTCGCCCAAAATACAACTGTGCTAGGTCAAAATTATTTAGATATTTCCAGGGATCTTAAAAAAATGAATAATAATCTATAAACCTAAATGTCTTGTTTTGAAATATGTTTCCTTAAATAGGATTTTTGACTCAATAATAATAATAATTTAATAATGTTGGAACGATATCAGGGTATGTAATTTTAGAAAACGTGTGTGGTATAAATAGAGGATATATAAAATTATAGCATTGACTGTTGGATACATAACGCTAAACTACGAGCAGCGATACATTGTATGTTATTTTTTAATTTCCAGGATTTTAAAATACCAGCTCTCTAGCATTTTGGCGAATGGATAAGTTTATTTGCAGCGATCTTAGTGCGTACCAATATTTTGCTATTGGAATTAAAGTCAAATATTTCCTTTTAATTCTCTGACCTTTTGTTTAGTTGATCACTTCCTAACCTACTTTTAGCGAGCATGCATAGCAGCTCTTAATGTTTAGCAAATTATGCGTCTGATAAAATTAACTTAGTTAAGTTTTTTTTTAAAACGCAGCTTTGAAAAAATGCACGTTACTTTTGATTATTTAGAAAGCGTGAGAATACAGCAACGAATGATGTGTGGTAAGTGACATTTTATTTTAAACGGTAGATTACATCGGAAATTTGTTATCTGTATTTGACTACATTGGGGATATGTTTTTAAACAACCAACTAAATATTCCGCATAACATAAGATGGAGTCAGTTAAATAAACCTGTCTTAAATATTGAACACCATCACTGCTTTTATTTAGCTACTGTTAAAACGTTTATGTTATTTTTGTATATGTAGGCATGCTTCAGGACACTTCACAAATATGTGCGTTATGTCATACACAAATAAATATTCGAAAAAAAATTAAATTCATATTTAACAAGGCGTTAGCAATATAATGGAGCACCGGCTAATGAATTATACCCAAAAAGCTGTCCTCTAAATGAAGTGCGAATTCCGAATCTCTGTCAGGCAATTTGATCATGTTTCAAGTAACTGCTAACCTACCACCTATAGTATGAATTTATGAACACAGATCGTTTACACTTATAGGAAGCATGATTCCATCCCGTAATTTATTTTGAGTTAAGTGAACTTGAATTTTACTGTCATGTGGTCTTACCGTTCTGGAACGCCACAGAATTGCAAAGAAAACCTTATGGTCTACATTTACAACATCAAAAAGCCCAAGTCAATTAATCATGTCTTTACTCATATTTATAAAGGAATTTATTCTCCTCATCTACGGAAATCTATCAGTGGCCTCTTGATTAAAATCGAATCACATTAACGTCTCCTGTATCAGTTAAAGCAGCGTCACTCCCTAAAATTCCGCAACGTTTATGTGTACGCTGATAACTTAAAAGAAATTGCTTTAATACGCATAAATGCAAACGAAAAAATTTAAGGTGTCTTTCGAATCCAGGGATGAAAAACAGACGTACATGATTTCACAAACGAAATGTAGTTGAATTTAAATTTAAAACAGGATCCACTCAAAAATCAAAACACAGTGGACTAAAAGTTTACACATGCTTGTATAGAAAAGCCAAAATTATATATTTGGCAAAATGCAATTGGAAAACGCTGGACATTACACTACTCAGCAGCAAATAAACCGTTATCCCAAGCTACGCAACGTTAATAATACCTCCGTTTTCACGGAATAAATATTAGCTTTGCAGCGCCAACACCTTACCTTATACAGTGACGTCTTCTTGGACTTATGCTTCCACGCACAAAGTATATATCTAATTTTCGAACCATTATGGTTGTCTTAACTAAAATTGTTAACGAAAAAATCAATAAACATATACACAATGCTTTTTTCGTGTTTTTGACTATACATGGCTATGAAATCTGAGAAACTTTGATTGGTTATTGTGTGTTTGAATTATGCGAGGTTATTACGATTATTACGGCAGATAGAGGAATTTAAATCATATATGCTGCAAACCTCACTAAAGCGCATTGAAAAAGTAGACTTAGACGAATTAGATACTGAGTCATTTTCCCCAGAGAGTATATGTTCTCTTCATGCCCTCAATAACATAAGTACAGTAGTGACCCTTGGTCGTCACGATTTTCATAAGGAAATTGAAAATTTTGTGGACAACTATGTTGTATGCACATCAAAATAACACCTGACTGTATTTGAGAGCCTGGGATCTTTGTCATTTAAGGTTATAAAACGGACGACCTAGAATAAGTGATTTTGTAAGAATCGTTAATTAGTTTATTCACCAGCGGTAGACGGCCTATCTAAATAAGCAATTATGCTACACGCTTTAGAGTATTGCTCGGTATCAGCTTGCAGAAACGTGTATTTATTTATTTATAACAAGCATATTCTCCGCACTTCTGATTGACTCAAAATAACATAGCAAAGCGTACGACCCGTTCATTAGTAACTGCCATGTCATAAAATTCATAAAACCTGTATGTGTACTGTATGTATCCTGGTAGCCGCGGACAAAGTGATCTCAATTTTAATTCGTACAATTTAGATTTTAGTCAAACTATTAACCGTCCTTTCGGTGCGTACCTATTGCATTCAACAGGTTAGCAAGTGGTTGACTGAGTGAAAGGCAAATGATGCAGCCAACATATCTCACATATGAACTTTAAATTATTGCATAATTATATAAAATACAGACCCGAAGATATAGAGGTGATGGTTGTCCGTTATATAGAAATAGCCTACGTAAAAGCCAATTGTAAATTTTCTTTATTTGCATGGGGAATTAGTGGAAAATAATTATATGCGTTGCCGCGAAAATTTAATAACTTAAAATATATTGTCTGTTTTCAACAAGGTATATCCGTTTGGCAAATTTGAAACCCGGATGCCGCCAACCATATTCATTTTGCTGAATAAAGACATTTAAAATTCACTATGGTAAGAGCTTGAAATAAAATGTCTTGTATAATTTTGATCATTGGATGTTCACTCGGATTTCGAAATCCAGACAGAGCGCGTGTCCTTCAAGGCCAAACAAATAACTACTAACTGTTGTTTCAATGACACATTGAAAGTAAATTATTGATAAGTTTTTCTTGATAAGTTAAAATAAAAGCAGCTATTACGAAAAGTATTCATGCATTCACGAACGTTGATGAATTGTGAGCTTGTACAAACGTTAATGTGGCCAACACTTTCGGAAATAAAATTGCAAAGCAATATAAATTACGGTTATGACGCGGGTTGGCAGCGATTTGTTCATTGACAAGCTTTTTCTGCTTAATTGGAAATGCATTTGTTGCAAACAGCTAAGCAGATGCACATCGAAACCAACTGGACGAAAACGTTCCGTAACGGTAAAGCCAAATTAATAGAGTTTATTTCGAAAACAATTCGGAATGCCTACTATTGACTAAGTTGACGTGCGACCACAGTCAATCTCTTGGGCCTTGAAGAATAGATATATATCCGTTACTTTCCAAGTATTAAAGGGGACACGACTCTGCTTTATATACATGTTTGACAAATAAATGTGCTCCGCACGAAGAGCGACATAATATAGTGCAGGTTACTGAAAGGTACAATATTAATTACATCCATGTAAAATGTATTTCAAGAGCAAAATTTATATCTCGTCTTCATTGGCGTCAATAAAATTTAACAGGCAGCCATGAGTTATTAATTTCGAGTTAAAAGTTACAATGACTGATTTTAAAACATACCCAAGAAATTGACTCAGCCGGTGGAATAGGTAGCTAATTTTTTTTTAATTTGACGTTGGTTATGCTCCACCTATTACAGATGACAACATCAATTTGACAGCTAGCAACTTCCAAATGGTTGGTGATCCAGATTGCATCTTAAATGTTACGGCGGAAAGTGCACCTTAGCACGATGAAAGCAAAATCCTCAATTATGAAGAGATATAGCTGCAACGCCTAAAATAGTACTTTCAATTTACTACCATCATCTCCTTGTTAGTCTCAACGTAAAATTAGTCTTAGGGAACAGCAACACAGCCATGAACATGCGAGTGTTTGCTCTGATTTAAGAAAACTGATAGCTAACAAAAGCAGCTTGGTCTAAATACATTTAATAACGGGTTGCAACGTCTGTAATGTATATAGCCGACTGGTAAACCTTCTTGTATTCGAACATATGTTGGCAATTTAACCCGTATACGGAGCGTTATGTGACCAAGAGTCAATACTCCATTACTACAAGTCCTTATTCCATTTTTCTTGCCGAATTCACGATTTATGATAAAATTTAATTTCTTATTTGATCTACTACTTGGTAGTTTTACAATGATGAAGCTAGATTATATGTATCATAACTTTGGGCAAATATTTTCTGAAAACTTTGAACCACATAGCGTACATAATCTGAAAATTTTTCAGTATGCAATATTATGTCTGATGTGCTTCCATTATAAGCGTAGTTTACAGAGGAACTTTATATTTTTCGGAGTGGATTGATGGTCTATGTCAGGTAATCTATACAGACGTGTGTACGGTAGATAGTTTGATGAAAATATTTGTGCCTTCTATTGGCGTACGCGCAAAACAAGTATTCTTTATCATCGTGTTCCTGAATGCTGAAAGGATGAAAAATGCTCCGACGTTACCTTCAAACCTCTAGATTTATTTCTTAGTCAACATTTGCCATTCTATGCATCTTGAACAGCTTTTCGAACGGTAAATTTCAAATGAATGTGAATTTAAGTCGCGTTTGATTTCAAAGTGCAATGATACAAGTATGTGTTAAGACGAAAGCTTTTGCCGATAAATTTTGGTTTATCCATGTAAGGTATCCTTTAGAACAATCCACTGCTGCCTATCGATTAAAAAACTATGTTCGCCTGCAATGCAATACTCGTGAATGCTGTGTGATCTACTGCGAAATATATTTCCTAATGCAAAAGTGTACATTGCATTATCTTCTGATAACAGGGGTTTACTTTTTTCTCCATTTAACCTCAGATTTATACCCAGATTTCTTTTCCCCAGTATATTTAGAGTTATCTCCCACCCATCTATCTTCCCGTTAGTTTTCTAACTTTTATCTGACAAGAGTGGATTGTCGCATTTTTATTTGTCTCAGTAAATCAAAGAATGCATTTGTTAACTTCTCGTTGCAAAACATGTAAAATGTTTTTTCCTATCGGTTAATTTTTACTAGAGTACAATTTCGGAAGCCTATTAAATACCTAACCACGGTCACGTTAATGTTACAGCAAAAGTGATGAAAATAATTTGCCATTAAGTGTTTGCTAGCGTTTACTTTAGCTTAGCCTTTCCTATGAATGCATTGAACTGCCTAAACGCTTTCTTTAATCTAAGCTAATTTATCCTGTGCTTAATCAATCATTTGATTGCCAAAGCTGTTCCCCTGGCTTACGGTGACCTGTGTGTATCCAGATCAAAGCTGAGCCACTAGTTTGGAATTCATTCATCTTAATTTCCCTCAAGGAAATCAAAAAGCTAATCTTAGAAACCGCTCGAACTCTCTCTTTAGTAAGCAATCTAAAAGAAATATGAGCAAAAAGAAAACGCTTTCTTGATTATTTTCTCAACACATGGTTTCACTGGATAAGCTTTGCATAAATTGACGTAAAAAACATAACAGTGGAATTTTAGCGTCATTTCTTTATTATTTTAATTGACAGATTTCCATAAACGGTTATTGAGGCACGAGATATTAAGTATGGTTTATCGGCCAATGTCAAATATTGCGTGCATGAAATACACATACCTGACCTGAGCACCTTCCCAAAGTTTTCACAATGACAACTGTTTATCAAAGCAACATAGGCCAAAGTATCTTGTAATATACTCGTTTTGATTCAGTGCCTTTTATTAACACTGAATTGACAGCGCAGCTAAGTTGCTAACTTAATTCTGTCTTTCACTACAAAGTGTTAGATATGTACAAATCTGTTGGACGAATATTGCTTCCATTTTCAATTTTAAGTAAGACTTAACTTTAATATTATCCATGCTCTGATTTTCTGTACCACTCATGAATTTTAGGAATGCGTGCTTTGAAAGATTACTAACGATTATGCAGAAGAAATTTAGGAATTTTGAACAATTGTTGCAACTAATATTATAAACTTAACGGCGTTGCATTTGTCTCATCGGTTTCCCATTCAAAAACCCATTTCACATGCTTAAATACATATATTATCAAGGTGGTTTATGTTTCATGAAATTTACAGCCATTTTACCGTAAGTAATCAATGAAATGCGGGGACTGCGCCAGCATTTTACCGCAGTTTATTCAGGGTTTTAAGCCTAAGGCATTGATCGCATAAACGTTCTCGTTCTTTCTAGATCCGGACATACTGAGAGCATCCAGTCCAAGCAATACAGTGACATTTCCTTCAAAATTATTCTTGACGATTGCTGAGTAAGATGAAGTAAACGACCTTATTATCATTTATCCTGGCATTTCACATGCACGATGACTTAACCACGTGTATTGAAAAGCACCAGATGCTTTGTTAGAAATATCAGAGCAAGAGGATGTTGCGCGTTTGTTGTCCCCTCTGCATGGAACTGAGCACTGACTAGTAATAGCTTATACGGAATAGATTTGGAGCATGGTGCAGACCAACACACGTTAAAAGTCAAACGTGTGATAGAGCAACTTGTCAGCCTCTACCACGTAGCTGAACAACAATGCATAGAACCGTGCTTACGATTCAGATATCGTGATTTCCATAGTACAGAAGCTACATACGACAAAGCATTTAATAGCCGTGAGATCGAATGTTGTAATTAAAATAGTTAAGTAAACTGTTGATACAATGTTGTTGGTCAGTGCCACTAGCGGATAGGGTGGTTTGGCAAAAACTTTATACCGCTGTTTTGATTTTCAGGCTGTTAGGTTTCTTAGAAATTACCTAAATAACTTGAACATATTCCAGTCGCAAAAGTTCGACAACTTTGTCCTATACGGTGCAACGTACTTGCTGAATAGGGGTAAGGTATTTGCAGCTCAATCGTTTATCCATTCATGTCATAACGCTTGCAAATTTACTAATTCACGTGCTTATGAAAATTCTCTATTATACTAAGTATTACAACCCCTCAAATATTACTTATCCCTCAGCTTTGTTCTACAGACCTTTGGCCTGTAACTTAGACTCATACGTAAGCGCATTGCACTCTTCTATATTATTTGATAATTCAAGCTATTAGCTGCACGCATTGCATTAAATGGCAAATGTCTTGCGAAGCTGGAAATGGCTATCATTCCCTCAATTGTATAACTTTGTGCGCCTTCGGCTAGAAGCAATGATAAAAGACCGAGCAAATACAAGACAAATTTTGTGCCACCAAGCAGAAATGTAGAAATTTTGTCGCTTATCCCGTGATTTGAGATGAAAGTGCTGCTGTACCAGGGAAAATTAGGTACTAAATTAGACCTTCAGGTGAGTATAATAAGTGGAATTGGCTAATAAGCAAGTTAAAAAGGACGTAGTGAATAGTGGCTCCTTGCGAATGATATCCTCCGGTAAGAGGTGGCCTAACAAGGCTACAGTTCTATCGATTGTTACCAGTGCATAATTAGGTGCACCAATAGCTGTTTTGTGACATCCGATGTCAAAAAACGTGTTCTTTCAAGGACAAATGATTTATTTGACAAGAGAAACTCATCAATGGTTGGAGGCATCCTGTTTGCGATTTTCCTGTTACTCTGGTCAGCCACATGACGCCTGCGCCCGCAGAGGGACCATCGGTGGCTTGCTTTGCACCACCTACAGATCGAAAAACACACCCCGTATCCAACAAACTCGAAGGGATAAGACCGGGAGTCACGTGTATGGGAGCCAGGTTGCATCATCAAATCCGGCGCACACGTCTTTAAAGGCAAACATAATCACTTTGTATTTCGGGAATCAGTCATGCACAAGGCGGTTGTTGCACCGTAGTCCGCTTCACACTGATTGCATGGAACCTTTCTTTGAGCCTAGCAAGATCATGCACCCCGTCCCATTCAGCAACATCTAACAGTCTCCTAGAGCAACTCTGAACGATCTAGAGTATCGTAGACAGATAGGCAATTCGTCAATATGTGCATCAAGCGTAGCCACACCGGAGATGTCAAACAACAGCCAATGATTTGAAATCACCATATCAAATATAATATATATGTAAGAAATAAAAACAGAATAGAAAATGCTTCCATAGATTGGCATATGATATAAGTTTGTTGGCAACGAATCCGTGATAAATACAACGTGTTTATAAGTTACTAAAATAGGGCTACAAACGCAAGAAAGTTAGCAAATATATCCACAGTTAGCATTAGTAACGAGGCCAGTTAATAGGATAATTTTCAGGTTGGCAGAACAAACTAAATAAAGTAAAATAACATTTATCCAGCTTAAAATGACCTAGTCTTAGTGTAAGTTGCTTTAGCCCAGTTACGGTGAAGAAACTTCATGAATGCAACGTCAGCCTCAAAAATAATAACGTCATAACCAGCATGTAAAAACCATGATGTAACTAACTAGATGGATTCTATGGCAAACGACGCTTTGCCCTAGAGATTATTACTTTCCAACAATTAAATGAACTAGTTTCAAAGTAGAAAACTTGAACCAATCAGCGCATAAGCGAAATATGCATAGCTGTCCAAGCAACTGCTTTCTTCACATGTTGAATGATAGACGCTTGTCCCGTTTGGTTCATCCGTGTCCTGCGGCTTGCGCAATGCCAATACATCCCTCCGTTTCTGCATCAGCCTAATCTGTGTTGCTGAATATTCCTACACCAATCGCTCCGCGTGATATTTCTTGCCCAATTGGTTTGACCTATCCGTAAGGCGTCAAATTTTTGCTGCAAATTCAGCGTCTCGTTCTCTGTGTCGATTTAATTGGCCCTGGCTCCTTTATATTACATTTCTTCGGCTACTGAGTTTCTAACACCTTTCTCCGACCTTCGCGGTAAATACAATTTTATTATATATTTCGCGTACACCCAGTAGTGTTTGCATCCACCCTTAATCGTTTCATGATAGTTCCGGAAGCCTCCATAAGCTTCATATAATATGCAGTGCAATCTAGTGAACAGACTGCCCCTTGTCCAACGTAGCGGGAATTCAAACATATTTGTCCTCCACTGATTGTACTGTTTTCATCAAAGACAAGTTGTCTGTTCGATGTGAGCATCTTGACGACAATCACACTTGTTGCTTCGAGCTTTTCAGCCGAATTGAGAACATTTATTTCAGAACAGACCGGTTCACCTCTCCTCTACCTAAATAACTTAGAAAGAAGCAAGCAATTGTATATAGATGCGAAGTGCTTGATGGTGTCAAATTAGTTTCCGCAGACACAATAACGGAGATTAAACGACTGAATGGCCTGTACCATTTTGCCATTTTATCTAAAAACAACTGTGTGCCTGTGGCAGTTTTGAAATCACTAAGTGGGATGGGTCCTTTAAAAATCTAGGAGCTGTATATATCGATAAGCGCAGATTTAAATTCTAATATATCCCACGATTTGTCCATTCCCTGCTTTTATTTAGCGCGAGTTTCGAACCGAAACCTACGGGTACCCTGCATTGGTCTATGAGCCAAACCAAAGGCGGTGTGTGATACGCCAATCTTTATGCAAGGTTTTGCAATCGCATCTGGCTGAGCGAACAGCTATATGTTGGCGGTAGGATTTTGGGATTCTCAAACCACGGCTTTGTGTTGTTTACCGCGGATAAGTCAGTTATTTTTTGCATACCACTCGAACAGTAGGGAATAAAGCGCCGATGGTGATTGACTAGGTGAAAAATCGGCAAAATTGTAGGAAGGATCGAGGATCAGGATTGTCATTTGGCATATGGATTGGGTCTGGCAATACATCTAACACAGCGGCGAATGTCTTGTGAAAAGAACGTCTATAATCTATTGACAATTTCGCAGCTGCGAGTTTAATGGTCAATCGTTTAAAACTTTGTCATGATGACGAAGATATTCCTTGTCACAATAATTTGCCATTTACATTTCAACTGTGCATATATCAATGCTTTTTTAAACGTTTTGCTTCCTCATGACTGAAACACTGCAAAGATTAAGAAGGGTGGTTGAATGCAAACAGCATTATGAGAAAATTGAATAAGCCAAAGGCTGTGACGACTGCAGCTTTAGATACGTCGCCTGACGCCGACGGTGTCTAAGGGTAGGCATGAAAAAATACGTCATGACTACTTTGTTACTTGACACGAAATATATTGAAGACGTTATATGCTTGCACAGCCGTGGTTACATTATTAGGTGTTGCATTTTGGCCTTGCCTTGGGCGTCAATATTGACAGGATTACCAGACCATGCAGGTTAACGTCTCCATTCAGCAGCAGGGAATTGTTAACATTTATTTACAAATAGTCTTTAAACAGAGGCTAGAGTCTGCCTCAATGCTATCTAGCATAGTTTTAGAGTATAAACTGCATAATTGTAGGAAATAAACGAAATCTACTTAAAAATATTAATATGCTTAATGTGTAGGTTGAAACAAATATCGGTCTAGGGCTTAGACCTCTGAGTCTTTAAAACGGTCGAGAGTTTGGTCAGAACGCAATTGAATAATTGCACCGCTGTCCTTATTGGGTGCGTAATTGCTCACAAGTGACAACAGTTATTTGGATCTTAGCATTTATACTCATATAGTTCAGAATTCTCCAAGTTGCCATTATAAAGGACACCGAAGTTCAGCGCTTGGCGATGTGGCTGAGAAGGGGTTTTGCGACTGTATTAATACATTTGCGAGCTACGGATCACAGGAAGGTAGTTGAAAACAGAAATGTTTCTGCGAATGTACAGCGAAATTTGTGAGTTTGAGTAACAGAGCTGCCAGATAAAATTTTACTCAACCCACAACTAAATATTTGTAGTAGCTTGCGGTAGATTGTCTTTTCTCTTCTTAGAATGTTACATGTTACAATACTTCGTTTTAACAGTTCCGGTAGATGAGCTTGTGAAAAACTGTCGCTATTTTTGCGTTCAAACACCAAATGGTGGCCAGTTTCATTGTATGCATAACTTTATCTTACGTTATCTCTGTGCAGAAAATGTGCCAACATCCCAACAGCAGTAGCCACTTCGTTTGTATCGGCACACTACTTGAGGTTACGTTGGCAATCACGTCGTGTAGGGGGTGGGCTTCACGGAGGTAGAGCCAAACTGCCAAGTCATTACATTTGGCTGCCAACTCGACGAAAAACTTACTTCAAGAACATCGCAAAATGAACCCATACTTCGCTAATTCCATTGAGGCATTTATTGCACATCCTACCCCATTTATCGATGCTCATGTCAAGAAGTTATTACAAGACGGATGAAGAAGACGGGTGTGTTGCAATTGAGCAGTCTCCACGTGTTCCTGAGATCTCGTTATTTCCTGAAAAAATACGGGTTACTGACATCATTTAGCGACTCCAGGTTGTTTATCATGCAGTTGACCCAGGATCACTAATCGACAATTTGGTGGAATACCACACCAGGTCCCCACAGTACACATCAATTTTGGAGACTTAGTTCAGTCAACCTGGTCGTATTTCCTGACCACACGATCCTGATCGTAGCGTAACACAAGCGCTAAAATAGTG
Organism: Dicrocoelium dendriticum; assembly: GCA_944474145.2. Classification (NCBI taxonomy): domain Eukaryota; kingdom Metazoa; phylum Platyhelminthes; class Trematoda; order Plagiorchiida; family Dicrocoeliidae; genus Dicrocoelium; species Dicrocoelium dendriticum. The sequence goes on from OX104061.1 coordinate 54,147,298, forward strand.
TCCCCATCGGTTTCTCTGCGTATGTCTGTTGATGTAACGGGTGGTTTTTAGTTGTTGGATAATATTCACGAGTTCCTGTGAGGCAAATTCTTTCAAAGTTGCTTTCACTAAGGGGAGCAGACAGAAGGCATCAGCGGTGGTAACTTGCCGGCGAAGGTGGTATTGGATTTGAGACGTTTATGTAGAGAGCATCAAGCCTGAAGACCTTTCTGGGTGACGTCATGTGCTGAGTCACTATTGATGGCTAAAAATTGATCCAGGAAGTTCATGACCTGTGTAACTCACGAAAGATCGACCGAGTACATATTGATGAAACCGATCAGTATCATAAATAACCGCGGCTGCCTCTCAAACAAGCTGAGAGTAATTACATTTCGCTGCCATCTAGGTTCGTAAAGCGTAAACACTAGGTCGAATAGAGCCCTCCAGTATTTTGTGCAATAATCCAGCCACAAGCCCGTCGGGTGAAGCACCATGTGTCGTAATGCAAAAAACATCCGTCGATGCTAAAGTGTTCTTCATAGCTTTAAAAGTAATTTATTATGCTCTGTTCCAATTCCAACGTTGATTTTAGCTTATCAGTTGAAACCGCGGGTAAATTTGGGTTGTCGATAACGGTATGAAGCGGAAAACTACATGACCGCTCCCAGAAACGACTGCACCTCGTTCATTATCTTTGTTGCCAGTTCAGTAAGTAGTCCTCTAGACTTTTATTCTGATGGCAGAAATCCACCTCGTGACAACTGATATCCAAGGTGACGTACACTTGGAACAAAGAAATCACATTTTTCTATTTTTAAAACAAACCTGATAAACCTGACAAACTTTGCGGAACTACATACATGGTGTGTAGTTTTTCATCAGTGGTTCGACCATTATTCAAAAGTTCATCCATATAAGCGTAGGTTTTTGGTATGTCTTTCACCAAGGAGTTAATAATACGTTGGAAAGTAGCTGGCGCAGAGCTTACTCAAAAGAGCATGCGTACATAACCAAGTAACACAATCTGTGTTGGTGGTGAACGCACGTGATAGCTCGTCGAGTTCCAACTGCTGGTAAGAGTGGTTCAAGTCTAGTTTGGAAAAATGTTCACTGCATGTAAGGAAAGCATAGACATATTCAATCTTTGGCCGTGGGTATGAGTCTGGCTGTAGCGTTTGATTGACTGTAATATTGTATGCCCCACAGAGCGCACCGCAGATCTGTGGCGTTTCACAGGATTTTTCTGGCTTTTGGCTGCCGGGTTGACCATCCATATTCGCTTCCTTTAATTGAATTCGGACCATTCTGCATTCGGTTTAAGGCTCCTGAATTGCGTTATCCTGTTTATTTACCATTATATATACCAATAAAGGCTTTCTTGGCGATTTGACAAGTACGCTTTCCGTTATCCTTTGGTCTTGCTAGCTACAATTCTTGGCACGCAACCCGCTCATTCTGTGGAACTTGTTTTCCCTCACCTGATCTCGTCCATGGTGCCTATGCCTATTTCTGAACTCATTGGTTTATTTTGGCTTTCTAGTCTTCCGCGTGACCGTTTCCTCCCGTGCCAGTGCCCTCGGTTCACTCAAGGTTATTTTTCCCTTGTATACCATAGTCGCAGTAGAGCCGCGCTCATCCAGCATTTAGCCCCTAACTGTCCATCAGACCTGCACACTTTTGGATCAAGTGCTGCGTACGGGCCTTTCCAAGTCTCCTGAAACATGCTCGCATAAGGTCCCCTTCCTTCTGGTCGATATTTGTGGCGCAATTTGAATGAATGGATCAAAATACTGTGTTTCGTACCTGGAATCGTATTTCCGCTTGTTCCAGGAAAGTTGGGATTAAGTTTCTTTGGTGCCGGTTGCTTCTAATCAATCATGAAGCAACATTGTATATTCACAGCCACGGTCTATCTTTTACCGGCTGTCGAGTGCAATTCTTGATTATCTACGAAACGGGAATTCGAATGGAGAAACTTGTTGTTCGACTGCATGTTGTTTCTATACATGGGTAGCACTTCAGACGATGCTTCCTTCCAGGAAGATTTTGTCAAATTTAGCCATTCTTTCATTGATCGACGAAACCTTTCGCGCATTCCTTAGGCGTGCTGGTGCTACTGTACATATGTCGATGCTGAATACACAGATTGCAACGCCTTCAATTCATGGCAAGACCTTTCGTTCTTAACAACGTAAATTGATGTTTCAAGCCACACTGCCATGTTGAATTCGTACACATGTGCCACGGTTTCGTACGTTTTATCCCCGATCGACATGACATCTTCTCTAAGATTTGCAGTAACCGCCTCCCGCGCTGACCGTTGGAAAGGATTACCAGAAAATCGTTCAAATATTCATCTAACTGGGAATTTGTATCTGTACTCTTGGGGTTGAAAATTGGATAAAAAAATTAAAGCAAAAGCTAGAGACGGTTATACTAAACTTTGCCACTTATGGCGCCGGCGCGGCATCACTCTCGCCCTAAAAGTTAGAGTGTACAATGTAGAAGTACTTTCGACCCTACTGTTTGTGATTCCTGGCCCCTTAGGTCAGCATAAATAAAGCGGCTAGTTACGATCGACCACAGTTCCTCCGTAATTTGCCTCACATTTGGTGGGAGCAATGAATGGGCAAAGAGCGAGTTCGTCACTATTTTAAAGCACAGGAAAAGGAAATGAACCCCTGCGGGCCGTTATTTTGCGCTCAAGGCTCCCACGCCTCGGCCACGCTTTATACAACCAGTCCACCGGCTCCCGCGATGTGCGTTATTTGCGCGTCGGGGTTGTGGATGGAAGAAGTGGAGGGGTGGCCAAGCAATTACTTGGTCGATAGAAATAAATGACTTCACTTTGAAGCTAGCCTCAGTTGGAACACCTCAGATCCCTTGCTGGGGTCCGAAAGACAATGAACATATTTGGCTTGATACATTGCTGACGCAGGTAGGAGCCGACATCAATCGCTTGCGTCTGTGATTTTATTTGTCATTCACATCCATTTTATCCTACCATGCAACCAAAATCTGACCACATAGCCTAATATAGTCCTGCTTATTAAATGTCCTTTGCTGCATAGTAACTGTCTGGTAGCTTACCGCAATGGTGCCCCTCAATTACCGTAATCTCAAACGGCTTGCATCTGCTGCATTACATTTTTTTATGTATTGCGCCACTGTAGGTGGGACGTTTCTCGCCTCTAGCTAACGTGCATGTTGTGGATGACGATGAAGTTGATGAGAACAGCAATTCACCGATTAAAACGTTATTGCGCCGACCGCAACCGTGAAATTTTACTCATTTTACGGATGCAGGAAAATGCTGGATCCTTTGCTACGTACAGCTTTAAGTGATTGAGGCCCTGCTCAATTTCGGATGTCTAAACGAACGGTTCGAATTTGAGCTGCAGGATTATAATTTCCAAAGTTTGTTTCTTTTCCAGCGTCATATATAACTCGCCTGTGAAGCATATGAAATCTATCTGTCTTACTTAAACCCCAAACGCAACAGGTCAACTGCGGTGAGTCCTAATATATCTGCAGCTCAAGCATGTAGGTGGCACGTTTTGACTTGTTACAGGTGGTTTGTTGCTAGACTAGGCAACGGGGAATGGCGTGACACACTGCCATATGAAAACAACCTGGTCATTCTTCGTCACGATCAGAGCTGCATGATCTCCTTGCATTTAGATGCCAAAGGCTAACAAAGCAACCTAAATTGTGCATTTATCTTCCAAATTGCAGCAAGTCCCCAAGCACGTGAGTTTCTTAGACCTTAGTATGGTAAGCAGACATGACACAATAAACAGTATTTCTGTCCATAGCATCTGCTTTCACTGCATGCAGACATGCTGATGACGCCTTCAAGGATGCGAAGAACAGACTAATGCGAAATAAAAAGGTACAAGTCGATTAGACCAAAGTTTCACTTGGTGACGCTCCTGGTCCCTACCTCTAGCACTTAAACGGGTTCTGAAAAAATGCCTTGTTTTCTCCGCTCAGACATACTACGTTAGCATATAACTAATCATTGGTCACTCGATACCAAATTATCTCACTAAATCCACCGTAACTTCCCGCGGTGCATTCTTGTAGTATATTTCATTTTGAACCAAATATATGCTTGAATCTTGTCATTGGATAAAAAAAATATCATTATAGCTTACCTGTTCAACATGTCATTTATAACGCGCGCTCTTATGCTAAGGAGTGTAAAAACTGTATAGCAGTTAGGGTATTGCTAGAGGAATCAAAGTTTAAATATTTACAACATCTAATGATGATCAATAATGGCATTAGGGGAAACTGCCACCACTTGATCCTCTAATCTTTCTTCAACTTCTTACACAGCATTCATAAATGTTTGATGTACAGTGGCAATGGGATTAGAAATGTGGAATGTCATTATCAATGAGCGCTCGTTTTATGAATCCAACGATAGTGATATGTGTGATATATTTGCGCCCCTTGGTCGCGTTATCTTCGTCAAAGTTTGCACGTGACGCTGGATTCCGGAGCGTAGTCAACTCACGAATTGGCCTATACAATGTGTCCTTATACTATACCATTTCCCAATTGATGTCATCCCTAACGCAATGACTTTCATCCGTGGTGCAACGGCTTACATAATTGGCAAAAGACCGACAATCAGATAGTCAAAAATATTGCATTCACGACATCCATAGTAAGTCAGCTGCCTGCTCGCCACAAACAGAAGTCTGGTTTACTCATTTAAGTCATCCGGTCTTCAGATGCGCACCCCTATTGAACAGTAAGGTGAGTGGCAGTAGCAGTTTGTTAGTGAACTGGATTCAAACCAAAAAGCCTGAGATGTGAAGGAAAGGTGAAGTCAGTACAGTTCCAGAAGTTCACAAACCTATTGGTGATTAGGTCTGGAAGATTTGATCACGCTCAGTAGCTTGGTCGAGCGCATAGAGTATGCAGTCGAAACGGTTTCACACAGTGCGTTTGAGCGAACAAACGAGATGTCTGTTTGAAGCGGGCGGACGTTTGACTATTGTGGCCGTTGGAATCGACATTTGCATGAATATCAAGTTACAATTTTCGCCCGAAGGATGCATCGAGTGATCCGCGGATGAAGGCAGTTGCGTTAAGGATGAAACAAACAGCGTAATACTGCAGAAATACAATGCGCACACGTCTGAGAGTCTAGCTTTGGCTGCGAAACTTTTGAGGCCGGTGAAACATACTATTTTATCAATTAGTTTTAGCCTTAACGCCATCACTTACATCAGTAGTGGAGCAGCTCGTATCCCTAGCACGAAAGCTATAATCCAATAGTTACAAAATGTGTATTCATGACTCCTTGTTTGGTAAACCACTATCAACCAATGGCATTCGGACAATATGCCAGCACAACAAACTTAGAAGCAGCTGGGGCATACAGCCATCGCGCTTTGGACGGGGTGTGGGGTAGTAAAGTTTGTAATAATTAATCTAACTGAAATAAACGGCAGCTGATGTTATGCTATACCAACCTTAGCCCTCTGCTCATCTAGTAACGCTTCAACATTGTACAATAAAGAAGGTTGAAGTAGATGCTTGTTCACGAACCGGTTGAACATTTCATAGCCTGGGATGTGAAGGTAAAACTGTGAGTGTAGATTCTTACAACGCAGACGTAGCAGTGAATGTTATCGGGATATGTTGTCACGTTCATGCCTTGAGCGAGTCATTGTGAGCGTGGTCAAAACGGTCTAACACAGAGGGTTTGAGCAAGCAAGCAGGATGTCTGTTTGAGCCGAGGGACACGTGAACGCGGATGGCCAGGGCATAACAATAGATAGACAAGCGGGATCAATGTCCACGCACAAGTGGCATCAATGTCTGTGAAGGCCACGCGTAAAGGCGAGTAATCATGTTTGCCGATTGTGCGAAATTTTGAAATCATGCCATATCTGATTGGTCAGCGAATTCAAGGCCGCGTCCAGAGTTTGAGCAGAGGGGAAGAGAGAGGCGAAACAATCTGCCAAATATAGCAAACCAGTGGAATTGTCTACGATCACATTGGCTGATGACCAGACGCCGAGGATTGGGTGGCCATGCTTTACAAATTAGTAATGACATAGTTATCAATAGTGGCGACCTTTTCGGTAGAATTTGCGCTGTACACCCGGCCTTGGGTTTTTGCTTTCCTTGGAATATCTAGGCGCGTGTTTGAGCGGACATACGGTAAAAGTCGCAACGTGAATCACACCAGCGGTACAACAGGAACAATGTTGACTTGTTGATTAAAATTTAACCATCCTCAAGTGAACATCATCAGCACTAAAGAGCGCCAAGTAATACCCTGCTGTCAGTGACCCGCTAGCTGTTACGTGCAGCCCTCTCCATCCGATTGTCCATTGCCTTTTCAGACTTAAGCTGGAAGCGCCCATGGCTGCGTTGCGTAAACTGCCAAAGTTCTTGTCCGATTTGAAAACAATAACATTACCTGATTTAAGAGTGTTTTGAGTAGACAAATAGGATACCATACTTGGCTTAAGCTCTCTCAGATGATTTGTTCCTTTAAATGCTTTGCCTTTTACTGTATAGTTCCAGTTCTTAATTTTAGTTTACTCTACTTTCTATGGAACAAAGAGGAAGGCTGAGGTGTAGGCCGCTATAATAAAAATATGAGGAAGGCAAGAGCTAGATAACATTGTATTGGTTTACAGGTAAACGTAAATACATTTCGCAGCTACGTTAGAAGATTATATATATAAGAGCCCAAATACCTGGTGACGTGGAACTTTGAAATCCCTGTCAGAATGCGACGTTGATCGGCTGGTTTCGTTGGTGGAATAGGAGCCTACTGTGATCTTTGCAACGCTTTGGTTACCAATGAAGCTGTTTCTATGTGGAGGTGAGCGTCGAAGCCATCGCTCGATACCTACAAGGCTGGAGCGTGACTAAGAACATTTTACACACATAGTTGGTAAACAGCGGAGGCGAACACACGATATTACTGAATTCAGTATGTAGTGTCAGTATGTGGCTTTCTTTTGCTCTTTTGCAATCACCTGCATCCATGAATATGATGGTGAACAAGAGACAAGGAAAGGTGTATATCTAGAAGCCGTTGGGCTTGGAGGCTGAAGGACGGCTAACAGTGTGGGTGGACGAGAGTAACTTCAATTTGTTCTGCGCCCGCACAAGGGGATGTTCGGTAGGTGGCAGCCGGACGCAGGGTACGCTAACGAACAGTCGGGGTCAAAATCTGCACATTATCAGTGCGATGAATGTGTATGGATTGCTGAAAAGTTCTGTCATAAGAGGCAGTTTCAACAATTTGATATACACGGAGGTTTCGGCTAATGCTCAGTAACAATGTCATAAACATTGCTGACAGCTGTCTCCTGATTTGTGATAACGCACGTTTAAGCAGTTTCAAGCACGTTAATCTTGCACAGTTGGACTGTTTGCCATGAGTGTCTATTTGCTTCCACATGGTTGGCCGCTTGATCTATGGTGATTTGTGTAACACGTTTATTTACGTATATCAGTGTTCCAAGACAACACCTCGCAGCGCATTGTGTTCTTGTTATCCCAGTGCTATGCATTGCGTTAGCAGTCGGAGGTTATAATATACTAATGACGGAATTCCAGTTTGCAAACCATGGCAGTCGCTTTGGAAATTATTCAAGAAACGCTATTCAGACAGAATGCAAAGTTTGAGGCGCCACAGCAACTCTTATTCGAAACATTTGAAAACACGGCCGTATTTACAGTCAGCATGTACAGACTGAACGGATTCTAACGCATAAAAGCTGGCGCATAGTGTGATGGAATTTCATTAACAGCCGAACGATGACTAGGGCTAGGCGATGCAGCTCAAATACACAAGAGCATGATGATTATTCTGATTATCTTCATGCAAGAACCCGAGCAATTAACTATTGGCGGACACTGTGAAAAGCGTGGCCAGAATTTGTGGTCATAAAACCACTTTGTAACGCACCATCCCGATGTTTTCAAGTTGTTAAACACCAGAAGGATAATTATATGGCTTATGCAACTTATCACACTTCCTAGTTATCAGTTAAAAGAGCTTATTTCTGTTGTCGGATTACGTTCTCCGAACGATGCAGAGATTCGAACAAAATTGTTAATTCGGTTGAAGTCTAAGTCATAGGTCTGACTACTGGGGCTGGTACAGGAATGTGAACCTATGTAGACACTGTAGAACACAGAATAACCTAACGGCAAAACGGGTCTTGTGCGGTGGATGTTCACACTTTTCATACATGCGCTGGCCGTCTCATACTTCAGGACGTCTCACCGACTTCACAGGCTGATACTGCCCGCATTATGCTTGTTGCTATGGTGGTCAGTGTTATTTTGCTCAATATATTGTGAATTCCGACGATATATTTTCAAGCATTGTAGGGATATCGAACATAAGGAAATCGGATGTTTGATGAGAGCCAATGGAACATGTTAAAAAACTTCCCCAACACTCTAAGTTTTCAACCTCGCTTTTCAATTGTGGTGTTTTCAATCAATCGCCCGATTTACCAGTCACTGCGAAATTGCTATGATAGTAAAAAAGGGTGTTACTGTCCGGTTTCAACTGAACACGGCTTCCGATATCACAATAAACTCTTAGTGAAAATGGAGCAAGCTCAGTAATTCTGCATGTGTTTGAATTTCAGATGTCGCTCGCTGCGCGTCCGGCTAGGAAGAACCTTTTCTTTTAACGTGCTATTGTAGGTTTGCACTTCATAATTTGCATGCCAATGGTGTTGGTTGCGTTAAGTGTTTTGGACATTTAAACTTGTTAAGCATAGACTTGATCGACAAAAAGAGCCTGAATATAGCAACAACAACTTAAAATACCTAAACTCCTCGACTGGGAGATTTTCTATGCTTTTAACGTTGCTGATGTAATGAAATCCCAAATTTTCTTTGCGCTTTCAGTTGCGTTAAATAAGAGAAGTTGCTATATGAGCTGCTAGCTACTGGAGTGCTAGCTTCAATAATATGTTTTCGTACAGGCTGTTTTGAAGATCGCAAATAGTTTCCCAATAATGGTGGGGGGCAAGCTCTTCCTCACTCATCACAAATTTAGGTTTTCTTCAATAAGCTACTTTGTCCGCATTCTATTTTCCTCTATATTAACTCCATTTCCGCTCTAAAAGTAGTCGACCTACTAATTATGCTTATGACCTGATCTTGCTTGACACAATCACATCACAGATCCACCTTCTAATTTCTCTTCGACAACCTCATTTAAAGGTCTAAATCCCGATGTACCACAATGAAGGCACCGAAGTGTAAATGGCTTATTCATATCTAGCTAAATTAATCACTATAAATAGCTTCTGAAGCACACTTCAGAACTTAATATTTGCAGTGTCGGTATAAACTTTTGTACATTTTGGAATTATCGCCGTCATAAGAAGTAGGTTCTCACTTGGTTGCATCAAGAGCATGAAACATTTGTTAAGTCAGGATATTAACGTTCTACATCTCCCGAATTATTCTTCATCCGTGCCTCTCCACTTGAGTCTACGGTTTGTAACAGCTTGCGTATTACCGCACCGGAAGGATTACTCCCCAGTGATATTTCCAGGACTCTATAACGGCAATTAAAAGCGACCAATAGTTCAATTACACAGCCTGCTCAATGCAGCGGAATTTCTATGATAATGTTTATTGACATAATTTGTCTAACCACGTTCGCTTTTGCGTAAAACTGGCTACCACAACACTCACTGATGTCAGTCACTATTTCCATTTTGCATTGTTGGAATGTACCTTGACTTTTTCGAAAAGACAAACGTCAGTATTTAGGGAAAGATTTAATGACATTATATCGGCGGGAAGTCAGTCCGCAAGTGATGCTATGTTCCCTTACTGGCAATAAAATTAAGCAACGAACTTTTCTTATGAGAATTACCATTGTAGGTGAGGCAAGCTTGAGTTTGATTTTCTGCCTTTTTCTGTAGGCTTAGACGGCTGATAATCAGTGTTCTCGCAGATCTATATTCGCTGTACCTGCAACGCCTTAGGTCTGTTATCATTGGGCTACACGTTTTCAACAGTGATGGGGAAATAAATTTCCTTGGCCTCTGCTTTGTGTTTGTGTTCAAGACGCCACGAAATAGGATTGGCAAAATGAGTACATTGCGTACATTCCCTAAGTATTTCTACGGCCTGATTTCCGCAGTTTTTAGCTCCTGCAATCTTACTAATATATAACTTGTGGTCAGAAGCTTCACACTCTTTGAAAGTGCTAACGTATTCGTAGTTGCATTTACCCTGTTAAATTCTGATGTTTTCAATATGGACAAAGTGATTCAACTGCGTTTGTAAAAGTAATATCCATGGCGGTTGCTTGGTATGCTTCAATCACCTCTAGCCTAGGTATTCTTTATGAATGAAGACAGTTATGGCTTTTTGTCAACCACCGGGTGGACGGCTACTTAGCTGCGCCTTCTATCGCCGACATCGTCGCGGTTGTTTGGACCGGCGAAATTACATGCGAAACCTTATGGTTTATCAGTTGTTATGCATGAATCAAGGGGTCCTAGAATATTATGGCCTGTAACTTAACTCAGTTGCTACATTTGGGAATTAATGCAAAGTTCAAGCAGATGGCACTTGTAATGGTCAACTCCAAATATCCGACGGACGACAAACATTTAAACCCGTTAAGGTACATCGTAATTAGACTTGACACTTGGGTGCAACAACCACTTGCAAAATTTAGTCTTGGTCGTAAAAACATTAGCTACCAATGAGAACGTTCTGCTGGTAACAAAGATGTAGATGTGTTCTTCATAGAACCGTCTTCCAGAGTCTACCTACTTATTCTTGAAAATTAACTTAGTAGGTCTAGTTTTGTTGTCTCTACCGGCCATGATAGCTAAAGCACGCTTGATAGATTTGAAGTGGTATAAAATTCATTGTGACCACGGTTTGTGTACTTCCGGTAGTTTAGTGTAAAGTGCATCAATTTTGCGCCTGAATCAACGCTTCGCGGTCACACCAACACCTCCAGACGCTCGTGGGTTTAAGATACTGCGAGGTTCGTCCTGTCCCCTAGGCAGGCTAGGATAAGCGACCTACAGATTACAAGGGTGGCGTATGAACCTTTTGACCATGGGCCACTTGTTTGACTGGCCGAATATATTCTAATTTTTAAGTAAACGGTGGTGATGCTTTGATGCGGCATCCGCAAGTATTGTTCTGTTAATACCTACCAGCGCATAGGAAATAGATGGTGTTAACCGGCTTGGTAATTTCGAATTGAGGCAGCATGCTACTGCGAATTCTTCGCCCTATAGGTATAAGGTGTTTCCGTACTTAAATTCGATAGTAATGACTATCCACTTACTTAATTTACAGTACGGCATTACGGCACCTTACAAATTTAAAACCATGGTAAAACTGGACAAAGAGACAGCAAATATTTTCTTTGCTCGACTCCGGAAAATTCCCATGAGAAAAGCTTGCCCAATCACTTAGATTACACAAGATACTACAGGCTGCCATCATTTTAATTCTATACGTAAGACCAAAAGCGCACTTTTTGGATGATGAGGAGACCAATACTAATGGAAAAGCATATGCCATAATTGGAAAACGTACGCATCTCGATAAGAAACTAATGCCATTAAGAAAGGATGCTGATTACTGTTTAGAAGCAGCAAAAGAGTTTTCTCTGTAGTTGATTCTAAAAATACTCAGGTACAAGATAGTTTATGTTAGCGTAGTAATGATAGAAATTTATCGGCAACGTGTATTTCCAGAAAATGATTTAAATTAACATTCCGATATTGCCTAAACTACGGGAAGCAGAAGGTCTTTTCCATACATGCGCCATTGCAGTTCGAAAAAAGGCTCGATAGCGAACAAATTCAATCCAGGTAGTAAAAGCTTGCACAATATTTCTTAGAAAAGCAATGATAAAATAAATATTCCCAATTACAATGTGGAGAATTCTGCTGTAATCTATGAGGTAGAAAACATACAAACCCGGCAGCGTAGCAATTATCTATAAACCAAATTAACGTTGTTATGTCACGGAATACCATCACTTAACCATGAAGCAATACAGCATAGAGCGATAATAAATTAAGAGAAACATACGTGGATGAGCCTCAATATTCTCAATCTGTTTGGGAGTATAACATTAGGAATATTACTAACAAACTCGATACCTACTTCCGCATCAGCAATACATGACGTTTGCCAGCACGTAATAACTTCAGGCTCAAGATAATTCGTGTATTTTAATAACGCAGAGAGCGCAAATACCTGAAAATTGGTCGCTGAGTCAGTGCATGCAAAAATAGTAGAAAATAATGCTGTTGAACTTGTTCTTGAATAAGCAGGTTGATTGTTTCAAAGCGCAAACCGAATGCGTATATTAAGCTTACTTTAAAAATACTGAAAAATACAAAACTACGGAAATACTTAAAAAAGAATCATACACCTAACATAACTAACTATAACTTAGTGCAACAAATTAGGCTAAAAACATTTCTGCTCACAAATTCGTCACGAGCTGTAGAAAAGGATATATGAAGAACAATCATACCAAGAACGCTTGAATTTTTGGTTCCAGCACTATATCATCAGGTACACTTCAAACTCGCAATTTAGTAAACAATAACGAATTGTTCTTCCTAGAAAATTTGATTAATTTATGTCAGCGATACATTTTCCTGGTGCACTAGGAGAGAATTATGCTCACTCTAAATAACAATCTATAGTTTTCCAAAACGCACCTCTAATAGTTTAAACAACACAATATGCCAGGAAGCGCAGCAAGTGACATCCCAGGTAATCAGCTGGCTAATTAAACTATAATAAACAACAACTCCTCAGCACTTATTTTCATAACTTAGATTGTCGGTGCCTAAGGGATGTTGCGTATATTTAGAAAAAATACCTCTTATAATGAATAATAAGATGCGTATTTGATGGGTGTATAAACAGGTATTAATTGTACACCACTCCTAAGCTGTCAGGCAACGGCTATAGGTTTAAATGTGCAGTATCCCAGTTACAATCCCATATAAAATTAAAAGATATTGACCGTTGGTTCACTGATTTCTATATTACAAAATATATCCCTGAAATTGAGGTTTTGAATATCCGAACGACGATTCTATTCTTAATGCACGAAAGTCTGGGTTGAATATATGAACTATACTTTTCTATAGAATCTGCGAATGTGGACTTAAAGTGTCGGCAATATCTTACTTGGAAGGATAAATATTTCTATATAAATATACAACTATTCATCGCAATATTTCTAGACATATGTTTTACGGATTCAGTTGGTGTTACAATTTGGGCGTGTGCTATTATCTACTGAAAATTTTGGTTCAGATTTTAACGCTCATACTCGCATTTTATTCTTGTATTTTTTCTTGCTTTAGTTTTCAATGAGGGGCGTGCATGCTTGGTAAGGTGGAAACAATATATTTGGGAACACATGCCGAGCTCATGCGCTTCGTTGACCTTTATAGACCGTACAATGTGCCATGAAGCGAAATGTGAGCATGCTGCATTATGTAAAATAATAGTTTACATCTAAATTTTCTGAGGAATAATCGTGATTTATTCCTTTGTAACATTCGATATGTTGATTAAATTAAGATCTTCGCTTTTAATTCCACGTTTAGTTTCAACTATGTATTCCACCCCTATGTACTAAATTCTGTTATTTATGGGTATGATTCAATTGCAGCAAAGAATGTGGCTTCGAGTATACATAGCCTGATAGGGCGCTTAGATACCTTTCCTAGGCGACTTCCTTTTAGATAATCTGGAAGTAAATTTTGCGCTTGCTGACACTGTAGAACAATGAACAATGATTTATCGCGGGATAAAAGCAAGTGCTTTACACGTCCCGTAGGATGGTTGAGGTGAATAAGATGAAATCAAAATATGTATGGGTCATCTATCGAACGTATGCGGAAAGGAATACCTTGATAATTAACATCAGTGTAAAATAAAAATTAGGCATCCAGCATAACCGTTCAGAAATGCAGCGGGTGTAGTGATCTTTGACGTAAGGATTGAGCTAAGTAAAATATGGTCGCTTACTTAGGTCCATTTGATACATTTGTCCCGTTGAAAACATACTTGGCGTAATCCACAATATAGGAGCTTAGGTAACAAAAGTTTGGGAGCTAAGAGCAACATCTAATGGTTTTTTGAAAACATCCAGGGTAGGAAAGGAAACAACTGAGTTTGGGAGTGCCTTCCAGGGTTTGCAAATCCCATGAGAAAAGTAATTCCGTCGACACTCTAGACGGCTATATTCTTTCTTCAAATTTAAGCAGTTACCCCTGAGCTGCGTGTTCCAGCTAAGTTTCAGCAAATGGCGGCATACGTGGTTGGGGTCATACAATAACTTTTACGCTAGTATGACATCGCCGCGCAGCCTTGCATAGCGTCCGCTGAAAATCCCCAGTCACTTCAGCCTTCGGTGGTAAGCGTGAGAGCGCAGACCTTTTACATACTTTGTAGCTCTTCGTTGTGGTGCCTCGTTCGCTTCGTGGTCGCTCTTTAACCAACGTTGCCAAGCTTGAATAGCGTATTCCAGATTCAGGCGTACGTAGGAATTGTGCATCATTGGGAAGATTGATAGGTCAAACCTCCTGAATGCCCTTCGCAGCGTGCCGACTTGCTGGTTGCATCTTTTTGCAGCTACCTCAGCCAGTTTTGAACAGTTTAGGTCGCTTTGTACAATCGCACTGAGGCAACGTTCCTGGGAGCTATTCTGCAATATGCTTTTCTTAAGTAAATAGGTTTAGTTATGACTATGGCTTAATTGTACAAAACGACATTTGTCTAAGTTGAATGGCACGACGTTTTGAGTTGACCAGATCGACACTGTGTTAAGATTGCAGTGGAGCCGTTCATGCTCGTTCGGTCCTCTGATCCTTCGCCATATGTTTAACATTATGAGCGAACAATAGGAAATCGGAAGTAATTGACCTCGACAAATGATTAATGAACGCCATGAATAGAAGAGGCCCAAGAACCGTGCCTTGTAGTACTCCACACGCTACATCGATTGAATCAGAAAATGAGTCTCGGACTCTCAACACTATTCGTCGTTCTTGTAGAAAATTACCAAATTAACTCAGCATTATGTTGCCATTGCCGTAATTCTGAAATCGCTAAAGAAGAATGCTATGATCTAAGCGATCAAACGCTTTTGAAAAGTACACGTAGATGACAACGACCCCTACGCAATCATCAACGGTTTCAGTCCAGCTATAGCGTGTAATTAATATGTTGCTATTGCACGAATGCTTTTGACGAAAGTCATGTTGCTCTAGGGCTATTAAATTGTGGCTTTCCGGGTATTGCTTCATTGCATCTGCGATGATTGATTCCATCACTTTGGATAGTACAGCAAGTAGTGTTATTGGACGGTAGTTTGCAGGAGCAGCGCGGCTACCTCCTTTATGGACATGAATGATGACTTGTCGCCTCCATACTGGTAAAATGCTGTTCGCATCTAGAAATCGCTAATAGAAAACAGCCAGTGGTTCTGGTAAATCCCTAGCTACCGCCTGTAGAGCCTTTGGTCGCATGTTGTCAGCTCCTGGAGAATTGTGGATACACAAAGATAAGAACTTCTTCAACACAGTTTCCGCTGTGAAGGTGATGTTTTCTAAACCACATAGTAGAGTATTAGAAATAGGTAGAATCTTTCCGCTCGTTATCTGCTGGAAAGTTTGGGACTAATGCAGCCGTAGGAGTTCAGCTGCTTCCATTGCTGATCGCGTGTACCCATCAGCCGTGACTAGCACTGGAAACCCCGCTTCACCTTTCGAAGACCGTCAACGTTCCTGTGGAGTAGTTCGCGGTTAGTGCAGAATCGCTTCATTAACTTCTGCTGATAATAACCCAGTCCTCGCAGAGCAGTTTCACACAGATGTTACGATGTGTAATATATGCAGTCCATGTTTCGGCATTCAAGCAGTCCTAGTGATCTCGCCACGACAAATCCCTCCGGGACATACATTTACGTGTTCTGCTCCCCAGAAATGACTTGCGCTTGTTTTGGGGTTGGAAGAACTTCTGTTCTGATGCGTACGCCACCAGTGTATTAAACATCCTTGTAAATGTTTCCCGGGCAACATCTGGGGGGCATTCGGATAAGTAAGTCTTGGACGTATCCTTAACAAGCTTAAACAACACATTGTAGTGGGTGAAGGTATGCACTATATCCTCCTCATTTACAGGGTACTCCGCATAGCATATATAGTCAAAGAGTAGTGTAGCATGATCAGTAAGATCCAGTGGTGTGCTTGTAACTATCCTGCCATCCAGGAGTTATTCGTAAATTAGCACAGGATCCATTATCGACGGATTGTTAACAGTTCGAAAACTGTGGCAGAGGTTACGTGGTTGTACAGAGGGTGGCTAGCAATAAGCTCCTGCAAGCAGGATTAAAAATGCATAAAGGCGGTTGCCGGCGTTTCTATGTTGTGCACATTAATGTCTCCCGCTTTGAGAATGTTGGTGTAGGAGGTAATCAAAGGAAACTGAAAAACGTGGTTCAGTTTAGGGTCCATTTCCGAATCTGAGTTTGTGGGCGATAAATCCCGGCTAGTATACATGTGTCCTTGTTTCTTAACCATAGGCGGCGGGTGATTAATTACTTCATACGAGAGGTTTGTATTATAGTATAGAAACACATCGCCACCCCTTCTTGTTCAATCGGTCCGAAGCAGTGACATCCTGGGTAAATTGATCTCATAATCGGTTATCTCAAGCTTTCACCATGTCTCTGTTAGCATGACGAAGGCAAGCGGTTGTGGGGCATGAAATTCTTTAAGTTCGACCAACTTGCTTAGAAAACCTTGTGCGTTTGTGTACAAGCAATATAAGGCTTTTGTTTTTAGGCGTTCTTTAATAGACGTCAAGCTTGGGTAAGTTTTTAAGCCGGCAGTTAGGTGGCCAGCTATTAATTGTTTTTTGATTTATGTTTTTCAATCGTGTTTCATGGTATTAATGTGCTTTCCTAAACACAAGTTTTATTCGTGCTGTTATCGGTTCTTTTATTTGCTGTGGGCAATGTTGTGTCGGTCTCTCTGCAGGACAGTGCAAATAAAGAATTTGGTGCGTTCGCAAGTTCCGTTGAATTGCTTCCGACTTTTGGCCATCCGCCTGGTGCATTTAGCTGGAGCTCTATTTAAAACTTGCTCGAAAATTTAACCAGCTATCCAACAGAAAATACGTCATTCCCTCGGATTGTAGTATTATTTACATTAGCCTTGGATGACAGCAGTTTTAGTTAGTTGATGACGGAACTCTTGTCAGGGATTTGGCAATGACATTGTCAACAGAGAGCGCTTCATGGATGTAGCACCACTGCTGTCGGTCAAGTTTTTGTGCACCGTGATCAAAATAATGCAGAAGCTCGGGAACACCATGAACAAATATTGTTTTCTTGCTATCTCCATTAGCAATGCCGCGTTGCTCAACTACTTCTTCTGGAAGCTCTTTCCAATATAGATCATGTAATATGCGCCCTCGGCTAGGTGATTTGCGAAGACGAACTGCTGAGAGCAAGACAACCTCTGTCTCATCTGCTGAGTCTAGTTTTACTCAAATAATACTAGGTTCATCTAAGGGCACTGAGGTCGGGTGACGCGCTAAGCGTTGCAGTATAGCAGGCTCATCCCGAAAGCCTCGCAGATGGAACTCAACTGGTTGCGATCATCTTGGAACTTGCCTTTAATTGTGTCAGATTTGGATTTGGGAACATTGGCGCTCACGAAAGTTAACGCAGCTTCGTTTCGTCTATCGAGTGTTGGCTTTATAATTTTGCCCGCAATTCGGGTTGTTTAGAGGGGATCACTGGATAAGACGGTGAAAGATGTTTTGCGCATTGCGTGCTTGGTACTGAAGATGAACCTATGTGAGTCCCTTCCGCTGTGTTTGTCGAGCCATCGATGAGTAAGTTACTGCTTGTTATCTGCACCGGATTGTTTTCGGCCCTGAACTGTTCTTGTCATGGCTGAATCTTCAAGTGAAGCGTCTATGGCTAAGGTAATGGACGTAGGCATAATTTTTAGGCTTGCCACTTATGGGTTAGGGGACCCCGTGGATTTAGAGTCACAGACGCTGCAGTGCAGCTGGGCCGTCTATCCCTTCTCTTCAGCTTACACTCAGAGCTTACTTTGGTCGGGTGAGCTAGTACCGTAATCATATTTTCCTCCGAGGGAGCGATTTTAGAATTTCCAAATTGCGCAATTATTTCAGTCATCCTATCGCAGTTTTTCATGAGCAAATGTAAACAGTTGACAACTGAAATGACTTGACATGTTGAAAAAAACCAAGTGGTGTCAGCAACTTTTTTTGTCTGTCTCACTTCTTAGACGGATTTGCCTGCAAATTGCGAACAATACGATCCAATGCAGCTACAACAGGCAATGCTGATATTAGGCACTTTACTGTAGTTGTCTGCGAAACATGAGCGACCTAGAACCATTGGAAGGCTAGTCGTCCTCCTTTTGTTTACAGCAAAACCTATTTGCGCTCACATTGATGAGTGCACTTTGCGCTAGTTTGACGCACGAATACGTCAGAAAACGCACAGGAATTGAGAGTTGTTCAACAGCAACAAAGTCAGGCACAGTAGCACAGGCACAGTAGCTGAGGTGTTCCCTGCGGCCCAGTAACTGAGGTGTTCCTCACCTCTGGCTAACGTGTACGAAAAAAATACCTAGGTCAGGTGGAGAGGCGGATGATGGTCCTAAAGCGCAGACTGTCGGATTCAGCAATTAATCGACTCGCAGTGGTACACGCACACACTAAGCGGCCGCGAGTGTTTATCGACCTAACTTAAGCGGCGAGGCAGGTTGAGCGCGGATAATCGTCCCTAGAGCTGCTCGGTTGAAGAGTGGAGCAAAAGGGCGGTAACTTTGTATTACTACAACTTGCATGGATGATTGCCTCATAGTTCGGGAGTCATCAACTTATTCTTCCGAATGACACAAAAATCTTTTCCGAAAGACCGGGTTCATGTAGTTACACAAGTAGAATTCGGCAAAGAATCTGCCGAAAAATGGGGACTGTAGGAAGTGTGTAATCCTCACAGATTAGACCCAGGATTTGAGAAGCAAAGCGTAGAGCTCATCGAACTGGTTCGACGAGCATCACATCATTCTTGCCAACTAACTGATAACTCTTGGTGTCTGCTTTATTTCAGCGTGAATGAATAAGAGAAATTTGTGGGACAGAGTTTACTACAAGCACATCAATTGCTTTTTCTGGAGGGTGTCAACTGAATTAAACACGTTAAGAATGCAGAGAAACCAATATGACAAATTCAGCAAAGCAAGCTAAAGATTGAATAGAAACCCCTAAAACGCATACGTCCATTTACCTCCTCTGATTAACGTTAAAAAGACGCATCATTTAGGATGGATACGCAATCCTTGCAGGCTCAAATATTTTACACCATTTTTTTAAAATTGGCCTTTATTTAATTGTTTAAAAATAAGCAAATTTTGTGCTTATCCGTGTTGTTAAATTGCGATATGCAGTCTCTATTGGGGCCCCGGTACACTTCAAAGTAAACTTTGCTCGGCGTCATTGTTATAATGATAAATACTGAAACACCGCTACCTCAAATGCGGTCCATGTGATCGGAGTGACCAAGGTACGCTTCAAGGTCCACCGAAATCTCAAGTACTATGGCGTGTCGCAAACATACTACAATGCACGGACACTAAGCTCACGGGAGTTTCTGGAGCCGCGGCGTACCTTGATGTTATCAATTTAACGGGTCGGACGACAGAAGAACTATTTCAGCGGCCTACTAAAGTGCTCGTACCTCTCCAGTCGTATAGTATCGGTATCCGTGAAGACAAGTGTACCTTTTTTACACCAACCATCAAGTTGCTCCGCTTTATTTTCTCAAAAGACCTCTATCGCCCGGATCCAGAAAATATCCGAGCTATTGTAAAAATGCCCCAATCTGTGGGCTTGCAATCTTTGCGTTCATTCTGTGGCCTAATCAGTCATTACAGTGCTTTTCTGGCCGAACTGCATCGCCTGCGTGCCCCGTTGAATAAGTTACTGAGCAAGGGCCAAACCCGGAATTGGACACAAGAATGCCAGACTGTGTTCGAGTGGGACAAGTCGTGGTTGGATCCAGACTTACTTATTTTACAGACATACTTACTTACTTACATTCAAAAGTGCTCTCCACCTCCTGCAGCGAAATATATATATAATTCACAAACGCCAGCACAGGTAATGATGAAGTAAAATATTTGCATGATGTTTGCTGCACTTCGTCAGTCCCCAGAGTCCATAGCTGTTGAAAGGAACCTCAAGATGGAACTTGACTTTCATTGGCGGTATGTTGCCAAGATACGTTGGTTTAAACCGGGTCAGCCTTAAATTGTGCTTGATTGTCGGGACGTACACGCGAAATGGACGTCAGGCACAATCGCTGGCAAGTCTGGAAGCACTATTTACGACGCGCTGGTTGGAATAAACGTATGAAAACGCCAATCAAACCTATTGCGACCAATATTGCGTCAGTCACAAGCAACAGAATCCCCCGAGCTTCTATTTATCTGTTGACAGACAGCTTCAACTTGCATAAAACGCCAGTAGAAGAATCCTGTCAACAGACAAATGGGAAAAGAACGCAGAGCACATAATCCGAATCCAGAATACCACAACAAAGGTAAAAAACCGGGAGGAAAATAACAGCTTCCAGAAGGATTCAGATCAATCCCAGGCAAGCATCATACACAACCGCGACTGTTTTGGTAGAGGAGATATCTCGGAATCAGATAAAAACATAAAGGAGACGGCTACGCAACTTGCAACACACGGACTACGAAACACAAGAACAAAGGAATATTTGTGATGGGGACTGAAAGCTGGGATGAAGGAAATCGCCTTCCCTGTGCGGTCGATCAGGCGATCAATCGAGCGGACGAAAGCGTCTCCAAACACCCAGGCGATTGTACTTTCGCTTCAGAGTTTTATGCAAAATATTGGAACATATATTTGCAGCGGCGCTCATGGAATATCTTGTGAGAAATTACCTCACAGCAACAAGGAACCGGCAGAAATCGATTCTGCACAATATATATATAATAGGCAATCTGTAGTAAGGATATTGTGCCATCGGAATCATAGCTGAATACGAAAATAATTTGCATAATACGAAAAGAGCTACAAGAGTTGCATTTTTGTCTGTTTTATCACTCACAGTTTATGAAAGTTTTCAGTTTGTTATTTTTTGTGGGGAAGAAGAAGGGACAGCTCAACAAACCAATGCTAACGCCCGCCGCTGACATCGACCCAGAGCCATGGCTTCCAAGGTCCTTAACTAGGAAGTATCCGCATCCCTCGGACCCAAACCAGTTAGACGGCAACAACCGGCCGAGGCCAAATGTTTCATCAGCTTATTCATGCGGCTCCTCCATGTCTTAGGCTCTGCACCAGATTGAATCTTGCAGCCTTGTCCAACAAGTGCAAACAACGCACGACAAGGGTACGGCTGGACAGGCATGAGCAATACATGTCCAAACCACCGCCGTTGATGAAGTGAGATGAGCTTCTCGAGCGAGTGGCTTCCACGTCCCAAAACACTATGTCTAACTACCACATTGCTTACGTGGTGCTGCCACCACACACAGGCAATGGACTGCAGACAGCGGTGCTTGAAGACCGATAGCCTGTGTAAGTCATCTTTTCAAATGTGCCAGGTCTCGCATCCGTACAACGTTACAGCACGAACAGTTGCAAAATAGACCTGCTCTTTGATAGAGAGACGAATGTCTTGGTAACGCCACAAATGTCTCAGCCTAGAAAAAGCAATGCTTGCTCTCAAGATGCGCATCATCATCTTGTCTGCAACATATCCGCCAGCAGTGATGCAACTTCCCAATCCTTTTTTAATCGTAAGTCTGGCTTTACCGCATTGCCCTGATCCTGGATCACCTGCCTGGTCTGTTTCCCCCAGTCTGCTACTATGCTACTAAGTCTACGCGGTATGCGCCCCGTAGTCTTACATGATGTTTTCCTTAAATTTAGAACCTGCCTGACTTGCCCACCATCTAAAGCTGGCCTCTTTCTTACCTTTACCACATGTCTTTATCCAAACGCGGCGACTAATCAAGTCTTACTCGATCGGCCTCTTGCTCTCCGGATTCATTCAGACTTCTGAGAGGTCGCCTCTCTTTGTTCGTCTGACTCCACTATCCCTTTACATTACCTAGAGAGCCTCGTGAACTTCTCCCACCCATCGTCAATAAACCTTTCCCATTCTGACCCAAACCCTTATTATCGCGCTCTGATTTCATTTCTTTAATTGGATTGCACGATCTTACTGCTCTGAGGGGATCTAGTCACACTGATTTGCCTCTTTCTCTTTTATGCTCCAATGCTACTCTGACTTAAGTGGTATGCGCTTTGCAGACTTAGCGCTCTTGTCCCCCTACCCGGAGATTCTGCTTGACTCGCTCAACCTCTATTGTTGCGGACCTTTACCTGTCTTTAAATTTACGCGCTATTCTTACGCGCCGACTAATCTAGTTTCGCTAGATCAGACACTTGTTTCCAGTTTTACTTAGAGTTATTCCACGTTACAAACCTTGGTTCGGCTGACTCGACGTCTTGCTCACATCACCTGGAAAGCCTCGTGGGATCCCTCACTACTTATCCGTAAACCTTTTCATACCGACCCTAACCTTTTCTCATCTCGCTTTCTGTTTTCATTCCCATTTTTAATCGGACGACCAGCTTTACTGCCATGCCGTGATCCTGTCTCACTGGACTAGTCTGTTTATCTCTGACTGCTCCCATGCTGCCGAGCCTTGAACGGTTTTGGCTCCGCTGAGTCAACTCTACTACCCCTCCTCTGAGGGACTTACAGACTGGTACCCTCATTATTGTTAAAGCCTCTTTCTTATCTGTATTTTACGACCTAGTCCCAAAGCGCCGATTAATCCAATACCGCTTAGTTGGCCTCGTATTCACTGAATTCATTTGGACTTCTGAGACATCACTTCTATTGGTTTGGCTGACCTAATGTTGCTGTTTACACTACTTGGTGAGCCTCGTGGGCTTTTCCACTCTTTACCAATAAACCCTTCTCACCTCGACCCTAAGCTTTTCCTCTCTCGCTTGCTGTTTTCAATCCCTTTCTTATCGGACGTCCGGCTTTACTGCATTGCCGTGATATTGGCTCACTTGCCTAGTCTGTTTCCCTCAGTCTGCTACTATGCTAGTAAAACCTACGCGGTATGCGCCCCGTAGTCTTAACATGATGTTTCCCTTAAATTTAGAGCCTGCTTGACTTGCTCACCATTTACTGCTGGCTCCTTTCTTACCTTTACTACATGTCCTTATCCACACGCGCAGACTAATCAAGTCCTACCCGATCGGCCTCCTGCTCTCCGGATTTATTCAGACTTCTGAGACGTCACCTCTCTTGGCTCGTCTGACTCTACTATCCCTTTACATTACCTAAAGAGCCTATCGGACTTCTCTTACCCATCGTGAATAAACCCTTCTCATCCTGTCGCTAACTTATGTTTTATCGCGCTCTGTTCTCAATCGTTCATCAACTGGCGGTGTGGTGAACTAGTCCACCGATCAGTTTCCTTCTCTCTGATTGCTGATATGCTACTCTGACTTAAGTGGTATACGCTATGCAGACTCAACGCTCTTGATCCCTTACTACGTGAGGCTGCTAGACTCGTTCACCTTCTGTTACAGCCTCTTTTCCTGCCTTTAAGTTTACGTGCTATTCCTACGCGCCGACTAATCTAGTCTCGCTAGATCAGCCACTTGTTTCCACTTTTACTTAGAGTTATTCCACGTTACAAACCTTGGTTCGGCTGACTCGACGTCTTGCTTACATCACCTGGAAAGCCTCGTTGGCTCCCTCACTACTTATCAGTAAACCTTTCTCATACCGACCCTGACCTTTTCTTCTCTCGCTTTCTGTTTTCAATCCCTTTCTTATCGGACGTCCGGCTTTACTGCATTGCCGTGATATTGGCTCACTTGCCTAGTCTGTTTCCCTCAGTCTGCTACTATGCTAGTAAGACCTACGCGGTATGCGCCCCGTAGTCTTAACATGATGTTTCCCTTAAATTTAGAGCCTGCTTGACTTGCTCACCATTTACTGCTGGCTCCTTTCTTACCTTTACTACATGTCCTTATCCACACGCGCCGACTAAGCAAGTCCTACCCGATCGGCCTCCTGCTCTCCGGATTTATTCAGACTTCTGAGACGTCACCTCTCTTGGCTCGTCTGACTCTACTATCCCTTTACATTACCTAGAGAGCCTATTGGACTTCTCTTACCCATCGTGAATAAATCCTTCTCATCCTGTCGCTAACTTATGTTTTATCGCGCTCTGTTCTCAATTGTTCTTCAACTGGCGGTGTGGTGATCTAGTCCACCGATCAGTTTCCTTCTCTCTGATTGCTGATATGCTACTCTGACTTAAGTGGTATACGCTATACAGACTCAACGCTCTTGATCCCTTACTACGTGAGGCTGCTAGACTCGTTCACCTTATGTTACAGCCTCTTTTCCTGCCTTTAATGTTATGTGCTATTCCTACGCGCCGACTAATCTAGTCTCGCTAGATCAGCCACTTGTTTCCACTTTTACTTAGAGTTATTCCACGTTACAAACCTTGGTTCGGCTGACTCGACGTCTGGCTTACATCACCTGGAAAGCCTCGTTGGCTCCCTCACTCCTTATCAATAAACCTTTCTCATACCGACCCTAACCTTTTCTTATCACGCTTTCTCTTTTCATTCCCCTAATTAATCGGACGAACAGCTTACTGCCCTGCCGTGTTTCTGTCTCACTGGACTAGTCTGTTTATCTCTGACTGCTCCCATGATACCGAGGCTTAAACGGTATTGGCTCCGCAGAGTTAACTCTATTACCCCACATTATTGTTATAGCCTCATTCTTATCTGCATTGTACGACCTATTCCCAAAGGGCCGATTAATCCAATACCGCTTAGTCGGCCTCGTAATCACTAAACTTATTTGGACTTCTGAGACATAACTTCTATTAGTTCGGCTGACCTATTGGTCCTGTTTACACTACTCGGAGAGCCTCGTGGGCTTTTCCACTCCTTACCAATAAAGTCTTCTCACCCCGACCCTAACCTTTTCTTCTCTCGCTTTCTGTTTTCATTTCTTTTTAACTCGGACGTCCGGCTTTACTGTCCTGCCGTTATCCTCTCTCACCTGACCCGTCTGTAACTTTCCGCCTGCTTTTATTTCTTATTATCCTTGGCCTTTTCTCTTATTGCGCTCCCATTTTTATTCCCACAGCTTACACTCATTGCGCCTATCCAAGTTATCCTCGTGCGCATGATCTCATTTGCTCTGAGCTCGTACCTGAGTATTGGCGGCACTCGGACCATTGCTATTTGTTGCTTGACTAGTACTTCCATTAGTATGCTCAACTTACCACTCTTTCTATTCCTATGCTCTTTACCTTATGCTCGCAGTGGTATACTAATGAGACCGTGCGTGTCATAACGACACCCAATGCACGGCAGTTTTGGCCCCATGTGACCATTTTTCCTAGATTCTGAAGGCTTTTGGACTGTAGAATCATGAACGCTTTAGTTTTATTACTCTTACGAACTACTCCTCGTGCCGTCAGCATTCATTCGCTCCTAGCCATTCCTTGAAATTCCTCTTCCTCTTGGAATTTTGCTCTACCTGTCTTGCTCCCGCATTCGGTCTCAACCTAGTTGTCCTCAGTTTCACCTAAGATGCCTCTCGCATTCTGGCTTCTGCCATCATCATCGGTTTACCAGTTTCTCTAAAACTATCGCATCATTCGCTTAACTATTGTTAAAAGCTTTGTTATATCGGTCTTTTGACCCTGCTCGTGCAGAACCTTCTTCCCGCGTAGCAGCTGTCGTCTGAGTCACACCAGCGACGTAATGTAGAGAACGCGCTTGCCAATTATGTATGCTAAACAAAATTACGAAAATTTGAAGGTATCATAGGCACCGGTGAGCGCCACCAGTCTGTGTTATTGCTTCTTGATTCATTGCTGTCTCTGTTTGGCCACCTCTTGTCCGTTGCCCGTTTTTCCAAAGATTCCCACAGGTACATCCGCCAAAACAAGCAGGCTTATCCACTGGGACCGGCGGACCCATCCTCAAAACGCTTGGTCCTATCTCCAGGAAATGAAAAACCCACACACTTGTCAAAATGGAGCTTATTCCGCCATTCCGGAGGCGCTAACTACATGGGGTCTAAACAAATGGGTTTAGCTTGCCTCGTACTCAGAGAACAATTTACTCACCTGGAAGAATATATGTACATGGATCCCCCGTTTCACAATCGAAGACAAACAACCCTGGCTTGATTGCCTTCACTGCCTCAAACATTCCTATTCGCCAGTCACCTGGAGCTATTCTGATGTCATTTCACGGACAGCGTTGCGCACGTATACGTGGCTATTCCGATGGTCTTCCATGGAATTTTCACTTAGCTACGGAAACAGTTACACTTACTTACATTTGCGGGAATCCCAAATCCAATTTGCGGAGAATGGCGTTTTTACCTATTAAGGACATATTCAGCCACAAGAAGCAACTTCACTCACCCACCCCATGACAAGTCCAGCGAGGATAGCTGGACATGGTTTGCTAGCCGAGCAAGAATATAATAGAAGAGCCGGCCTCTATTAACAATGTGTTTACTCACCTGCATAATTATCAATCGACTCTTCGAATCTTGCATCATTGACCAGCTTCAACGACTGCTGGCGTATCAGAACTAAGCCATTCGGCCAACCAACGAAGAATTTAGGCTGTCAACCGACTGCGAATAATAGAATGCAAAATCGGTCTATACGATGCATAACCGACTTGCACTACTGTTCAACGAAAGCTACGGCAGTGTTCCAGGACGTGGTGGGTTTTCGCCTGGCAAGCGTTCTCCCTATAAAAAGCCACAAATGTCCGCTTAACAACACTGCAACGTGGCGGATGTGACTCGCCACAAAATAAAGTCACAGCTATGCATATCACACTGACACAGTCCTCAGCCTTCTACATCGAACCTGTGCAACTAATTCTGCTATGAACAATGCTTTGTTGGAGCACAGATCATCTCTATCTCGTAATGGTTATTGGTTGCAAAAAGCCTTGTTTAGGCTCCTGTGCTCACGGTTCACTAACTGGCGAAATTACCCCCAACTTGTGTTTTGACGGATTTTTGCGCGCCACAGCGCCATAATGTCCCTGGGTCTGACTATTACCTGACAGTATGCTCACTCATACGGACATCATCTTTCTTTTATAACTTTCATCAAAACGAAATGTTTTAACATTCCACAGAAGCTATGCTTGTATGCATATTTGATCACGCCTTTACAGGTGTGTCTCGTTTTACCGAGAATATAATATTTATTTATTTATTTAAGTAGACAAAGCTTTCCACAACCTATAGTGTCTCACCAGCAAGCGAGGGTACCAGCAGAGGTACCTGCCAGTCTTGGAAGAGAGCCTTGCTTTTGGATGGCGTAAAGTACATACCGTCCTTTAATGCTTCAATCGCCAAGCGGTTTAACACAATACGGACGACATGTCGGTCGTCGCCCAGCAAGACGAAATCATCAGCCAAATCCAAATCAAAAAATCTACTAAGTGGGAGGAGCTCAACACCAGCGTTCAACGAATCACCTAATGCGTTCTTCAAGACATACTTAATCGCAAATTTGAATAGGAATGGAGAGATAGGGTATCCTTATCCTACTCCACTGAAGACCACATAGGTAGGCGAAAGCTTGCCATAAGTCCTAACCCTGCCCGTGGTCCGACTATATAGCGCACGCAGTATGGAGACGAACTTCTCAAGGACACCCTTCCTCAGAAGCCAGTGCCACAGTATTGTACGATCGACAAAACCGCAGGCTGCATGGATTTCCAGGAACACAGCAATCGTTGGCCTCTGATAAACATGGCGGAGCTCGTGGGTCTGGTGAAATTTGAAGATTTGCTCGATGTAGCTGCGACCAGGGCGATACCCAGCTTGTTATTCTCGTTGCAACGATTCGCGTGTTTGGGATAGCCTGCAATGTATGATGGACACTAGCAGCTTGCAAACGACGGGGACTAAACTTATTCCTCTGTACTTAGAACAGATGGTGCGCAGGTCCTTTCTAAAGATAAGGACGACTATCGATTCATCCTCAAGATGACGAAACATTCACTCACAACCGAATTTTCGCGAACAAGGCGGTGAGTTTTTGAACCGGCGATGCGACACCATCTTTAATTAGAGCCGGAGGAAGAGCAGCAGGGTCGGGGATTTATAACGCTTCATGTGCAGGAGCTCCTGCTCGATTACCTGTTAAGATGGAGGGTCTGTGGGGGTAGACCACTCGGCCACAGCGCGCTCGCCGGCGGTAGCAGATGGAGCTGCGGGCCAATAAAACTGTGGGCCAAAATGTTCGGCCCATGGCTCCAACCGTTGTTGAAGATTGATGATTACGTAGCCATCGGCTTCGCATATTGTTCAACTTATACCAGATCGTACACCTTCGGTGAATCGAATGAGATGGAAGAGTGTTTTGGTATTATTAGAGAGACCAGCAAGCTCCATCTCCCTAGCATGTTCACATCACCAAGATCCGCGGTCCACTTGCAGACGCCTTTGCAACTCTGTACCTAGGGATTGGCCTTCTTCACTGTGTCTGTAATACGATGGGAGCAAGCGGCGTCTGTCCATCAGCAACCAGGAGTCGGCGAAAATCCAATGCTTCGGTGGGTGAAGGATAACGCCACCAGTGTCGATACTGGCGGAAACTAAACATCTTTGATATGCTCGCACTGCGAATCAAGGTCACCGTCAATAGTTGAGCTAAGCAAGATTGACAGTGAGGCTTGGTACCTGGTTACAATCGCAGGGTTTTGTAGATTCGCGACGTCGGTTAGTAGTAGACGCGCTCAGGTGATCCTCTTAGGTGCATGCAAATCATGGCAGGAACTAATGCGTGATCGGAGTCTAGATACGTTGATCAGTACGATCGGCACTCCGTTACGCTTCCGCGCCATCTGTAGCTAATTGCTATGTGGTCAAGCTGGGAGCACTCTTGCGTTCGTGAGGGAGGGTGTCAAATACCATTGTGTCTCCTGGAGTGCCGAAAACTAGTGCTTGAAATTAACAAGCGATAATCAGAGCAAAGAGCAAGCAATCAGTAACAAAGTCTGACCTAGTTCATGAATGACTGCGTCAATCCCTCTGGAGAAACGCAGAAGTTCATGTAGTTGTTGATATAAGCTATATGAAACTGCATCCGGGCTGAAGTTTGTATTGGCGTAGGCGGAAACGACAAACAAGGCACGCTTATCGTCTTGACGCCTGCTTAAGTTACATGAACCATTTTGTGTGACTGCACAGAGCTGGCTGTTGACTTGGATACAGTCAAGCAGAGTTGATTCATCTCTGGCAATCAGTACAACTCCAACATTAGCTTGACCAGTGGCTGCAGCTTCTGGGTCTCCGGAAAGCCGCAAATAGTATTAGGTGTCAGAGTTTACCGGAGAGGCCATTCTGATGACGGCGCTAGAGTCTTGTAATCTGGTCTCTGCACCGCAACTGATGTCTACCAAAAGCGCTTCAAGAGTACGGGCAAGACATGATTGTAGACTGACCTGCATCAAATTTAAACATTAAACGCTGAGATGATGAATGGAGAACCAGGTCGAAGAAGAGCCGGAGCTTCGTTGGAGTGAGAGGCGGTTGCGATCACAGGACAATAAAACCGGGAGGTTGGTTGTTACTTCCATCAGCTGCGAGACGTGGGTCAATTGTGACGGTGACCGGAGAAGACGTAAGAGTACATACGGGTGAAGGACAATAGGGGGTGATCTGTTAGTGGAGGTTGAGCGGTTGAGTTAGCACAGAAGATAGGCATAGCAGTAGCAGTAGTAAGCGGTGTGGTCCATGCTTCGTCAGTGGGCGTGATACTACCCGTAATGCCCAAGCCGACGTATTGGGTTGACTTAGGGGCCCTAATCCGAGCCATTGATCAAAGACCTAACCTACAAGGCAGCAGGGCGATGTGAAGGCATCGCAATCCGTTGAGATCCAGTGACCAAATATATGGTTCATACGCCTTTCGGTCCGTGAAGGATCCGAAGCCCAACGCACCCTTAAAGTGCAATGCCTCTCAGGGAGGGGCAAGGGGCGGTGAATTTATTTAGTGACGAGTCACATCCGCCACGTCGTAGTGATGTTAAACGGACGTATGTGGGTTTTTATAGGGAGAACGCATGCCAGACGATAATTCACCACATCCTAGAACACTGCCGTCGAACCATTCGCTGGAAAGGGAAAACCCGAACCACCCAGCTGGCACCACGGGGAGGTTGTTCGGCAAGACAGTCGATCCTGCACTACATATTGCTGCTAGCCAGAGCAAGCTGGAGAGTGTTAACTGATGCCAGATTGGGAGTCTACGTTGTCTACCTGGACGTCTCGAAAGTGTTCAGTCTTTTGGACCCAGCATTCACCATCACAAACTTCAAAACAATGGAATCGACGGCCGTATATTTGTTTGGAGGGGCAACTTCCTCGTTCAACGTCAGTTTCGGGTGTTAGTCCGCAACTCCATTTCTGACCCAATGACGTACAGCTAGCGTAACTCAAGGATCGTTAATGGGGCCACGTTTATTCCTAACATTCATTAACGGTCTTACTAGTCTATTGCAGTCGACATTCTTACCATTTGCAGATAATACTAAACTTTGGCATGTTATCAAGAAATTGGATAACCACACGACATTGCAGAGCGACCACGACAGGGCATATGCGTTTTCATCCGACTAACGGCTCCAGTTCAACGTGAGGTGCAAAGTTTTAAGCATCCGCACTGTAGCTTATCTATGAATATTGACTTGGGGCACAGCAGTTCCAACCTGCTTCCCAAGAAAACGATCGCGCGGTGATCATGCAGGAAGAAATGGGTTGCTCGACACAAGCTAAAAAAGCATCAAACAGAGCGAGTCAACATAGAAGAAAATTACGAATGGCTTTCTACAGTTGTGGGACATAACAGTTTCCGCAAATGCTGAACACCTACGTGAGGCTTCACGTGGAATATGCGATCCAGGTCTGACATCACTGGCGCAAGCGCGACGTCGATTCAATTGAACTTGTGCAAAGTAGAACAATCAAACAGGTTAGAGAATGGTTTCCTCTCTACTACCAACAAAGACTACAGTCCATGAGATGGTAACCAGGAAATATGGACGTCACGAGGAGAACAGGTCAGGGTTTAATTAATAATGACCAACCCCATTCACCCATATAGCAAACGGTTGCAGCCAAGCAAAAATAACAAACTGAGATACCATCAGCCTCCACTGGCTAGGCACTACACTCGAATGATTGTCGACGAACGTTCCCCTTTCCGTGCGTCCCGCGTCTACCATGTCATCCTAAGTCAAGATTTCCTTGCCAGAGTTATTGACGCTTTTAAAATGCCTTGATGAAAAGATTTCGAACCTACATTACTGTATAAAATTAAACGAATGTTAACTTAAAGTACCAAACATTTAGCGTGGAGCGTTTCTAAAATACCATTCAGTGATTTCACGTTAGCCAGGATAAGAACGCTGAAGGAAAATGGCCAAGCACAACTTTCAGTGGAGACTTGTTGCCCCAATAAAGTAAACCCAGATGATTGGTCTCCAACCTCAAACCAAACAATAAGCAAGTCCTGCTGCCTGTCGAAGGAGGAGATCCTAGCTAACACATCATTCAAAGCTTAAGACTTAACCAGTGTGGACACACATACGTACCAGCACATGAAGAGATCTAGGGTGATCGCTAGCAGCGACATAGTGGTTGCATATTCAGCGGCCTAACCATGGTGACTTAGACAGGCCACCACTTAACTGGTATTCCAAAGTACAGCAATAGCTGCTTAGCGGTTAGACAATCGTGTGCCCATGTCATTGTGAAGATCAGGTGGGACAAAGATCCCATAGAAGTAAGTAGACCAACCTGAAGCTGAACAATTAAAATACTAAGGTTGCTTAATTCGATCACAGAAAGTGACTCAACAAAAAGTAATACGGTTGCAAGTTTGGCGTTTGCACGACGTTAGTGAGTGTTTATTTTCCTCCATACCCGTAGGCGAAATGTTAATCAGTCATCGCTTCAGTGTCTCCATGTATGGCGTTATGTAATGGTAATAGGAACCTATGCATTCATAAGATAATCAGGTTTCACTTCCAAATGCTCGCCCATGGTGGTGTAGAAAGTCAATCATCTAACTTGTTTTCCGCGGTTCAGCAATGGCTGCTAGGCGGTTAGACAATTTTGTGCGATTATTATTGTGAAGTTCATGGAGGACATTGTTCCCATTGAAGTAAGTAGACCAACCTGAAGTTGAACAACGAAAATAATAAGGTTGCTTAATTCGATCACAGTTTGTGACTGAACCAAATGTAATAGGATTGCAAGTGTGGCATTGACACGACTTTATTCAGTGTTCGTTCGTCTCCACACCCATGGAAGAGTTTATTAATCAGTAATCGCTTCAGTGTCTCTATGGATCTTGTTACGTAAATGACATGGGAACCTATGTATTATTAGGGTAATAACACTTCACTTCCATATGATCGCCCATACGTGTTTAGACACTTTAACAAGTGGCTCCAAATTTGAACGATTAGAAGCGATGTCAATGCAGATGAAACCTCCCTGTTACGTCAATGGACTGGCATGCTATCCTAATGAAATCGGTATCAATCAACAAAGAAAAAATTAAAGGGGCTACAATGAGTACGGTGTTAATACATGCCACATCGTCCTGCTAGAAAGAACGCAAGACTTATGATTAGTGGCGACGCAGACATTTCACTCGCGTACATCAAGTGTGTACTTATAACAGACATACACTGTTGTCTCACCCACGGGCCTTCCTACAATGTGTTTGCAATCATTGACAAAGGCAACCGCACCCACTAAGCCTGCTATGGATCACTGTTTCAGCTAGTCTTAGAAGCATTCGTGTATGCACGCCGTGACACAGGTTGTTAGTGACTTGGTAACTACTGGGAAACATTTTGTCATTGGAATGTAGGCAATTCCGGAGACATAGTTAAAGGAGGAAAATTGATCAAAAATCTATGCTTACTATGCGTATGCAATGCTCGTAGGCAGCTCATACCATTGCCGTGGGGTCGCCTGAGGTTTAAAGCTTATCCATCACTTGGAAGTGAAGTGTAAACATCATGTTGAAATGCAGGATTGACGCGCATCTTACGACCTTAACATATCGGCAGGTCCATGGGTCCTGTAGCGGTAACTGATTACCGAAGTGGCCAACAGGTGTGGCGACGAACGAACACTCACTAATGTCGAGTCACCGCCACACTAGGAACCCTCCTCTTTGGAACATCGCCTACAGATCCACCTAGGATCTCACCTACACTAAGAACTTGATAATAGTATACAATGCACCGTCTATATAAGGAAAACCTATCTGCGCTATTCACATGAGTGTACGGCCGACTGAAAAAACACAGCACGTAAAATTTATAGCTGTAAAGCGTTTTAAAATTTCTATTTGCCAAGTTCTAGCTTTACCTCCTTCATACGAATTATTGCATTGTTTCCGATTACCTTACACTGCCTTAACCATCACATGCACATCCTGGGGAAGCCGCACACCTATCGATTCGCCAGATTTCTCCAACTTGCACGATTACACTATGCATACCTCATCACATGTGGCATGATAGGCAAGCGAGCAAGGAAGGCAACCGTGCAGTCAACCCGTAAGCCGACAAAGCTTCTCTTCCAAACGGGTTACAGTTTCAACACAAACAACCAATCCGCTTTCTAGCACTACTTAATTAGTTGTCATCACGCTCGTGTAAGCCTTCAAAGCTTCTCTTCCAACAGCTGTCAAGTGTTTCGGCCACAACAAAAACCACTAATCCGCTTCTTATTACCACACACATATTTCATCTCGCCCCCGTGCAAGTGAAACCTCCTTACGCCAAATTGTCAGCATGAGTAAGCACGTATTATGTCTTTCATTGGCTGATTCTTGACACAATTTAAGTGCGTTAGTACACCGATTGCGATCAGCAGACATGCGACCCACAAACTGAGCGAATGGTACAGCGGTATTAAGCCCGCAGGTAGTTTTAAAAAAAACTGTCGTTCCAAAATATGCTCTGGTATAAAAATATTAGCGCATTCTGTGCCCTACCGATGCGCGCCTGAAGAAAAGCCAAGGCGTTGTCTCTGTATTCAGAACGTCCAATAGACATGACTTAATGCGTCCATAAGACTGCACGCGCAAACAGTGTTACACTTATTAGTCTTCACTTTGGTGTGGCCACAGACTCGACCCAAACTGCATCGCGTGATACGCAACAGACTAATGTGGTCCAGGTCACACGGAAAGTTTACGGGGCTGCAAATGCCAAACAATTGAAGCGATCAATATTACCGGTTCACCAGCGGGTTCGTCTTCCTGTCGAGGGTGATCAGCCAATGGAAGACATAATACGTGCTTACTCATGCTGACAATTTGGCGTAAGGAGGTTTCACTTGCACGGGGGCGAGATGAAATATGTGTGTGGTAATAAGAAGCGGATTAGTGGTTTTTGTTGTGGCCGAAACACTTGACAGCTGTTGGAAGAGAAGCTTTGAAGGCTTACACGAGCGTGATGACAACTAATTAAGTAGTGCTAGAAAGCGGATTGGTTGTTTGTGTTGAAACTGTAACCCGTTTGGAAGAGAAGCTTTGTCGGCTTACGGGTTGACTGCACGGTTGCCTTCCTTGCTCGCTTGCCTATCATGCCACATGTGATGAGGTATGCATAGTGTAATCGTGCCAGTTGGAGCAATCTGGCGAATCGATAGGTGTGCGGCTTCCCCAGGATGTGCATGTGATGGTTAAGGCAGTGTTAGGTAATCGGAAACAATGCAATAATTCGTATGAAGGAGGTAAAGCTAGAACTTGGCAAATAGAAATTTTAAAACGCTTTACAGCTACAAATTTTTCGTGCTGTGTTTTTTCAGTCGGCCGTACACTCATGTGAATAGCGTAGATAGGTATTCCTTATATAGACGGTGCATTGTATACTATCATCAAGTTCCTAGTGTAGGTAAGATCCTAGGTGGATCTGTAGGCGATGTTCCAAAGAGGAGGGTTCCTAGTGTGGCGGTGACACGACATTATTGAGTGTTCGTTCGTCGCCACACCTGTTGGCCAATTCGGTAATCAGTTACCGCTACAGGACCCATGGACCTGCCGATATGTTAAGGTCGTAAGATGCGCGTCAATCCTGCATTTCAACATGATGTTTACACTTCACTTCCAAGTGATGGATAAGCTTTAAACCTCAGGCGACCCCACGGCCATGGTATGAGCTGCCTACGAGCATTGCATACGCATAGTAAGCATAGATTTTTGATCAATTTTCCTCCTTCAACAATGTCTCCGGAATTGCCTACATTCCAATGACAAAATGTTTCCCAGTAGTTACCAAGTCACTAACAACCTGTGTCACGGCGTGCATACACGAATGCTTCTAAGACTAGCTGAAACAGTGATCCATAGCAGGCTTAGTGGGTGCGGTTGCCTTTGTCAATGATTGCAAACACATTGTAGGAAGGCCCGTGGGTGAGACAACAGTGTTTGTCTGTTATAAGTACACACTTGATGTACGCGAGTGAAATGTCTGCGTCGCCACTAATCATAAGTCTTGCGTTCTTTCTAGCAGGACGATGTGGCATGTATTAACACCGTACTCATTGTAGCCCCTTTAAGTTTTTCTTTGTTGAGTGATACCGATTTCATTAGGATAGCATGCCAGTCCATTGACGTAACAGGGAGGTTTCATCTGCATTGACATTGCTTCTAATCGTTCAATTTTTGGAGCCACTTGTTAAAGTGTCTAAACACGTATGGGCGATTATATGGAAGTGAAGTGTTATTACCCTAATAATACATAGGTTCCCATGTCATTTACGTAACAAGATCCATAGAGACACTGAAGCGATTACTGATTAATAAACTCTTCCATGGGTGTGGAGACGAACGAACACTGACTAAAGTCGTGTCAATGCCACACTTGCAATCCTATTACATTTGGTTCAGTCACAAACTGTGATCGAATTAAGCAACCTTATTATTTTCGTTGTTCAACATCAGGTTGGTCTACTTACTTCAATGGGAACAATGTCCTCCATGAACTTCACAATAATAATCGCACAAAATTGTCTAACCGCCTAGCAGCCATCGCTGAACCGCGGAAAACAAGTTAGATGATTGACTTTCTGCACCACCATGGGCGAGCATATGGAAGTGAAACCTGATTATCTTATGAATGCATAGGTTCCTATTACCATTACATAACGCCATACATGGAGAAACTGAAGCGATGACTGATTAACATTTCGCCTACGGGTATGGAGGAAAATAAACACTCACTAACGTCGTGCAAACGCCAAACTTGCAATCGTATTACTTTTTGTTGAGTCACTTTCTGTGATCGAATTAAGCAACCTTAGTATTTTAATTGTTCAGCTTCAGGTTGGTCTACTTACTTCTATGGGATCTTTGTCCCACCTGTTCTTTACAATGACATGCGCACATGATTGTCTAACCGCTAAGCAGCTATTGCTGTACTTTGGAATACCAGTTAAGTGGTGGCCTGTCTAAGTCACCATGGTTAGGCCGCTGAATATGCAACCACTATGTCGCTGCTAGCGATCACCCTAGATCTCTTCATGTGCTGGTACGTATGTGTGTCCACACTGGTTAAGTCTTAAGCTTTGAATGATGTGTTAGCTAGGATCTCCTCCTTCGACAGGCAGCACGATTTGCTTATTGTTTGGTTTTGGTTTGGTTACCAATCAACGTGTTTTACTTCTGAGTATCTGTTTGATCTTCACTTTTTTGGCTATTTCCAATAAACCACCCGGAAATTTCTCCGCAGCAATTATATCCCAGCCGAAAGAAAACAAAAATAAAACAGCCCTGACCACGATAAACGTGTTTGCAGAAACTCTGCTAACGTAGCCAGATAAATGCTACCGACAAACGCTGCCCTATCATCCCTCATTCAAAATTCTGATTATCCGATTGTTTGATATCGCATTCGTCCGCTCGATCGATCGCCTGATCGACCGCACGGTATAAGCGATTCCCTTCAGCCCAGCTTTCAGTCACCATTATATACTTTCGCTTTTTTCTTTAATGATTTTATCTGTTTTCCTTATACCCCCCTTCCTGAAGCTGTTGCCGTTTTGTATGAGGCTAGC
This sequence comes from Dicrocoelium dendriticum, assembly GCA_944474145.2. Taxonomy (NCBI): domain Eukaryota; kingdom Metazoa; phylum Platyhelminthes; class Trematoda; order Plagiorchiida; family Dicrocoeliidae; genus Dicrocoelium; species Dicrocoelium dendriticum. The sequence goes on from OX104061.1 coordinate 54,184,583, forward strand.
CGGCGATCATCCTTAATCCTCCTGGAAGTGGTTCGTTTTTACCGGTACATTGCCTTGGCTGGAGTGTTCTGGTTTCGAATTCCGTGCTCTGCGATCTGTTACTATTCGTCTGATGACAAGGTTCTTCTAAAGGCTCTGTAACCAAGTTGAGTCTGTCTGTCAAACTGTTAAATGGAAGCCTGGCGGATTCTGTTGCTTGTGGCTGACACCTTGTTGTTCGCTTTTGGTTTGCATTGCGTAACCATACCTGCGTTCCAACCAGCACGTCGAAAATTACGCTTTCGCGCTTTCGCTGGATCGTGTCTGGCGTCCATTTTGCGTGTCCACCCCGATAATCACACACAAGTACTGGCTGACCCGGTCTAAACGATCTTTGCTTGGCATAAACCGCCGATTAAAATCACGTTCCATCTTTAGGTTCCTTTCACCATCTATGGACTCTGAGGATGGCCGAACTGCATCATATGGCATGCGAAGTTTCCTCTTCATCAATGCCTCTGCTGGTGATATTCCACCCTGTGTTTGTAAATTTTGTGTAGATCGATACAGAAATAGGAAGTGGTGGATCACCTCATCTTTGTCTCCCGCCCTCCTTGATTTGAGGAGAGCGCGTTTGAATGTATCCGCAAATCTCTTCGCTTGGCCATTCGATTTTGGGTGGAATGGAGGAGACCGCATGTGTTTGATGTCGCAAGGTGAATGTGGCCAAAGTAAACTGTGCTCCATTGTTCGTCACCAATGTTTCAGGGCAGCCGAACCTGCTGAAGTTTTGTCGCAACCTAGAGACGGTTGCGCTGGTTTTCGTGTTTTTCATGAGGAACACTTCGGGCCACTTGCTATAATCGTCGACCAATATGAGAAAGCTATGGCCATTGATTGGGTCTGCAAAGTCCACATAAACACGACTCCAACGTTTAGTTGGTTTAGGCCATGAGCGTAGTTCAGTCTTTGGCGGTGCCCTTGAGGCGGTAGCGCAGTTGCCACAACTTTTAGCTAGCTGCTCCAGCTACCTGTCCATAAACGGCCAAGATACATAACTTCTGGCAAGCGCTTTCATTCGGTTGCGCCCTGGATGTCCTGCATGGAACTGTCGCAGCACTTCTTGTTGCAACGCCTGCGGGATGACTACTCTCTCTGAGAACATGATGCAATCGTCCACAATGGAAAGCGAATGTCTTTGCTGATAGAACTGCAGGATTTTGGCAGATGAACACGAACGTGGCCAGTTGGTTCTGTGGATGTGTGTCATCTTCTTCAGGATTGGGTCTCGAAGCGTTTCGGCCCTCACATCATCGGCCGTAACTGGCGTACCATGTCGTGTCTCCTTCCCCAGGAATTCGACATCAGGTTCGATCTCAACTGAGGCAATGACGTTGTCCCTTTTGTTCTTGTTGCTAGGAAGCAATGAGGCGCGACAACGCATTTGCTTGGTCCAGCGGATTCGTTGACCGATAACGGATTGCAAAATTGTAGCCCAGCAATGTAAGTGCCCATCGTTGGATTCGATTGGCTGTATAGGCAGGAATTCCCTTCTTCGAGCCGAAAATGGCCAGCAGATGTTTGTAATATGTCAAGAGTTTGAAGAGGCGAACCTACAGGATCTTGATTAATTTATTCACAGCAAACACTATGGCCAGTGCCTCCTTCTCGAGCTGACTGTAGTTTCTTTCAGCTTTCGTTAGCGTCCTGGCGGCATGTGCGATCGCCTTCTGAGATCCATCTGGGAACGTATGGGAAAATACAGTACCGATCCCTAGACTCGATGCGTCTGTGGCAATCACAATTTCCCGGGAAGGAGAAAAACGAGTTCGGAGTAAGTCTGAAGCCAACAATGACTTGACCCGCTCAAACACAGTCTGGCATTATGGTGTCCAATTCGAGGTTTGGCATTTGCTCAGCAACTTATTCAACGGGGCACGCGTGCGATGTAGTTCGGGCAGAAAAGCGCTGTAATGACTGATTAGGCCACAGAATGAACGCAGCGACTGCAAATCCACAGGTGGTGGCAGCTTTTGAAAAGCTCGGATATTTTCGGGATCAGGGCGACGACCGTCTTTTGAGAAGATGAAACCTAGAAACTTGATGGTTGGTGTAAAATAGGTTCACTTATTTTTGCGGATACGGAAACCATATGACTGGATACATACAAGCACTTCAGCGAGCCGCTGAAATAGTTCTTCTGCCGTCCGACCCGTTAAAATGATATTATCCAGGTACACCGCGACTCTAGATACTCCCGCGAGCATGGCGTCCATCAGCCGCTGGAAAATGGCTGGTGCTGTTTTCACGCCAAAAGGGAGGCGTTTGTATTGGTACAAGCCACGATGATTGTCGATAGTCAGCAATTCTCTTGAGCTTTCATCAACCTCAACCTGGAGGTAGGCATCAGAAATTTCGAGCTTAGCGAAACACTTCTCACCATTCAGCTTGGCAAATATATCTTTTGGTATCGGTAGGGGGTATTGATTGTCGTCCAATGCGGCATTCAGGCCAGTCGAAATATCGGCGCAGACTCGCTCTTTACCGTTCGGCATTTTCACAGCAACAATCGGCGCAGCCCATGAAGAGTAGTTCACTGGTGTGATGACACCGGCTCGTTTCAGTCGGTCGAGCTCCTGATCAACTGCTCTCATGGTTGCATACGGTACCGGTCTTTTTCTCTAAGGACTGGCTTGGTTCTTTACGAAGACACAACTTCGCTTTGAACTTAGTGCAGTGGCCATGACCATGTTCAAACATGGTGACAAACTGCTACTTTAGCTTTCTGGTCATCTCTTCTATCGACAATGAGGAATGTACTGGGTTGGTTTGTACTGTATTGCGAATCCGTCTTATTGGAGCAACAAAGAGTTGTAATTTTTCCACGCAGTCAAGTCCAAGGAGATTTAAGTTTGGTCGATCAGACAAGTAGCAGGTTCCGGCCTTTTCCACTTCGTTGAATGCAATTTTGCAATTTATTTCTCCGACCAACTTCAGCACTCCACCGGATGCATTGTGAGCGATTTTGTTATAATCAATCATTTTCGGCTTCTTTACGAGCTTCCAAGTGTTCTTGGAAATGATCGTTATATCTGATGCCGTATCGAACTGCAGCCCGGTTGGGCTTCCGTTGATAAGCACAGTGATAAATCGGCGGCGTGTTTTAGAATCGCTGTGAAACGTAGCAATCACCGGTAGTGATTCTGCGTCAGGTTTTCTGAACTTCTTCCTTCGGTAATAATGCAACATATTTCTTGGCCGGGACTAATGGAAAAGTCTTTCTTGTGGCCGCGTTTATGGCACTTATCAAAAATGTGACGCTTGAGTGGACAGTATCGTGCAAAATGCCATTCGTCACTTGACCAACAAGGTGTAGGCGGCTTGTTGGGCTTACTGTTGAACGACGTATTCGAGCCAGGCTTTCTTGCTTTTTGCACAGCATAAACAGTATCGGCAATGGTGGTGCGACTCAGCTCAATCATAGCTGTGGCATGTTGCAAGGTAATTAGCCGTTTGCATTCGCGTAAAAGAGGCATCAATGTCAAATCTGAATCTTGATGCAAATTAGCAAGATGCCGAGTGCGGATTTCCGCGTCGCGTGGAGACTGTAAAGCACTGACAAATATAAGACTCTTAAACTGGTCATCCGTCAAACAATGTAACTTGAAACGTTCACATTCACGGTTAACCATGTCTGCTAGTGCCCCATAATCGTCTGTATCAAGCTTTACAATTTTTAGACATTGATAGCAATGCTAAACAATAATGTAGACTCACCAAAAATTCCTTTGAGCGTTGCCACTGCTCCGTTAAAAGTGATGTCCTTCGGCTCTTTGGGCAAAATGTGGTCAAGGAATCTTGTATGTTCATTAGTTTTGAGCTTGCGGAGCAAAAGGCGCGCTTTCCATCAATCATCTTGATGGCTGAAATCCGTCTGGAACATATCCTCCAAACGTTTGAACCAAGCCACGAAAGTGCATTCGGAATCGGCATCATAACAAAAGTTAGTGATTGAATTCGCAAGAACATCAAGTGAAACAGCCTGCGTGTCCCGTGTAGCTGCTCCGTTTGTCTGCACGTTTAAGCACTGCGTTAAATTAAATCAGTTTCATTTGTGCTTCCATCTGGGATTGTTGCTGAAGAAGCAGCTTTTATAAAGGTACGGCAGAAAAATTTGTAACATTTCCGTGCTTGTCCATCGCCATTGTTAGATCTTTACTTTTTTCGCTATTCCGAATTAACCACCCAGAAATTTCTCCGCAGCAATTCTAGCCCAGCCGAAGAAAAATCAAAATTCCAACAACCTTGACCATGAAAAACGTGTTAACAAAAACTCTGCTAACGTAGCCAGATAAATGCCGCCAAAAAACACTGCCCTCTCTACCCTAAGGCAAAAGTCCAATAACCGAGTGTTTGAAAACGGATTCGTCCGCTCGATCGATTGCCTGATCGACCGCAAGGGGTAGGCGATTCCCCTCAGCCCAGCTTTCAATCACCATTATATACTTCCTATTTTTCTTTTTTATGTTTTTCTCTGATTCCCGTATAGGAGCATCAATCAAAACAGAAGGTTTTGCTTGGCCACTTTCATTGGACTCTCTGTCGTTTATGCTGGCGGCTTCTAACCTTTGTCCCATTGGTTTACATCTCTTGACCAATGATAGTGTCAAGGACGCCAAATCAGCGTTACTAACCTCGCTAACTTGAAAGTACTGCACGGGTATTTGAAAATTCACCACGCTAAATGCTTGGTACAATATGTTGACATGCGTGAAATAATGTACCGGTATAGCCTGGTCCACTTGAATGAAGAAATAAAGCAAACCTAACGATATGCTTACCTACCCTCTCCGCAACGGGGCGGTGAGGATACATGCAGAGGTGTCCAGGTAATTAGCCTAGATGTGCAAAGCTGGATTAACAATCAGTATCTGTCAAACTAAGAAACAAACCCGTGAGAGTTGTCATTTCCCTTTTTCTTCCCTAACCACTTACTGAAATAAAACGGCATGGTCTACAATTTTGTCTGTGCACGTCCCATTTCCGTTTCAAACTATCGTTAGACCGTTGTGCATTTAAAAGGCCGGACGCTTGAAATACCGATTTACTATTTGACGATTCTTCCAATTTCAGTTTTCACTTTAACCATTTTACGAGACCTGTCAAACAAGCGCTCTACCCGTGGTAAGTTTTGTTCATTTTTCCGTTGAGTAAAAGGTGCAACAGCGATCTTTCAACTAATGATGCACTTTATGCTATTCGGATTATAGTGTACCATGGCTTATTTGCTTGACTTTATGCTTGTAATCTCTATCAGAGAATTTTATTACACCCAACTAGACGATCTATTCTTGGGGTAGATTCACAGAAATTTCGTGTACTTTCAGAGAAATACGAGCTTTATGTTCTCCAGTATCACATGCCTTGGTTCGGTTATCGACGGTTCCGTTCGTCAACAAGACGGATACAAAATAAAAGCAATCCATTTATGTCACACCACATGAACAAAGCTAACATGAAATCTTTCTCTGTCTAGTAAACTATTACAACAACTCTCCCTCAGCTGCGTGAAATCCGGGCCCCACTAAATGCTCTTTTCTCAAACAAAAATCAGTGGGGCATTAGTCGTTTCATTGTCAGAAGTAGTTTAATGACATTAAACAAACATTTCCTACGATCACTTTTTAACTCATTACGACCCAGGATTACCAAAAATTGTCCATGGTGACGCCTAGCAAAACCTTGTCGGTCGTGTATTGTCGCATCAGTTACCCAATGGACACAAAAGGTCTATGATGCACGGTTCCGGCAGGTTGCCAGCAGCTGAAAATAACTATAGCCAAATAGAGAAAGAAGGATTAGCGCTAGTTTTGCGCTTAGGAAATTGCATGAGAGAGCACATGGACTTAAATTTACTACATGTACGCACTCCTTAAACATTTGCTCTCTATGTTTGGTGCCAAAGGGAGAATCCCAGATTAAGGCAAACCGATAACAGATTTGGACAACCACCCTATTATCATACGATTTCGGTTTGCTTTTTAACATACTTCTTCGCATTATCATGCTGACGCGGTATCCAAACTGATTGCTGACTGCACGTCCAAGACGCCGGATGAAGACATTGCGTTTCCAGGTTATCCTTGGATTTCGAGTTTAGACAAATAATTCAAACACCTGTGCGTCTAATTCCAATACCACTGGACACAGAAAAAAAATAAATTGATCCCTCGTTACGACTTATTATGGGGTACGTTAGTACTAGTTGGCCTGCATGGCCACTGAATAGCTACGGGGAGCAGTTTCGTAAAAAGAAGATCGCCTTAACCACCATTTATGATTGCGTGAGGTTTTCTGACGGACGTGTGATTCCTAAGGTGCTAAAAGGGAAGACACCCTGTCCGGCCTACGAACGTCATCCGAGAATCTGTTGTATGAAATCCATAGCCAGTCGCCATGCCTACTGTCCATGTATGGAGCGGAATATTGCAAATGTGGTTCGTTCCTGTAATAGATGTGCTATGGCAGCGAAACTACCTGTCAAATATGAGCTTCATTCTTGGCAAAAAACAAGTGGACTATGGTCTTGCATTCGTAATGATTTTGCTGGTCCCTTGGTTCGTTTCCACTATCTGGTAATTGTGGACGATTACTCAAAGGGGCCTGAAATCTTTCCAAGGAATTAACCAACAACTGCCGCCGTTTTGTTACCTACGCCATCTTATGTTAGAATTCGGTGTTCCCGAACCGATTGTTTGGGATACTGTTTCCTAAATCAATTCTCAGTAATTGGCCTACTATTAGAACTCCCATCGCATCAACACATAGGCACTTCAGCGTAGTATTACAGTCAAACGAGCAGGCTGAAAGCGTTTTCGATACGTATAAGCGAGCACTAATAAAATAGAAGGAGAGGGATAACCCAGTAAATTATCGACAATATTTTTGCAGAATTATCTTACGGAGCAAGTTCCAGCAGTACCGCATGCCATATCCCCATCCCAATCGTTTTTATGGTACTGGTGATACACGGTCCTTGATGCTTTGAAGCCAACGCTACATAAAAGAGGATTTAATGCTTAAACTGAGTCGGTTTTAATCGCCACCATGGACCAGCTGTCGACATTTCCTTCCTGGTCATAGTCTGTACTTAAAACATTTTCGTGACGGAAGATAATCCTGAAATTCTGGCAGTGTACGACTGATTTCAAGTGTTTTGTACAGGATGAAATTGACTAGAGAAGTAAGCCATATTAGACCCCGTTTAAAAATGCAAGCGATCCCAAAAGTAGGATAACCCACGACAGTTGGACATCATGCTAGATATGTATCACAATACCCGGTCAGAAATGCCGTCCTCCAAACAGAAAACATAACTACAGCTGGAAAATACTAAATGCGAATCAGAGACCTACAGAGACCACATGGTGTAAAGCTTATCATTCAAACGTAGCGCGATATTCTGTTCTGTCTAAAGATGGGAGGTGTTCCAAGCGTTTGCGCTTCACAGTCGCTCACAGCTACATTCGTTACTGTCTCGTCACGTGATTGTGTTGGACGCACGCACGTCAGTAGTTCAGAGCAAACCGCTCACCAATCATGACTGTGTCCTCTCATGTGGCTGACCAAGTGATCTGTTGGTCTTCTGCATCCTGGTTGCTCAGCTTTCACGTGGGTGTTCGTGCTTCCCGTTCGGAGTGAGTTCAGTTAGTCAAAGGTTATAATATTCATCAAGGCCATCTAGAAATAGGTCGCACACAGAGGTTGCATTGTGCTCTCTGTCCGCATATATGCAGCAACTGCCATCTCTGCGGGAGATGGGACTACTGCTAAAATGGCGGAAGTTTGGGATGTGTATGTATGTTCGATTTCCCAAGTCTCCATGATAGGTACACTGTTAGGACAGGAAATAAAAGGTAAATAACGTAAGTTGCACATTTTTGTTGAAAAACCGAACATATAAGAGATTTAGGCTAAAATATCCATGTTGCTTGGACAAATTTACTGACTATTCGTAAATGGTTGGGTAAAGGGCAGCATCCAATGCAGTGGAGGATCTTGAGGGATGCAGTCGGTAAACACCTGTTTGAACAATGTTGATGATCTGTTGGCAGAACTGCATAGCCTGCTGATTAATGAAGGTTGGCAGCCAAGTGGCCGCCGATAAACCAATAAAATGTTTTGTGTATGGCGTACAAATTTTTTTATGTAATTTGCGACACTATTTGAAGCTGTCTCTCTAAGGCTTGTGGTAGCTGTTTTGGCGGCAAAAGTCAGTTTGCCTAATGAGGTATAATTAGATGAAAGTCTAAATGTTAGATTCCTATACAGTGTCAGTCCGCGGAGTCGAGCGCAACAGTTAATCAAGGAATTTACGGCAGACGATTCAAAAAGAGAGAGTTACATAGAGTGGGGATCATCGGCTCATTCCTGTGTTATTCTGATTGTTGATATTATTCACCCTTGCAAATGGCAGTACTTTGTGGCAGTTTTTAGTATTTCGTATGCTCGAAACGTATCAGGAATGTTAATCCTAATCAGTGTACTCTGAAGTGCAGACTAGCTTAGATGGTCTAGTTAGTGGAAGTGGATTTCTTGGAGTTATTAAAACTGCGGCACGTGTCAACATAGCTACGCGTTTTCTTGCGATTCATTAGCTTCCAGGATTCATAATGTTTGGCGTTGCTGTTGAGCTTGTTGTCTATTATTGTACCATCTGTGGCAGTGGATGGCTGAGCAACTGCGCGGACTATATATAGATATGTGGGTAGTATCAGATTTAGCAAAAATTCCGTCAGGGTAGTAATACTGGTGATATTGTTATATGTGTGCATTGAAGTTAGAGTGCTACTGAAATTCAGTAGCATTGGTGGGCAGTCGACCGCAGTTTCGGCGTCATCAAAACTAGCTTCACAGAAAACATTCTTGTGGATATCCTTATCACTTGTAGTTCGTAAGTCAGCTTGCTAGAAGTCAGGCGTTTTCCACGTTTTCTTTGGATAACGCGTACGTATCCGCCAAAGTGTTGTCTTATCTGACCATATAACAATATTCATAACTTTCAGTGTCACTGTTATAACTGGCATATTCCCTATTAGCAATCTTGCACTCACTGTGTTTATGAATTTCAGTAACACTAAGCACTATGCTTTAAGTTCTTCTTCTTCCATAGACGTACCGCAAACACTCTTCATTTTGAAGCACTATGGTTTCTAGTATTAAGTGTTTCAGCTTCTTCACATTTAGCCTGTTTAGGACATTAAACACTATAACATATTTTGCATGGATAATACATACAGACACTTTCGTGAATATCACAGAAACAAACCTAGAAGCAATGGGTAACTAGTGAGATGACCGGTTAGAAATTGGGTTTGTTATGTGGCAAAGTGAATCCATAATATTAACCAGCGGCCTAAAAGCAGCCAAGCGTTCTTTCAAATCTCTCACAGCACACAAATTCATTTATTCTACTTTGCAACACTGAGCATTAAATGTTGTCCTGTGTACTGTAAGAAGTGGGATTATTAGCGCTTATTTTGACCACTGTGGTATTGGTCAACGCAGTAACTTGGCTGGTGACACTTTTTTTCATCATGGAACGTGTGTTTACGGCTGTCACAAGGTAATTGTGCTTTACAAAAACAGAATATGTAAGCTCATTGGCAATACTTCGCGCACCAAGCAGACGTCACGTATTAAAATGCGCACCTTATCGACAGCCATCCCATAGCTCAGTGGTAAAGCAGCGGACAGGGAATACGTGGGACCGGTGTTAGATTCTTTTTTAGGCAGATTATTGTGTGAAGTAAAATCGTGACTTCTATTTTCTACGAACAAAACACCATACACAAAACATCCAAACGAATGTATAAGCTTTTAAGAAACAACATGTCAGATAAACGAAAGTCACTTTTAATACTTACATTAACTTGGCACTAACCGTTAATCTCGCACTAAGAAACTGGGTGAGGATGGAAAAAATTATGCGAGTTAGCGGCCTAGACGAATTCTGTATGTTCAAGTTAGGATAAAAAGGGGAGAGGTCGAAAAATTTACTGTCCCAAGTTTCACCTCAATGAGTCTTACTGGGGTGAGGGAATACGACAAATCCGACCTGCTCTGACTTGACAAAGCCGCAGTGCACTTTGGTTCCAGTTCATATGTTAGTAGCACAATCACACGGTCAGATGATTGCCGTTGCTAGTTGATTGGTCCGAGTGCGTCAGGTGATGCATTAGACTGAAAGGCTATCGACCGAGAGATTTTAGTAGTGACATTGATGCAATTCTGGCAAACCGCTGGCGGAATGTTGGGTCGACAATGATTTCACTAATAGATAAAGAGAATTCCCTTGTAGCTGTCTCATATAACTAGGAGTTAGAGCAGTTGTACAGTTGTTAGACAGCATTTAAACGAAATGTCCATAGTAGGTGGGAATTTGCAGTGTGGAATGCAAAGTAAACTAATTTATGTGTTTTCTTTAGGAATGAGGAAGCGCGAAATTAGGAAACTGAAAAAATTTGGTATTCTGTGAGACGTAGATTCAAGATATCAATATAGTTCGAGATGTTCGCAATGCTTGATCCAAGGTATGTATGCAGGCTTATTTGTGAGAAAATTTGGAGGCTCTACAGCGTGATAAATTGTCCGGCTGGTCAAAAATGACTTCAGCATTGTTGGCCCACAAATAAATGCGTACGGAAAATCAATGCTCTTGCGTTGGTGACAAGCACAGGTTGAGTATTGGGATCTGCGTTTAATGTATTAACATTGTGCCGGATGGTTGAGACCAAAGCCTAGTCAGGAAAACATTGGTGTATTTATGATTTCGGCCCACCTTGGTATAGCTCATCCATGGATTTGCCCTATGTGAATAGAGCTTAGGGTACTCAGATCTAATTGGTGTGTCTGTTTCTAAAAGTTGTCACGTTGTCACATGACCTGAGAGTTTTTCGCAGTTTATTCCACAGACAGCCATAACTGACCAAGACAACTTAGAACGGACTTTCGTGCTAGCCTTGGGTATATTCAGTATAAAATCTTTCTTGCAAAGCGCTCAAGTTAAGCAATGTGAGTGTAGACAGCTTGGAATAGGTCATTTGTTTAACGTGTTGAAAACCAGCAACATGTTGCCCTTCAATCGATATATCCATTGTGGTCCTATATGAAGTATATTGCAACTTTCACAATAACTCATTGCAGAGGGTTTGTCAAGCATATATTTATCTCAGATGACTTCTGCAGGTGCTCCACAGCAATCCTGTAACTTTTTCTCATATAGCCGTATATTTTGCTGCAGTATTTGAGGATGGGGATAGTGAGTTGCTTGAAAACCTCAACTCTAGCACGGGTTTTGCCTATTTTGTTTGATATATTGGAACAGACTTTCTGGTACGTGGTACTTGCTATTTGGCGTTTTCGGAGCAACTGAAGATAGACGAGTAGTAATTCGGAGATCTCACGTGGAAAGCTGTTTAGGAACGCTTTCATTGTGTATTATGATAATTCCTTCGGGGAAGCAGCAGCCTTAAATCATGATGCTTGATTTCTTAGCTGAGAGGTCCATCACCCATTTACAGCACCATGAATGTAGGAAAGGTATTTCATCTTGAATGAACAGTAGTGTCTTGTGAACCTTGCCAAGCCGAATATTATATATTATTTCCATATTTTCAGCCAATAGAAATGGCGTTCCATGTCTTAAATATGTGCTGATGTCATTAAGGCGGAACAAATAGTTAGGGAACGAGCACAATACCCTTGAATTAGTCAACTGGTGTTTGAGCGTCGAGAATATTGGTAATCACCTAAATTGAGGACCTGATGACGATTACTAAGGTATGATGATAGCCAACCTAGTAATGGGCCCCGGATCCACAAGCTCATCAACAGTTGTAACAGTCGCTGGTGCGGTACTCGGTCTAATGATTGGTGTATGTCAAGAAACAAGGGTACTACTGCACAGCCGAAATCGACTGCTTCCCAGTGTGATTAAGGTCATGCATTTGACAGGGGGTACATGATCGCTTATTGAGAAGACCATGCTACGGATTTTTGATCAGGCCATTAACTTAAACAATTCCATCAGGTCCATTCTGACCAGCTTTTCAAATTGCCGGGCAATTCTCGGAGTGTGGTGAATTGGTCGGTAGTTTTCGCTCCATGGTTTGGGACCTTCTTTTAGGCTGAGGCTTGGTAAATAAAGGTTTCTGTTGATTTGGAAAGTGGCCAGATTCCAGTGATAGAGTGAACATACTCATTAGGACCATGGTATGTAAGGCCGTCCAATTTTAATGGTGGTTTGTGAAATGACATCAGATCTCAACTCGAAAGATGACCTGATTTATTTTATAACTTGATACATAGCGTTGAGCGAAATATCGACCCTAACTAAGAGGTTTGTTACAGCAAGCTCTGTGCACACAGGCACCAAGTCAGCTTTGCAACCAAGAGTAGTGGTAACAAAGTCACTGAATATTTCATAGATTTCAGCTAGGTCATGAAGTAAGTACGCTCACCATCACCGATCTAAGTAATCAGAGGACAGCGTTCACTGGTTTTCCGATGCCCTATTTTGACCAGATTGGTAGATTTGTAGCTTGTCCGTAGGGCTGTATGTTCTTCATTATTCGTCGTGTTATTTTCGCGTGTTGTCTCTGGTGGTAAATGCAGGCGTTTGTAGGACAAGTGAAATGTCACGGGTCTTTCTGTATCTTGCAGCTAACTTTTTATTTCTCTTACTGATTAAGTGCTTTGGAGACATGAGGGATATAACTATATTGTGGAGCAAGGAACGCGATAACGTGCTGAATTTGTTTATAGTACTACTCCACAGCGGAGTACACACTGCTAGTGAGGAAAAATACATCCCAGTCGGAGCAACGAAAGAACTGTTGAAACATTCCCATTCTAACTTACGGGTTGCATCTATGGTTGTAGAGACGAGATTATTGAGCATTTTAATTTGGAAACTGAGGCGGATCATTTTATGGTAGCTGCTATGGATGTGGTCAAAGATCTCGGTCTGTGAATCGGGTATATCCAATGTGAATATTAGGTCAATACATTGGTGGATCTCGTTGGCCTGGTAATCCATGTTGTCCAGCCCCTAAGTCTGATGGAAGAAAGGAAAGAGGCATGCAATATAGACGTTAGGTGGGATGACCAGTAGGTTTTCCGTAGTTTAATATCACTGGCAATACTCCTCTGGCTGTTGGCAGCTCTGATGAGAAGTCAAATGAAGAAGTGATAAAGTTGATACGGTGGGTTGTTGACACATACGCGTAGTGTGTAAGATGAAATACACGCAACTGACAGCGAAAAAGGTCTATGGATATTTTCCAATTGTGAGTGTTCTACATATTTAGCCGTAAATGTTTTGCGTGGTTAGATAATACACCCATCAAATTTTTCGTCGCAGCGATCTGATCGAAATAGGTGGCATTTTAGAATCGTCAGAGTAAAGTAAATTATATCTAAAGAGCACGATGTTTCAGTGACAAGAATGGCTTGTTGGACATTAAACGATGCAAGTATGTTTATAATATGAAGCCTGTTGATTACGTATATGGTATTAATTAGGATCACTGAATATTTAATAAACATTGGGGAATGATCCCTGTACGTTGTGTGATCGTCCGAATCTGTGCGTTCGAGCATGGTACACATAGAAAGTAAGTGCGAGTCTAGCGGGTCAGGGTTAGTCCATGGAAAGTACATTATTTAAGAACGGTTGCATGCCATGCGTGGAAATGGAGACAGTTTGGGGCACGACTGGTATGGAGGCATATTGCTTATTTTACCGTTTGTTTGACACTGGACTAGTGTTGTCATCTGGACAAATTGAAAGAAAAGTGGGATCAAGGTGTTTACCTCCGCCGGATGTATCTGCGGTGGGAATAGGTGTAAGTCCATTCCCGTCGCTGCTAAAATATATTTGTTAGAAGAAGCAACTTGAGCGGTTGTAGGAAAATGGAAAAGAACAGATCGTAAAAATTTCACACTGGTCGATATCCTTCCATTATCTGTGCACTTCCAGTGATTGTTTTGGAGTGGAGAAGGATAATTAGGCTCAGCCAAGTTACAGTTGTTATTGATCATATTCAGCATCTAAACTTGTTTGCCCTATTGCTTGTTAGAGGTTGGTCGAAAGGGACTCATATTTCGTTTAAATTCATCGCATATTTTGTTAGCTTATAAATACCTCATATTAGACAAGTTAGCTTTATTTGTTGCACTTTGATACAAAGACCAGTTAATTATGCTTACTCGAGGGTACGAGAACGCTGCTCTGAGTTTAGTATTTCAGCGTAAGGCATCTCATATATATATCATGCATTCCTCACCATATTTCTTAAACATAATTTACCTAATCCACAGAAACATGTTGGAGAACAGCTTTCTTAAAATTATTAGATGTATTTGACAACATGGATGAGTGATGAACAAAATGGTAGTTACGCTACGCGTTGTAAGTACAGCATTTAAACTTTCCAATAATGTTGCCCTAACCAGTGCCGTCACTTAATCAAATTGGCCGGTAAATTTGTTTCATTAATTCATCGCATTCTATCTGTGGATTACTGGCCTGACGCAAACCACCCCTAACAAGCTTACTCTACTAGCTCTCTTTTGTTTCAATAACCTTCACTTAGACTGTTCGCTTAGTTGATGCACTGCATAATAATTTCTCTCTATTTAATATTCGAGCTAGCCATTGGTGAATTTGAACTTGAAATGGTATCAAAAAGCTTATCCGAATTCGATAGTGACCAAAAGTTAAGTTTATTTGGCTTTTCAAATGCCTAAATGGGCAGACCAAACTAATCTTTTAATTTTAGCGCATTTTGCTCTGGCTTACGAACATAAGCCTACTTTTTATTAATTAAATCTATAGCCAACACAATGGTCTGATCTTTGTCTTTAACAAGTTCACCGTAAAAATGCAGCGACCTTTATAATCGGAACTATCCAACATATCAAATTTTCACTGCTCGCTATATTATCTGCAAACCTGAGTCAAGAGAGAATGACGCGCACTTGTTCAACATACGGAAAATTTCGTCAACAAGGTATCGATTATTCAGCAGTTACCTAAAGTTAGACACAAGATTAATAAGGTTGTCATATATGCATATTCAGTTGTTCAGCGCGTATGGCTAACGGTCACGTTTCTGTTGGTTCTCTCACATAAAATGTTTCGCGGAAGGCACTTAATCGTCATAATCAAAACATATATTTTAAGCTAAGGTTGTGTATTAGGGACATGTATTTTTGGCTGAATTATAAAATAGGAAAGCACATTAAGCGCAGCCGGTCTGTTATATATTTTCTCAATCATGCTACTCTACCGGGCAGCTCAAAAATAAATGTTAACTCAATAATATGCTACAACGAATAACCTTAGATGCTTCTGTCCATTTATTGGATTTATTAGAGGGAGATTTTCCTCTATGTCATTTAGTTGATAAACTTCCCAACCTCAATTTGGCAAGCAAATTATTTGGACCGAAATGCAAAAGTGATTCGAACACAAGTACGAAGACTACATGTGAAACAATAAAGGTAGCACTTTGTTAAATATAGGTAATTAGCTTCATGCTTGTAAAATTTGCATCCTGTTTCCTTTCATTCCATCTTTATACACCACGTGCTTTACGTCGGCCAAAGGAAAGCTTAAGATCGATAGTTGCAATTGTATGTATTGCGATCGATTAAAGAGGCTTTAGTTTCAAGTGTGTGAAATACGTTTTGATGTTATTATACCAAAAGCAACAAAGTAATAAACAGGGCACAATTCTTCTTATTGAAATTACATAGGCGAGCTATTAATTCTGTAATAAATATCTGATCCTAAACATACTTACGGGTTCGATGTTCTATTCTATTTTAATAGTCACCATTTATATCGTAAGGAAATATTACGAGAAATCCCTAATAAGTTTTCAAATTTATGCAAATGCAGCAGCAATATGAACGATGCGATAATTTAATTTATTTCTGTAAATTTTGGTTTAACAAATGCGTTCCATAAATCAGGTTGGCCTTCATAGTGATCCCGTTTCTCTAACACGGTTATCATTGCCTATACAGACAAAGAATTTATTCGCATTGGCATGCAGGATGAGGGGTGGGGCCAATGATATATTACAAGAACTCAAACTCAGTGAACATAACTTGACTCTGAATGAGAAGAAACACGGGGCTAATGATGATTTTAAGATCCAGAATTCCGAAGAAATTCCTAGTATCTCTAGTAAACAAACAGTATCACGATTCATGAGGGAATTTAAGAGGAAATACAGTCCATTTTTCAACCCATTTAAGTGCACCTTTCACGAAATGGTATGTCGTGGAATTCATAGAATTTACAAAACCTTTACTGATGTTAAGACAACAGCAGCGAGGTTTTGAATGCAAGATGATGACCAAAAATCAACGCTGCGTAATGTGCAAAATGTGGTGCGCTCCCGAAAGCTTTCGACAAAACAACTAAGTTTCAGATGTTCATAACTATCCAATTACTTGCTAAAGTCGTGGACAGTGGAAATTAATTGTTTCCGGGATGCGTGCTAAAATTAGGTTGCTTCGTATCATAGAAGCTAACGGCTTGAAAGGAATGAACAAAAATGAACGATTATTTATCACGCATTTTACATGTCCTTAGGATGGTTGGAGTGAAAATGCAATTTAAGAGATTAAAAACATAAGTAAATCATCATTTTAAATGTATAATGATTAAAATGCACTGCTGCAAGACCGTCCGCTAAAGAGGTTGGGGATGAGCATGCACAAAATATTATATGGAATGGTGGTAATTCCGCAACTCTTTGAATTCTAATTCAAGGAAATTCCAACCTACACACGTATGTTTCTTCTTTTGGACGGTTTGGTGTGTTAATATAGCCTGGATACAAAATCCGAATAACATGGACAGGAATGTCTGTACCCTCACTGCCACGTTGTGCAGTGAAACAATTTAGCACATGGTATATTTGCCTTATTTCCTACATTTGTTGAAGATGAATGGAACTTCTCTGAATACATAGGGAGCAGGATGGCTTCAGTTGTCTTTCATTAGGTCTATTATCTGCTTTTATCTGGCCTACTTAAATAGCGGATAGTATTGTTGGATCATATATGGAACTAGGAGAGTTCTTAGAAAGTAAGATCGGAAATTCGATGTGCACCCGATAGCTATGTAAAAGCGGACTAGAGCTATTGTAAATAAGCGAAGGTGTGACGAAAGGTTTTACTGTAAATCCTGCCTGAATACGATGCCTGACAAGTAGCATTTCAGTTAACTGCAAACACAATTGTGTATTGACAACGATAGCGGATTTCTGTTTAGTACTTAATGTTCTGTGCGTCTTGGATATTCCCAAGCATCGTTAGATGCATATATGTATAGCGATTAAAATAACCAGTGACACGATCGCAGGAATCTACATTATTTAGTGATAATATTGCGCTGGTACAATTTATGTTTGGAAGGATTGTGGAGCGCATCCGTTAGCTTAGGCACACATACAAAACATTGTTCCGAATTAGTACTGCAGTACAGCATTTCCATTAAAAATTTAGTTGGTATTACACGTTATCACTCAGCTTTTTGGAAGGTTAGATCGAGTTTCGTAATAGATTAATCAAGCTAATATATAGGGTCTGATTTTATTAGATTAACTAAAATCATGTTATATATAACTGCGTTTGCTTTTACGGAGTAACTTGTTGCAACAAAAGGTGTGCTTTCCATTTTCGTTTTATTGACTTACGGATATATCAGATTAGCGTCTTTTCTTTGTCCATACCAAAAAGTTAATAGATTATATAATATCTAAGCATTTTTTCTAAGAGCTCTTTTAAGCTTCCCATTAAAAGCAATGAGGTAAACAACGAATAACTAGCATTTTGACACACAGTGTTGAGTTGCATTTTACTGTAGAGGTAACAATAATATCCAGGCTTTTGTTAGCAAGTTTACTTAACCAGTTAATATTTTATTAAATGCAAATGCTGTGGATCTAAATTTTTATAAACTTTTCAGCATAACTACCTTAATCACCATCATGATTGTAACTATGTAATAGACTATTTTTCATTAACAATTACCCACGCATTATGGCCCAATAAATTAAAGTAAATTTACTTTGGGCACTTTGTCTACCGTGGCGGATGGTAATCAGATAAACTTTTGGCTGCTTCTGATTTTGTCATTGCTCCTAGTTGTTCAAAGGCCCTAAAATTATAATTAGATCCACAAACCTATTATCTCCGAAAAAATTTCTGTTCTGTAAATTCGCCTCGTGCCTAGTGCTGCACTGGACATACTGCCCATTTATTTAGTTACAAAATCCCCATACTCGTACGGAGAAAAAAGATGCCGAAAAACAATATGTCCAAATGTGCAATAGGAATGCCTGTTAGTCAATTGTTTCAAGAACGTATGGTTGTTGATTTTGGACAACATTTTGGATGTCGTCCGTGAGCAGACGTGTGCATCATGGTTAATCGTATAATAATAAAATGCAAAAATTGATTTAAATACCGTTCAAGGCACTAGGACTAATTAGTGTGGCAGTTCGTAGTAAATTCTTTTGGAGCGGTTACCATAAATTTGCTGCAAATAGCACCACTTAAATTTAAGTTATCCTTACTGACGCACACATTCACATGTATATAAATCTACGCATGCAATGCAAATTTCGGATAAATAGAAATGTATATATTTTGTCAAAATTTCTTGTATTAAGACCCCAAAATATAATAAATATAATTAATGAGTTAAAATGAATATGTGTCTAGTATGTAAAGAAGCAATTGCACTTGCAATGCAGCCGCCATACAGTACTACTGCGTACAGAATGCAAAACTGAAACAGCGCATTTGTAAATATTAAATCCTTTGGTCTTTGCAATCTTTGTCTCAATAGCGTGGAGATGAACTTGAGGTGTTACATTGCTCACCTCATTTTGTAGTCTGTTGGTTACCTTTTTCACCTTGTTACCACGGCGTGAAGTTAGTGTGAAGGGTTTCGCTTGCGTGTGGCTTTAGTATTGCATCAATTTTGGTATCATTGGAACCATGGAACCATGGTTAATAACGGGTAAATAGCATTGATTACCAAGTCCCGTATGACAGACATTATTGCGAAATTCCATTGCATGATAATGTGCAAAGTGTTGTGATACACTCATCATAGATTTAGGCGGAATAGCGGAGGTTTTGGGGTATTAAATCTATAAATCCATTCATTATGTCAGCAACATCAAATGGAATAATTTTCGAACCACTTAATGTCTACTAAATTAAAGCTAATTGGTCTATGTGTGTTTGGTGTGACACTGACGCCTGTCAAAGATTGAGCAAAATGTTGTCGTTATACGTTTAACAAAATAACGAGAGTTTTCGTCAGCTACTCGACATATTCCTTGAAGCAACGGTTGCTTTCAGTGATAAAATCATTTCCAACAATATGTGGACCGTGCAGCGTCGACAGAGAGTAACGATTCTGCAGAATATTTAGGTTAGGCAAAGGATTAGTAAAAATCGTATTGTTGTAACTGCGGAGGTAGTCATGGTTCTGTTTCTTCACACAACAATATAAGTTGATGTGCTTTGAGTATTTCCGCTTAGTTATCTTAGCATCTCCAGAATTTTTGACGGCTAACATTCCGAAGATTATTATGAACATATACAATTTTGAGCACGCGCCATTCCTCTTTTATGAGTGTATATAGTAGTGCATAGTAACATTGCGAACATATTGTATTTTTGCTTGTTTGCTTCTCATTTTTGTCTAAAAATCCGCTGTAGTTGGGAAAAAAGTAAATACCAAAAAGACGAACAGCTTTTTGCCTTGTGAGCATTTCTCGAAAAAATGTAGGTAGTTAATCTAATGATAGCCATAAGTAGATTCAGCAGTTTCGTAATTAAACTGAAGTCAGTGAATACCAACATTTATCGCAATACATCAATATTATGTACGGAACACTGCCTCCACCTGATCTTGCCTTCGTTGCAATGAGTGTTCACAATTTGGTTAGCCATAGATTAGATAATAAGATTGTCACAGTAACAGCTTCATTAACCTGAGGAATCGTTCATCGCTGCGGCTACCTCACTATACTACGATGCACAATGTTCCTTCACTTTGGTATGGAACAACCAGTATCCGCCGTTGTTAAAATGTGGCGATTGGACAAACTATTCCTTATCTTGCAAATATAGCGTCTTTCGGAATCCTAAAAATTGGTCTTAGTTCCCCTAACTATATCATTGCTTACTTCTTAACTGGAGCTACATTGTTGGCATTCATTGTCAACGGGTAAACAAGGACCTTTCATTTTAATTGGGAAGGCAGATTCTCCTAACAATGCAATATCATGCACCGTTGGACAAATGCTGATGTATTGCTTAAATTCATTAAGGCCAACAAAGTTACTTTCCGTGATGCACTACAAACGCCTTACACCAAAAGCATTGATGCTATCTCTTTCGTACTTTTTCTTGTGCACTCGAAAATGCCTACTCCTTTTTCTCCTACAACGAACCTTTGAGACGTTGCAAGCAATAGCTGTTCTCCAGCAATACGCTGCTTGGTATTGGCAATCCATTGTCTTTTTCTCCAAATGTATGCACCTTTCTGAATTCCGCTGTTGCACTTTCGATAGGGAATTAATCGTCCTCTACGGATGAAACACTTATTCCCAACACACACAGGAATGTCACTTTCATTGTATATGCTGAACCTAAACACACAATTTTACGCTCAACTGCGTCCTTGACAAATACTCAAACAGTAAAAATAGGCATATTATCTTCGTCTATTTGTTCACTGCATATATATGTCAACCCTCGCTAGTCAACAACTGCGTCGACGGCGCTGCTTTCCGCTTCAAACTCACCCTTCAATTTTGCCTTATGTCCACCTTAAGGCCATGGTATCAGATTTGCCTCGATTAAGTATTTCAACACCGCTTCATTCCACTTCACATTATGTGCAACCTATTGCTCTCTAAAGCACCAACATTTCTATTCTTTTTGACACTTTCACAGCTTGTCCTAAACCGCTCGTGCATGCTGCCTCCTGATGCATAGTACTGGTTAAAATTCACTCACTGTCTCCTCCTGATATTCATGCGTTTTGAAAAGCACTCATAGAGCGTTTCGTGTAATCCAACATACATAATAAGGTGGTTGTGAATTCGTCAGTGTGGGTCGTCAATATCTATTTATAACAAGTATGAATACCCATTGCATGTCGAAGACGAATGATCAAAGTAGACGGAAGATTTGATTGCTTGTAGTGTATGTATAAACAACGTAACCTTAAGATGTGTGTATGGGGCAATGGGTTGCTTGCTATCATGGCAAACGAGAGCTGGACTAAACAATACTTGGAAGCAGGGGTGAAACCTTTCTACGAAACACACTGCATAATAGCAGGTTCACAATATAAATTTCCATTTATATACGTATAACTTAAATTAGAAACCCGGCTGTAAATGCATTATGTATGTTCCCATTCCTAACACTTGCTAATACGTTTAATTTTCAATAGAACGTGTTCGCACAAACAGTTCAATCTTTGCTGATAACGTATCCCGTTAATTATCATGTAAATTGTTCAGGAGAAATAGTGGAAAGCTCACGTCTGTACAAGCAACTCTGTTGAAATCAGCTTTCCTACAAAGGCACAATTTATATTTGGATATCATTTCATTTTTACCGCTTTAATTCAGTCTCTTATGTTTTAGCTACAAAACGCGCGCATTATCTAATTTCATCCAAAATATAAATCCCACAAATTAATCAACTTTTAATTCTGTGCAGACGGTGGTATGAACAAGTAGGTCAAGTTTCTGACTGATTTGTTATTGTGCAGAAAAATATATCCGGTTCTATGTCTAGCCAGTTTTAAATCATGAGGTATCATGAGGTATCACGAGGATACGGCATAACTTTACGAGCAGATATTTTATAAAGAGAAAAAGAATAATTTTAGCTGTATATTATATAACATATAAAAATTAAGAATGTGGCGGATTTCTGCATAAGCTACAACCTAAATTGCATGTATGCAAGTCGTTTATTTTTCTATGATTACACTGTTTCATTCAATCCCTTTTACCGAAAACATCATTATGCTGCAAGAATTCTGTGCCAACATCCAAGATAACTAGTTATATTTATTTACCTTTCGCCTTCAGTGAAATTTACTACTACAATTTTTTGAAATGTCTGTATTTTATCCATATCCTTAGTCAGTGCTCAACAGCATAGGTTACACAGTGTGCAGACGTACATTTATGGAACTTGGAGCACGCGTCGCGTGTTATTGATTTTATTGTGATAGATTAGCGTTCAGGCTAGCAAAATGCGTTGCATACTTAGGCAAATTGATGTAGTAAGCAACAGTTCGAAAATGAGAAAGGAAAACTTAAAGTAGACATTTTCACTGGAACTGGAGTATTTGTATAACTTGGATGCGATGAAGTAAGATGTGCAAAATCGGTTTATATAATGGCAAGCCTTTTAGTAGCCTGTGAAAGAATATTAGCGTTTCAGATCAGGGGAGACTACATAATCACTTCTTTAAGATTATGGATGGAAGAAGGGACGTTGACATAAAAATTATCGATGTAAATGCTAAAGAATACCGATAATCGAACACGGTGCATTTAAAAATATCCATTATATAACTTGTTGTCAGATAGTTGGCTTTTATACATATTCATCGACACATCTTCACCTTAAATGTAGCGTTATTGTCGCTAGTACATGACGTATGGCTAGCCAATGCAATGCACAAACGAAATTGATTAATCGCTCTTGTCTTGTTGCATTTAACTGTGTTAGATGCGTGAATAATCTCACTAATGTAACGGGGCACAATAGCATTTGACCATTTTTTACTTCGTCGATCATAACAACAGACCAAATGACTCAAAATGAGGCAACTTTACTTAGTAGATATATATTCTTTCAAAACGAAAGCAGCACAAGCGCCAAAATGACATAAAGGTGAACCATCAGAACAGCAGTTGTTCCATTATTTTTCATGAAACCAGCAAACACGCACAAAATAATGCAGTTTTACGTTGCAATTACATACCTAATTTGGTAAAATCAAGCCCTGTGTATTAGTTTGTTAATTGTGTTTGGAAACTAAGTGTTTCCCCAATTAAATAGCTGTGATAACGTGGTACAGACCAAATAATAGTCGTTGGTGTACCGCATTGCTTAAGCAGCAAACTCGTTTTCCCTGTATGCTTAGTCAAACAGTAGAGCACTACAAGTATTGAAAGCAAAAGTGGCAACAGCGCTCTTTTCCAATTACGTTGTCATGCTGGTGAATACAGTTTGCCTAAAACACGCATATTGTCACCGATCATGTAACGTATTGGTTTTCTTTCAAAACATTTATGTAAACTACCGCTGCTTGAGAATATCCGTGACAAACCGAAGAGAGAAGCTTTAAATAGAAAAAGGAGAAATCCATCATCCAAGAACCATGCCTTCGCTCTTACCGGAAATACTTCTTGTCAGCGTCTGTCGACGAGTTCTACCAGCTCTATATGAAGAGTACGTACTAATATCATAGGTCCGTCAAACCAATTAAGTAAAATTAATGTTCGGTTGATCGGAGTACGATGGACTCGGCTAGGATCTTATTTTTTAGAAAGCTTTGCAACACAAAACGAATTTTCGGTATTTATATTGGGACAGCATTCACGGTTGTCTCTAAAGCTTCCTCAGTCCAGTCGAGTTGACAAGCTGTAGATGAACCGGTCAATATATAACTAAGCTTCTTACAGAAACATAGAGTGAATATAGCAATAATTAACACATATCCATGATTGATGGTATTTGCCACGCGACGCGCCGTGTTTTTTAAACCGTCTCTGAACCACTGCCTTTTTGGTTTTAGTGGTCTTGACTGCGGAATGATCAGCACACGCTTGGTTACCTATCGTGTATTTGGCCACAGTGTAGTTTGAATTGTCAGCATATATTTGTTAGTTAATTCATCGAAATTCCTTATTAATAGATAGTCGGGTTAAACTTGCGGTCACCTATGTTCCCTTCGTTTTCTACCGCAGGCCATCGGCTCCGTCGCGACCTACTATAATTTCGGTTACGGCATAACATGGTACCAGCTCTCTGGACGAATATTACAAATATGTCAACACTTCTTGTAAAAAAGTTGTCGTGTCACGTTCTCTGTGTGAACCTTCTGTTTTTCCGTCCAGCGATTTCACTCTGGGGGATGCTTTTAAGCAAAACCATGTATTAGTCTAGCTCACAATGACCACCAGAAATTAATAGTGGGTTTCCTTAACATTGATCCCGCTCGACTAATGTTGGCTTTCCGGCTACTGTGAGATGGCCTGCCCAAAGACATTGGTTACCGTCTACAGAGACTGAACTCGTTTGAATCATCGTTGGTCATGTTGCTTTAATAGTTTTACCTTTGCCTAAGTTCCTCTTCAGAAAAAGATCAGAAATACAAAGGGATAATTTTAGAACTAGCCACCAAATCCATTCCGGAAGCGTCAAATGCAATTATAAATGAAAATAAATCACTGTCTTCGAGTTTGCATGCGGTTTCATGTCAAACTATTCATATTCTGCCACAAGTTATTGCGATCGCTGGCCTAAGCTTTTGCTGTAAAAAATTAGCGACGTAAGCGTATAGTATCTACATTCGTAAGCAATACGTAATCTGTTGCATATAAGCGCTGTGGACCCTCAATCATTTCTGGATACCCGCCACACATCCTCGTCTTTGCACAACTTTACTCTTGGATCGCAATAATGGCCGCTGTTCCCTAATATACAAATAACAGAAATCGGCGTGTTGGTTATCATACACCCTTGCGTCCTCGACAATGAGGCCAGTAAGTACAGAGGTCCAATAAGGCTGCTTTCATTGACAAGTAAACTCAGCGTTTCACCCTCGAAGGTGCACATTTACTGAGTCGGGCCGGTTTATTTGTTAGAAATTGTTTTACCGGTTTCTGTAATGCAAAAACTAATGTAGATGGTCCACGATGAGTGAAGACATGCAGGAGAGAAGGAAATAGGGACTGCAATTTTTTATCGGTTTTGTTGGTACCATCTACAGCGTGACTTCGCTATTTATTGCTACTCGTACGCTTTGCCCACAACCCACAACCCCTCGTCGCTGTCCACTGCAAAAAAGACGGCTGATTTTCCAAACATTAACATAATTTGCGAAATGCCGGAGGCTGCTAGTGGCCACGGTTACGACCTGGTCTGGCGGACTAATTTACCAAATGGTGTGAAGCGGTTTCTCTAAAATATCTAGGTGACGACGGTGCCATTGGCATGCTCCAAGCCAAGAACCCGTTCACCTGCAAGCAATTGAACCTCCTTAAAAGCCTTTAACGAGAACTCGTTTGTACGACATAGAAGTACTCGGCTTATGCCCGTGCAAAGCTGGGACAAACTTTACCAATTGCTCTTGCATACCATTCCTTAAAAGACATTTGCAATTCGCACGTCGATGCACCAAATCTAAAGTAAAATAATATGCAGTTCCTACAAAAAGTGGCGCGTTATTATGTGATTGGATGCGTCGGGATTTCGACGAACCACGGGTGGCTTTTCAAGGTAACCAGATGATAACGGAATTATGACGGCGACAATTAATTCAGTGATCCTGATTGTGAGCTTTCTTTGAGTTTCGGGACAAAACGGCATGGCTCCATTAGCCTGCGTCAGTTTCCTGCTACTACAATTTCAGTACTAACTTGTGTAAATTATCCACAACAACATGACTCCTAAGGTGGAATAGGGTGAAGAAAGATAAGCCATTTGCGCGGCCTTGTTTAATCTTAACAGAACAATCTCTTGTCTGTAGGCAGATTAATATGACGTATAATATGGTACAAATAACGGAACCGCATGGTAACCATCCGATGAGCTATCAGACTATTTCGGCCAAACAACCTGTCCTTCAAGTGCTTATTTAAACGCTGCAGGCGTTTTGACAAGTTAGGAACAGGCTGTCTTATTTATCACCCTAGGCTCTCAATAACATCACGTCTATTGCTTCCTATTTCCCCAATAGGAATAATAAATATCAGTGGTTAACAAAGATGGCGACATTTGCATCTTCGATTCAAGATACAAGCACTACGATGCGCGTTCACTTTTCACACTAACACGCACGTATGACATGAGGCATTTGCGGGTATTCTTGCGTTTCTTTGCATCCAAACAGGGCAGCTCTTCAGTAATCACCAGATTGAGTAGTGGTCGAATGAACACTCTGACCATCAGACTTCTACATGAAGTGGTGCCTGCTGTTAACAAGTCTGCCGAATATGTAACTAGTGACATTCAACGGATTTCGGTGGAAGCTTTCTCAATTTTGATGCAAGCGTAATTTCATAGTATTCAGAAGATCCAGTATTGTAAGTTGGCTTTTATGCTTGCGTTCACAGTGACTCTGTGAAATTACACCGAAAAGCACCCGTAGCTCAGAGCACATCAGCGCGTGAACAGGATCCACGCTCGTGCTACAATTTGTGATGTATGTTTAAAGGTATACTCTTCAGCGGTAATTGATCGCGATGTGATGATTTTGCTTGCATACCTTTTACTAGGCTTTTGCGAGCCATGTCAGCCTTTGGCGAGTGCGGTTCCGGAAGTTAGTGCTTGCAATGAATAACCGAGCATCTACACACAAATAATGTAGCTGCTCACTGTTATAATAACGTGAGCCTACACCAGTTTGGTTACAATGGTAAGGCTTATCATTGAAAAATCTATCCAAATGAGCCTTTAGATACCCAGCTAATGCTAAAATATCCTTGTGGTGTTCGTTCCTTTGGCGTAAAAAGTGGTCTTTTACTGAGCCAAGCGACGGATTTTCAGGGCGTAGATCGCACTGACGAACAATCAATGAACGTACTCCTGTTATTTCACCTAAGTGAATAAGCCCGTCGATAGTACTGCACAAGTCTAGCTATGGTTTGGGATCTAATCAGCCTGCGTATTTCAGCCCGGGACTAACACGGAAATTCACACGCTCTTAATCGGCACTCAAGTTAACCTTTTCTCCGGACAGACGCATTGAAAATGCACTGCTGCTGTCATTTGAACGGGACCGCAGATGAACACAGAGCTCTAGTTCTTTAAACGACTTTCCGGTAGAAGCATATATTGATTTAAGTTGTCTACTGTACGAGCAAGTGTTGCTTATTGACCGATCTATAACTGTGTGGTTATAGGGACATGACAATTAGAGGGAGGATCGAGAAATCCAAATGGATGCCACTGTATCGGGATTGGCTACATCTTTAGACATGGGCTGGTCAACTTGGTCGGACTTATGCTCCGAGTATTCGTGTGCGTTGCGACAAGAGGATGAACGCCTAATAAATAATTGCGACCAGATGGGAAATAAAAGTTTTGCTTGTTGGTGCTTCGTAAAACTGAAGAGCCACATATCCCAGATTGGTCAAAATTTAGTGGTCAGAGAAGTACTGCCTAGTGAGAAACAAAGTTCGAGGTAAAATAAAGATGGCTGCATAATCCGTAATATGGATTCACATTATCCCGGTGTCAATAACACCTTTGCTCTGCGGTAAGAATTTTGTTTGTGATAACTAGTCCTTCTTCTCTGTAGCCGTAAGCAAACTGACAGTATCCTAAACAAGAAACGCAACACCATGAATTCTCCTTACAACAAACACATGATGCTCCGATCATGACAGTGGGCGAGCAACGGGTCTAAATCTGAGTCACACAGCAAGGTGAATATGGGTTTGGATGCTACTGCACATGCCTTCCTGTCCTCTTAACCCCCTTGCGTTTTTCGTACGTGATCATTTAATCCAACTTCCTCCTATTAACTAAATCACAATTTTTTTCTGTCCTCGTCGTGTTTCAATATCCACATGTATTACTATTTAAACGCACATTCTATCGCAGTACGTCACTCTACTCCACTTGGCAATTCCATCTATTATGATGCAGGCGATGTCATTTCATCTGTCCTCTTGTAGTCCTCTTGTCTCGTTAATGCTGGCATGCCACAGCGTCCGGCAATAGCTAAACGTTTAACAGGAGGCATCACTTTCCCAAGCACAATGGACCTATAGATAGATTTTTGTTGTTTATCGAATTTCCGCACCCAACTTGCAGACTCTGTGCTTATCCTGCGATCATCCATATGCGACACCGAATGCAAATTGTTAATGCGCCTGTCAGGAGAAGACATAAATTCAAGTGACCCTCAGTCTGGCGTCGACATAGTTTTGAGTCCAAGGTCTGAATTTGTCATGATCGAATAAATCACAGCCAACAGCCAAATGTGTACCGATAGGTAGGATGGCTCTTTCTGGTCTTCAAAGTAGCGCTCAGGCAAGCGGTGCCTATTTGTAATTTCGGCCTATTTTCGCTTAAAATGCAGCACTGATTCGGTGGCCAGTGCAGATCGCCCAGGCAATTGGCGTGAGTCAACTCCGAAACGTCAACCGTACATGGCATAATGTGCCACACAAAATAAAGGTGATCTGTGCCAAATACACTTTGGTCTGACAGACTTCGTAATTTTGCCGGCAGAGTATGCAATTCAATGAGTAGAGGCGATAGGCAACTTTGATTACAGTTGTAACCGAACTCGTAATGGTTAGTCGGCTTGGAACACTTGCGGCAGTTTTGCACCAGCAGCAAATGTAAATGGAAAATCATAGTGGTGATTGGTCTAGTTGTTGTAGTAAAATTAAGCTTTTGAATATATAGCTAACACTCCAGAGCATTAAATCATAATGCAAAAGAAATCTCAGCCTGAAACTGAGCTCAATTGTAGTTGTAAATTCTGAATCAAGGAAAGCGCAAAACGCTGTCACTTATACTGCTGATGCACTAATCAGACATTATTATGCGATGTTAAGAACCAATCCCAGTCAGAAAACGCGGATGATAAGGCGCCAGAAAGCGATGCTGCCACCAGAAACAGCATGTTGCATAATGCATGATGCAGCCCTGTACCCTAAGCCATTCACCAAACCAGTATGCAGAGCAAAGCGCCATGTGCCAACAGGAAAGAATAAATTACTGTCGTCTAGCGGAGTAAAATCGGGCAGACGGTGTCCGTCGTTACAAGTTTGCGAACTTGGTCTACACGTGAGACTTTCGAGGACCAAGCGGTGGTGACATGAACGGCAAACCGCAGAAATGCTAAAATCATCTGCGACCCAACAGTAGAAAATGAATAATGGTTAGGCACTCTTATCAGCTGAGGACGGATAAAGTCAAAACTTAAAGTTTTCCATTACCGAGTGACATCCTGCTATACACGGTAGATTTAGAAAACGAATCCGCACTGCTACATGGAAAGCAACCCTAGCTGTAAAAAAGAGATGACACAAAATGCAGGCCTACCCAAATGCGGTGATGACCGCCATGGTTAACTTTGTATCCAAAGCGAATAAATATACAAAATGTCGAGTTCGAACGGCACCAAATTCCATTAAATCCGAAAGAGTAGGCAATCGAATGACGCAGCTTAAGTACCTGAATCTAATTCGGGAATCCTGTCATAATCACGCGGGTAGATACCAGGTAGTTCTGTGCTCTAAAATCGTTCATTCCGGAATCAGGTTGCCACTAAAAATAGTGATTGAATGCAAGCGGGTCTGGACAAGGCCGACAGGATACATGCTTGGAATACGTCCAGCCCATTAAGCAGAGCCAGCACCGTAAGGTCAGTCGGGGAGGAAAATTGTGCCCTATCGATTACACATCGTTGTTTACTTAACACAAATCGATCTAGCGGAATTCGGTATCGATATTACCCGGCTGTTTTGGCAGCTCATTGCGATATTCAGCGTACCCCTATTGGCTCCTTAGCAGTCTGATATTTGTTGATGGTAGCCGAATATTTCTAGCTGGTAAAATCACAAGCAAACTCGCAAAGACATTAGGCAAAATGTGACAGCTGGCTTGAAGAGAGACTGCTAGGTCTGATGCTCCCATCTTCCTTCTTGTGAGAAAACGGCTGCAACGCTTGATTTTCATCGCAAGTTTTTGCGCTGGTACCGAGACCAGGCGGAAAGTACCTGTTGTTTGCGAGACCATACGCGGTGCTAATGAACAGCTGATACACATCTTCCTGAAATGCATGCAGTGTTGCGCTGTAACGTTGTCAAGGCCCTTTCACCAATCTCATGTACCCATCTCCTTTTCCGGCATTGGCTGCACTTCGCCGTTGGCCGTCTCCTACTCACAGTCTGTGTG
>OX104061.1:54214940-54296417 GCA_944474145.2 Dicrocoelium dendriticum
GAGGAGCTTTATTCCGTTAAGGACTGGCTTGCTTCCGAACTGGTATAGAGAACATTTGTTATATACTACAAACGCGGTATCTTCCAAGCCAGTTATTCAGATGCACCTTCACAACACTTTTTTAAGACCGAGTTGACTGACTGCAAACAATCAACTTTGAGTAACCGGTTCCAACATAAAATGTCCAGGACTTCTCTACAATAGCTATTGACACATCTAAACGGTGGATTTGCGCACCACATTGGTCGGTAATATCTTGTAATCTAACTGCGATAGAGAGTCGTACATTCCTCCTCTTAACGCTAGTTACGGCAGATGCAGCGATCATTGTCCATACTATTAACAAAGGAAAAATAAATAAATGTTGTTCCATCGACGGCGCGAGGCACAGTCACACTGAACTGTTTCATCAATTTACACAGCGACGTAGCAAAAAGCCGATAATTTGACATTCTCTAGAATGGATATTTAAAACAATTTATAGCAATGAACAAGATGAATCGAGTAAAATAATTTAGAAAATGACTACAGCAGCAGCTGAAGGTGTAAGCACATTTAAAGTGACTCTATACGGGCATCAATGGAACTGTATCCAAGTGAAATGCTTCCAAGACGATTATTCATTTTATAAAGCTCATTTTCATGTACTAGTATTCTGTTTGACAAATTTATGAAATATAGATCAAGGTGTCACTTTTTTGACTTTATTTAGGGAAGTCTTATTCATAAATTATGGGCGATAATGCAAACTACTTCGCTCTATCATTATGTAGTTTTGATCATGGCACATTATGTATACCAAAAAGATGTAAACCTAGTGTATTACGTAATAATTCACGCAAATGAGTCAGTGGTAATACCGCTTGCACCGGTTCCCATTTTTGTTTGGTATGGCCAAACCTTCCAAATTATCAGGTTAGCCCGGCCGTGTTCAACAACAGAACAGCATATACAATCTGAGTAACTAAACAATAATCGGCGTTACAATGATTTGTGTATATGATAATAACAATTTGACCTAAAAGCATGGTGGATATCGACTAAGAAAGTTGCATCTCGAGAGAATGGTAGCATTCAGAATGGTAAGTGAGTTAATCCAATAATCCCAGACAAAGGAATGTAATGATGCCGCGTAAGTGAGTGGGTGGAAGTTACAGTACTTCCTCAACTGGCCATAGATGCCGGGTGCTAGTCCGCACCTATCCTACTGTGAATGAACTCACAAGTTTTTTTTCACGTCCACTGCATCACGTGATTTGTTGGCTGAGCGCTGCACCAACCGATGCAGACTTTCTGAGTACACTTGTACTGATTTGCAATTGGTCAAAACTATGGATTCAGCTTGATGTGGTTACGAATTGGATTGAATATTCTTAAGGAGGAGCTTGATTCCGTTAAGGTCTGGCTTGCTTCCGAAAAGGTATAGACACTTTGAACAAAAACGGCGACTCAGTTAACACACTTACCTACTCATAATCCATGTGTTCGCGGTTGTTATCTCGGGAACGGTTGCTTATATTCGACAACGTACTTTTGCAGATTACTCTTGAAAATTATTATTTGTAATGAAAACATCAATGATATGTAAGAAACCCCGTGCTCAGATGATTCACCATATACCTCGGATTAATTTCCTCGAATTCACATGAATTCAGTTCAGTTCATTTGAACAAGTATGGTCCGACACCCGAGGAGAGACGTGACAAGTTTTCACGACTCCGATCGCAAGAATAACAGTAATATGCAAGTCAAAATAAGGGGTTAAATTAAAATACAATGTAAAATAAATAGAAACGAATAGTAAGTGCTTAAGATAATAAGAAACAAACAGGAATTAACAAACAAATGCAAGACACATAATGTAAGAAATCCAATGACAACCCACGTACACCAAGTCAGACGCCGTCTCCAAAAGTTTGTGTCAACGATTCCCGGACCCCATCCACGAAGAAGACAATCTCTAGCCTGATCAAGTATTAAGTCAGTTTACTCACCTCTGGATGCTATGTCATCTTCTCGCCACCGCGCGATTTCGTCTTTCAGGTGAAACCATCACAGTTGCTTGCTTTTTTGATTATATCATCTTTATAACCACGCGAAGGGTGAATGTATGGTCAATAAAATCACTACCAGAGTTAATGCTTTAATGTTATGTATTTAATCGATTCTCACAGCAACCAATAATTAGCCGGAGAATGATGCCCATGAAAGTTTGGTGGCAACTGAAACCAGGCTAATAACTCGATGGTTGCCTCACAAAGTATGCTAAACATTATTTAAGATGGGGACGACAAAGGACAGTTGCCAGTCCGATGATATCATTACAGCGATACAAATCTTGTCAAACAGAGAAACGGGACCAATTAATAAACAGTCACAACCGTCTTTCAGCAAAGTCAGAGGAAGGTCGACGGGTACGGGAGACTTGTTTTTTTTCAGCACTGAAAAATAGTGTAGAATATCTTCCAATGTTGTTTCGACATCTACATCCCACGCAAACTGAAGTATTTTCGCTAGCCCGTTGAACTGCTGTTCAATATGTAACCCCAACTGGTCATTTTACAACTTTGCTATTTGATCAACTGTCCATCTTTGTTAGATATTGTCTGGCTGACTGATAGCTTTCTCTG
Organism: Dicrocoelium dendriticum; assembly: GCA_944474145.2. Classification (NCBI taxonomy): domain Eukaryota; kingdom Metazoa; phylum Platyhelminthes; class Trematoda; order Plagiorchiida; family Dicrocoeliidae; genus Dicrocoelium; species Dicrocoelium dendriticum. The sequence goes on from OX104061.1 coordinate 54,217,571, forward strand.
ACCGGTGTACCCCAAAAGCTGGAGTAATACTCTACTGTTCAAAATAGCCATGGATTTCATAATCTCAACAATTCCAGTCGATTCGAAAAATACTTATGTTGCGTTGTTTGACAGTTACGAACACGACGCAACTCCGTTCACACTGGAACTTTTTCGTGTTCTGATCAAGCTAATAGATGGAACAGTGATCCATTCGCAATTTCTATATCTAAATTTGGCTGTAAATCATGCGTCAAATGCATTGTTCATGCCACATTTGAGGCGATCGCATTCAGCCTTCCGCTCAACAACCATTTGATGGACATTTGGATGGACCAGTTTGTTATGATATTGTTAAACTGCAGACTACGAGTTCAAGTTACATGTGAGAAGGTTTCTTAGCTAGACTTTTCCTTGAATTGGGAAGAGTGAGAGCAATGTGTGCGCGCACTATAGCACGGTCAGGATACAGCCGTGGGCTCAAAATTATCTGTCAGTCTGGAACTGATGTGCGCAAATTGTAGCTGATGTGCCCAGGTGGTTGGGGGCATCAGTGAACGCCAGATGACGTGGTATGAACGCTTGTGATGAAAAGCAGTGCTGTCGAGCAGATCTTGTTGTCGGCCCGAGTTTGCAGAAATCGACCACCATTGCCTAAATTGTGTGCAAAGAAGCCAAAGTGGCTCCCAAGTACTATACTACATCTGAACGTTGAAAAACGTGTGTAGAAGTGTTACCTGCAACAATCAGGCTATCAGCTTTCTTCTCCATACGAAGGTAGGTGAGAGTTGTTGCTAGAAACCGCATTTGATACACTCCGGATATTTACCGGTATTTAGTTGAGCAGTTTGCATTCATCATCTTTGCTGAATGAAATACCAACAGCGTAAATACGTCGTGCCATTGACTCGGTATCACCAGATACGTGCCTTTTGCGGTCATGGTTGTCAGGCTAATAACCACAAACTTTTTATTATTATCGCAAATGCGTTGTTTGGAACGTAGTACACATCAAACCAAAGCATGGATAAGGGAAGTCAGTGCTATATGTTGAATGATTTGATCAAAGTACGGACGTTAAAATAACTACGGTGAAAAGAGATTTGCGGTTACATGTGCAAGTTAAGAGTATCAAAGACAGCAGTGATGGCAGCGTCAGATTATTGTTCAATATACAGAAAAGTATAGAGAGTAAATGATAGAGAACAGCAATAACAATATCAGGCGGTTAGGGTTTACATGGGCGAGAGGGTATATGTTACTCTCCGGCTGCCCATTACGAAGGACAGGAGTTTTGTTCCGGGTGCCGTGACTTCGGCTTTCGATGAAACATTCTAACCTTCTGAGCTATTGCAATTCTATAAAATATGGATGACACAACTAGCCAGAAAAGTACCTCAATTGGGTACCAGTCAATCCCAAATCTTGGCTTCCTGATTCAGGCCACGTTCTGAACCATCCGAATGAAGGGCATCGGTGTTATGCGTCTTAATACGTTTGTCGTTGCTTAAAATGTGGCCATTTCTTGCTTTGAATGCATTACAATTCGAAGCACTTGTCAACATTTTCCAAGGTGGTACAATCAAATGATTCTCATCGACCACTTAAGGTAAATGTTTTGGTCTAACTTGAACATAATTTTACTGTTGCCCACTGCCAGGATTCATTGGGAAAATCTTTGTATGCGTTTTCATTTTTGCACTACCTATTGTGTCTGAATTACACATGCAATGAAGTGAGACAAGAAACCACCTAGCCAACGCATGGACGGTTGCGCATTATAGGCTTAGTCATCTCAGTTCTTCTGCATTACCCTGGCATGACGGTATTAAATGAGCAACAGTTTTAACAGTTTTAACGCACATTTTGTTGTTCCGTAACAGGATAAATGGCAGAGCTGCAGATATTCGTAAATATCACCAAAACCCATAAAACCATTTTACTAGTTCTTTTTGTTATGCGGTAGGTAACTAGTAAGATAAATATCTCCAAAGACTATTGTCGTTGTTAGGTCATCGACTATAGGTACTTCACACAGAACCCGCGAAGCATAATGTCATAAGTAACGATGAGCTACGCTTGTGGATGCTCCCCATTACTGACGCAATGTATGAGAGAACGGCGCGAGGGCGCTAACTGGCAATCTTTGTGGTCGCTTTCATAGTACACAGCTTTCTTTTGCTGTTTTTGTTTAATTATCCGGCCTGTAATTTGAATTGCTTAAATATTTGGTAGCTGATATTTAAGCCAGTGGATGTATAGATCACAAGGAATCCTGCTGTTTTTCACCTTCTGGAAATAAAGAATAGGGATTTGCCTAGCTCATACAGCATTTATATTTACTTTAGAAACGCTGGGAGATCAGAGGAAGAATAATGATATTCGTGATTTGACAAACAACAATTTGTTGCCCCCTAATTGTTAAAGTCTTATCAATACACAAGTTACTCATACCCCTGCAAAACTAACATAAATGAGTTGGTTTCTGTTTGTTGTTCTGTTTCGTGTTATATGAAGAATAGAGTTGCGTCATCCTCAATAGGAACACAATGACATCACATGTGTCATGTAATTGCAAATTCATATGAACGCCTCATAAGCATGGCGGCTGCTGTTGATATATTATTCGAGCATTTTTGTCGGAACTAATGTTAATGCTATCTCGGATTGTGCACTCGATTTTGGCCTTTCCGGGAAGCATCAATGCATGCGAATTGTGTACGGGTGCACACTATTGCACAGGATATCAGCAAACAAATTTTTCCAATAACCATAGTATTATAGAGGAGACCGGACCCAGATGTTATTTCTTGTTTCCCGCAATCTGCGAAACAGAATAGCGATCAAGCACATGGGCTGAAGATTTGTACACGATCGTAAACTGCGATTGTCATTGATCATATCGCACGAAGGTTGGATTTTGTTTTTACGATGTCGAACTTTTAAATGTCAAATGACGTTCCAATCTTTCTCTAACATTTTAGTCGGTAGAATTTACCAGAATACACTACATGAGTTATGTTTTTATAATTGAAAACCTTACACATATATTTGTGCATAAAACACGTTGCTAGCTGGAACCAAAGCCGCCTTATAACTGTATATGGGTTGGTCTTAAATTTGTTGGGCTTTAAATTAACAACAAATTACATTAGTACCGTTAAAATAGATTAACAACTCTGACAATTGCGTATCGCTAGTTTATGATAATCAGGTCATCGAATCGGTGAAGAACAAGCAAGACAACACGCGTTCCGGCTCCATGTTTTAACGCCTACCCATCGTATTTATTCATGCCTGCTGTTTAATAAAATTAACAACGCTTGCCTTTACATCACAATGTTAGTGCTTTCATTTGGGTGATATTTCGACAATGAGCACTATAAGAAATAACTGCTTTCTGCATCCTGTCTGAAAATGCCTCAATATTTTCGCCAATATTTCACTGAAAACCAATTGTCTGATGGTATTGTGAAGATCATCATATGTAACCCACTAGTCACTGTGAGATTTAATTACCATGAAAGGAGTAACCATATCTTTTAGGAAACAACCACTCTCCCTGGTACCGCGGTCGACTTTCATGCAAAAGTCAGGCAATCTTTAACCTATGGATGCCTTATATTAAGCGGGAGGTAATTTCGAAAGCTTTGCTTATGTCTTTGCCATTAGCGAAATGGAAGCATGGAAACCTATGGCGACAGTTTTGCTCACACTGTGAGTACGTCCACTCCGAGTCAGTAAAATATACTTTGATACAAATTATGGAAATTTGAGCATATATTGTCGGTACTGTCGACACGGCGAATTTTGGTGACATATAATTTGTTGACCAACCTGACTGTATACAACTGGTAGGCTCAGATTTTGAATGACGATTAGGAAACAGCATTTAACACTCAGTACACCAAGTTTCTCAAATCACACGTGCTACAGTTTGGTAGTGGATACCTGTGTAAAGTGTAAAATCTTCCTGTGGTTAAAATATAATTAATTTTTGTGACCAAACTAAGTACTAGACAAACGCAAAATATTGTGCTGTTTGCGCCCATGCTCTCTAAAGTACATTACGATCTGGAACAATAACACGGATCATTCGCATGCTGAACTATGTAAAAATCTAACTTATAGCTTAACTTGCTTCTAAGGTATAAACGTATTTTATTTATGTTTAATATTTTATGGCATGAGTGAAGTATAATGTGTGGTTTTTATTTATACGCTGAATGTCAACATACGTATGTCAGCGTTATCTACTAAAGACCTGTTATGCCAGGGATTTGTTCGAATGCTTCAAGATAACTTACCTTCATTTGCCTAGCCAAATGGGTCAGTTATGCATAGTTCCAAGGCTGGTCCGTTTAGATAATTAGGACGCAATATTTGAGCTTGCTGACTTTGTTCAAGTGCCATTTTAGGCAAGTTCTTTTAGATTTGGATGATTAGATTGTAAGAGTAAGGGATAATCGCGGTCAGGGTGTGCGAACAACAAGTGCGATTCTTTTGCACTGTGTGTATTTGTTACAGTTGTCAAACTGTCACGTATACATTTGTGTCTAATTATTTACAAATTCTTAAGCAGCGTACCTATGCAAGTAAAAAACAACTAATGTAGGTCGTAATATCACAAAACATAGTTCGGCGCTAGTGCAAACCATAACTCACAGTGGTTGTCTTGTAGATAATCCTGGGACGGATTTTTATTCCAGTATTTCGAATGAGATTTTCTGGAGTGCATGAATGTACTAAACGCGTCATGAACCTGCAGTATCACAAATAACTGTGTGGCCCAATATCACCAGAGATTATTGAATTGCATGTAATATGTATACGCCTATCCTTCCTTTATATATTCCGTCCATTTACAGCAAAAGTAGCATAACTTAGGTTCATACTGGCGTGTTTGTTACTTCTAAATTTACTGATTTATTAACATTCACCTTTGCCCAGTTGCGCAAGAATAAGTTAGACTTGTGCAATGGTGTAAATATATAACCATAAAATTGTCAAGGCTTAGCATGTATCGTAAGAGAGATATTTGAATTTGAATTTCAGAAAATGTGGTGCACGATATGGAAACGCGTATCTGTGAACTTACTCTTATTTACACTTAAATACACATGCATATCCGTTTGATCCGATATTGTGAGGGTTCTTCGGCGCAATCATATTTGTGTCTTGTCAACAATCGTTGAATATTTTAAAATTAATATTTGCAGATGGTATAAAGTATAGTCAAGGCAGTATTTCTTAATAATAGGTAAAGTGGGCGCAGATATGATAAAAGTCGTAAAAGTGTTCTGTAGTTAACAATACAATGCAATTAATTGCGGCGGCATTACGGCCTACTGTATTGGATGTAATCTTGAGATCCAACCCCCACTATTTGGAATTTACGGCTTCCTTTTTTTAGAATGCGGCATGCGGGACTGTGGTTTCTACAATTTGGTACTTTAGAATGAGGACGTTTCATAGATGGGAGGAATCCCGCTTATACTTGGACTGAGATAATTTGCAATTAGTATGCAATGTATCACAGTCAATTAACGCTTTTTGTGTTTGTTCTTTATGGGGCCTCCATCGCTTCCGGATCACGTTTTAGCCCACGTTACCAGACATGAATCTTGAACTGTACGAAAGGCTTCATAAATACTCTGAACGGTTCTTGGCAGTTGGAAAATCGAATCGCCGTAATATCAGCCTTTAGTGAACAAAATGTTTTATAATGGCTTTGGACCCCTTCAAGGACTGAGATATTAATTAGAGATTGTCTTATATCAATATTCAATTTGGTCTCATCGGTTATATTTTTACTGGGCATGTGGAGTATATTTAATAATATGCACCCTTGCTTTGGTCGAAGTTATGCCAGTATTGTAATATTTAAAATCCCTGTTTAAGTTACGTTGGTCAAATCATTATCATGAGGAGTACCGATCAATCGCTACATTTAAAGATTATTTGCAAATATAAAACAACTCACATTGATGACATACGTCAGATTGTTAACCAATGACTAGAATAAGGATCCCTGATCCTTGCAAACACAACAGTGCACATCAATATTCGCCACTGATTTAGCAAAAGGTATAGAGTTCCACTACCTAACATTTCTGATTTGTCAACAAGATAAGTAATTTAAATGTAAAGGGAAAACACATGGTTTCTTTCTATGTATCATCATTGTTTACGAACGTACCTTTGGAAGAAACACTAGATATAATAGCCAGAGATGCTGACAAAGTTGGATTCCCAGCGCTCCAGCTCATATCATTACTGCGCCTAAGCACGAAGGAAATTCAGTTCCGGTTCAATGGAACTCTGTATAGACAAATAGACGGCGTGGCCATGGGCAGCCCTTGGGGTCCAGTTTTGGCTAATACCTTCCTAGGCCACCTGGAAAACACTGTGTTAGCTTCTCACCTACAAAATGTACACCATTATTGCCGGTATGTAGACGACACATTCATCATCTATGACACACCTGAACATGCGGCGCACTTACTGAAACAGATGAATATGTGCCATCCAGCCATCAATTTCACCACGGAAAACTAGTCGGACAGATCCTTCCAATTTTTACAAGTTAACTTACAGAGAAATGCAGATGGTACACTCGTCCGATCTGTGTACAGAAAAGCAACATGGACGGGGCAATACTTGAACTTTAATAGCTTTTGCCCAATGAACTCTAAACGGGATTTAGTACGTACCACTTTTTCTAGAGCACGCCAAATTTGCTCATTAGACACAATCGAACATGAACTAGAACGATTCACCTTGACGCTACAAGAGAATGGTTATCCAGCGCGATTTATAACTCGGCACTCGAAAATACGATCCGGAGATAAATCACCAACCGATGTCCCAAAGAAAAATGTATTCATTACACTGCTCTTCAAAGGAGATCAAGTTGACCAAATATGCAGGCACCGCCTCCGTCAATCAAATAAAAAGTGTTACCATGCGGCTGAGCTAGTGTTATTGCATCAAGTCAGAAGGTTGCTTTGTAAATCCAACCTGGAACGACCAGACTCTCAGGTTACCGCCTCATGCATTTACCTCTTTAATTGTACTTGCGGTATTAAGTACATAGGCCGAACTGAGAGAGGGCTGTCAGCAAGGATTGCAGAGCATGTTCCACGAAACGTGATCGCTAAAGGTCCGAAGCTACCGACTAGCTCTATTGCCCGCCATATACTTTACTGCCCTGAATGCCAGAAGCCATGTGGCAATTTCGGAGTAGATAGCAGCAGGCTAATCCCCGTTTACTACAGTTTACGGACGCGGCAGCAATTTGGCGGCTGAAGCCAAATCTATGCAAGCAAAAGGATTTCATGACCACGCTAGCCCTACCCTGGTGAGACTAGTGATTGCGTTTTCCTAGGAATAGGTCACGTGAGCATAAAGAACTTCGACCGCTTTGAATATTTTGCTGTTAACATCGCACGGCTTTCCACTCATTGTATGGAAACAACTGAGGAGAATACGCGAAATTACTGAATTCAGTAAATTCTGTTATAATGTTGGTGCTTCTTGTTTTATTGTAATTCGTTAAGGGAAATGCATGCCTGAAATTTCTGATTATTTTATGTCGGCTACACTTCTTCATGGTGCAGTAAGGAAGAATAAAGCTCACTGTCTATACCGGTCTGTATTTGTCCTACTAGCTGCTTTAACATGTTATATAATAGAAAATGGCCAGAAGCGCAGTAAATGACATCATATGCAATCCCCTGCAGAATGTAAAAATGAATAAAATTTAAAGTCGTAAGCAGATATTTACATGTAACAGAGTTGCAGTACTTAAGTAATGACCCGTATTTCCAGAAAAATATGTCAAATAATGAATAACAACAGGCGCATTTGATCGGCGTTTATACAGCTTTACATTGAGTACCACTCTCTGAGCTGGCAGGCCACAATTGCAGCGTCCAGAATTGCGGCAAGGCGGTTACCGTAGGAAAAATTTGAAATATTTTGACAGTTATCTTGCAATGTAACCTTATATAAGCCATCCCCGGAATTGAGGTATTGAACAATCAGACGACAATTCTGTTCATAATGCTCGTACGTCTGCCCTAAATAAACATACTATATTTTCTAAAAATTATGTATAACTGCGCACAACTTTTTGGCCATATCTTAATCCAGCGTAATAAGGACTTAAATATAATTATACTACTATGCATTACAAATTTTATGTGCAAATGTTTTATGGGCAAGCGGGTTGTACAAATTTGGCTTGTACACTTTTCTACTACAAATTGAGACTCGGATTTCAACCCTAATACTCGCATTCACTTTGTTTCTCTCCTCTTATCTGAAATAAGGTTTATATGTATTGTTTGCAAACCATGTGAGGTGGAAGCAACATATGTTGAAATACATGCCGCGCTCATGTGCATCAAAGAAAATGGACCCAACAAATTACAATGCCGCATAATCTTAACATGCAGCGTTAAGTAAAATACTAGTTTTTGTCTAAAGCTTTTGAGTAATAAACTTGCTTTATTCATGCGTATTAATTGATAGGTTAAAATAAAAACCTTTGTTTTATAAATCCACGTTGAATTGGAACCTATGTATTCCAGTCTTCTATGCTAACTTCCGTTGATTTCTGAGTATGGTACCATTGCATCAACAAATTTGGCGTGATTATACAAAGCCTGATAGTGCGATTATATGCATTTTCTGGGTTAGATTATTTCGGATAAGTTGGAAGCAATCTTTGAGTTGCTGACACTGTCCACTTGCCATTTGAGTGAACTCGCATTATGATTTCATGATTACACAGCAAGCGTAAGGAAGATCCGAGGTAAAAGTGTGCGAACAGCGACCCCAATACATGTAGAGTTTTTTGTGTTTACTAGAGATTTGCATTTGATATTATTATAGGTATATGCAATAATAACGTTTAATAACATGAGACGTTAACTTTGTATATATTTGGGTTATATACAATTTATGTCTGCAAAATAACTGACACATTTTTGTTCCCTTTCGGCGCCACTGAATAGCTAAACATTGCGGGACAGTGTTGAATACAACCATATCGGTTTTTTATTTTCACGTTATGAATCCGGAGAAAAAGATGACCGAAGGGCAAACCACGCAAAAGATTGAATAGGTAAACCTAAGTGGCATGCTTTGATCTTACCTCCTTCGGTTAAAAAGCATACGGTCGCGTTACTTATTATGGAAACGAAGTGCTTGCAGGCCCAAATATGTTATTATTTTTAGACTTTTTTCACTAATTTTTTGAAAACAAGCTCATTTTTGCTAATTCAAAGCTTCATTATTTTACATTAAAATTTGAAAGGTTCTTTGGCATAAGCGTTATGTTTGACCGCGCGCTGCTAGTAGAATTTACCTTTTAAAGGAATGTCCAATAAATATATATGTAAATGTTTCTGCCTTTTGTAAAGAAGAAATAGGTATTTTAGGTCCATACTATTGCGGCGGTGTGAAAGGATATAAGTATACTAACCTGTTTTACGTAAATAACGAAACCGTGCAACATTTACGGCGCATCTCTGTTTTATTAATTTTCTTGGATCAGTTTGTTAACGTTATATTATGTCCCAAACTAATGCTTAATACCTCTGGCGCATTCAAACAGACCTGACAATAGAGTAATATGTTAAACGTAGGAGAATGTATGATGTCAAAACGAGCTCACAAAATGTTAGCTTCTCCCCTTTTTGAATTGTCACACAAATTGGGTGGATCAAGCGTAGTTTCGCGACACGAGGCACATAGTTACTTGACAGTAACTGTGGTGTAATGATTTCGATGGCAGCAATTGTTTTGTGTTCGAAATATCTAATAGGCCATCACTTATCTGAAGGGAAATAAGTTAGCGTCCTAAACTCTAACGTGTCTAGATTGGTGGATTGGAATTGCGACCATGTTATATGTTCTGTAAAACAACATGAATCCTTGAAATCTCATAATCGTTGGAAGCTTTGCATATTGTCACAACATTAACAGTGTGTTTTCATAAAATGCAAAATAATGTTTGGCGACGGCTGCAACTAGTGACCGTGGAAAAGATGACATCCAATCACCCTAGATAAAAGCAACAATTAGCATGCATAATTTAGTGTGTAACTCCATTGGATTCTTTGTGTAAAACATTACAAACTTCCTCGCTTTTTTAAATGTAAAATGGTAAAATTGGTAACGCTGAGCGGCACACACTCCATCAACACTAGCTATGTTAATTGTACTCAATTTCACCAGCTCATTAGATTAAATAGCAGCAATAACCATGAAATATCTAGCGTTTGTTACCTACAAGTGAAACATTGCAACATGTGCAAATTCTGTATTCAATACATTAGACACGCAAGCATTGCTGCAATATGGTTCTATCCCGGTCAGTGTTGCTTAACCTGTTGAATATAAGGAATCAAAAGTTTATGAAAAACTCGGTCAGCATTTAAAAACAGAACAGCGGTGAAAAGCGATTCTGATTGAATTGTAAACAAAAGCTTGTTTTTTTCTAAATTGCCATGGTGAGGTTAATATGACCCATTTTTATTTATGTACTAAATAAGCTAGCAAATGTTACATAAGTGACGCAGTAATAATGGGCTGAATACTGCAAAAGGTATTTGGAATAAACAAACGTCTCAACCGGCATCAAGGCTGTAATAAAATTCAAAAGATTTTAATATTGCCATTGTGGTAACATTCCATATATCATTTGTGCGCTAAAGCAATGTGTTGTAAGCGTACGATAAAAGTATTTTTCGACTACTAAGTAAGTAAATTTAGTATGCCTAACACAATCCCGTTTTGACTTGCCGCGCGCAGCGCCAGTCAAATATACATGTTATGCGACGAGGTACCAAATAATTCAGGTCATTTGTGCTAGACATATAATTCATCATTAGGACGGTGCACAAACATGGTGATTGTAAATGAAATTGACGGTTTGTTTTTGTGCAATAGCTATAACGCCGTCAGCATTCGTCAGATTTGGGAAGGTTAAGTCTGTAGTGTCTTATTCATATATTCTAGCTACATGGGCGTTCAATACATCGCAAAATCCATGATACATCAAAAGGGATGACAGTTGTCCTCTAAGAACGGGCTAATGTTAGCGACTAAAGGCAACATTAACATTAATACTGTTCCAGCACCTTATCAGGCTGCTACAATATCTAGATGGTGATAAATTTTTAAGTCCCAGATAACAACTTAGCAAAGTTTTGGGGAACGCGTAACTAAGCACCAAATGTAAATTAAACAATAATGATACAAATTTCCTTCTTCCTGGTAGAGCAGCGTATTTTTATTTTTTATGCCGCTTGAATATATATAGGTTTTGTCGCAAACCATACCCATATGCAATGTATGGGAGCAAAGTGCTGAACGTTTGCTAAGCACTCGAGCCAAGATAAACTGGTAACACCTCATAGGCAATCCGAAAATATTAACAGGCTGTATAATAAGGAGAAAACCGTTTTAAGGATTTGTATAAAGTCATCCTTTTATCCGGTAACAAATGGTACTGTACGTTTGTAATTTGGAAGACAACGGTGCCAATGAAGGCAGTTTTTCAGTATCTGCAAAATCTTCAGTATTTTTGTATGTTTTTGTTATCGTGCGACATATTTCACTTTTTCCATAATTATTAAGTATGCACTTGTGAACTATGACAATATACTTGCGTTGCGCTGCGTAAAATTACAAAACGGTTGAGGTGGTTTCGTTGGTTTATGCTATAGTGCTGTCAATGCAGCTGCTTTAAAGTCTTGCGCACACATTGATTGGATGTATACATTGTATTGTCATCAGGTAAATTGGCGTGACGCTTGCATAAGTCTTTCATTAAACACTTCGATATCAAAGTAATTGGGTACCTAATGGCGAAAAGACCATTATGGGAATGCTACTTTCCAGACATTAGGGAAAGTTTGTCGAACGAAAGTGATGCTGAGACAGAAACGCCCGTCAGACACAATTAAAAATCCATAAATATAGCAAAATATCCAACTAAATTTCCGGCGCCAAGAATTTTTCAACAGAGGTTAAGAACTAGATCAACTTGAATTTACCGGAACTGCCCAATCGTTATTCCTACTAACCATCGACAATGCTTATATTGTTACGATTTCGATTGACGACATTCTCAAACCACGCGTGAGTAAAACACGGTGTTTATCTGGTTCATTTCGGCCAGATAATATTCGGCAAGTTAATGTTCTAAATTTTGATTATCATTGTGTCAGAAACAGTCATTTATTACTTTGAATTATTGAACAGCGAAGCTTCAGTGCATCACGGATCCTTCTGGAATCGCTCTTGCGTAACAAACGTTCCCTAAAGGGACTGGATGCTCAAATAATGATATGGGAGTTATCGTGGCTATTCCAGAACCGTCAAGTGCGTCGCAGCGTCCTATTCAACCAATGTTGCTTCAAAATCTCTGGATGTGTGGAATCCGTTCTCCTTCAGCGAAATTCGGTTGTGTGAGTTTGCAGTAAATAATCCGACCAAGCTGATGTTCAACGCGGTAGGACAGAGCGCGCAATAGTAAGTACACAGCTACTCTTGGTTTGCACAAGAAAGCTCGCTAGCCTTATCTCTTTGAAATTTCTACTAGTTGCTGAAGTTCTAAACATAATGGATGAGTTAATAGTACTGCATGTTGACTTCTGCAGGGCATTTGTATGAACGATCCGAAACAAATATATTTCGCTCGGTTAGTGTGTTGGACCTTTTGGGTGGACTGAGGCAAAAAATAATTGAAGCTGCATTGCAAATATTTCGAGCCTCCATGTATATTTGAAAATAACACGTTAATCTATTAAGCTGTTCACGACCTTACTTCTCTTTTCGGTTTAGCGTGCCTTGAAACGACCTTCAAAATTCATTCTTTTTTATCCACCATTAGTGCGATAACTTAAACTGTTCCCGATCCGCTACTTTCCGTTGCCTTGTGTACGACATTAAATATATTCCCTTCTCTGTATGCCAGTGTTCACGCTTGTCTGCGTTTCGGTTGTACTCGGTCTATTATTCACCAGTATGCAACCTCGCGTGGAATATACCGTCCCGGGGGGCATCCAGAACAGAACCAAATTCTTGCTTCTCCCTGAACTGCCAAACGCAGGGAAACCAAGCATGGCAATGTCCACATCATCTGTATACGATCTCATATTAAAATCCCTCATGATGTACGCCTTAGGTATGGAAGCTTTATTTTGGTATTCAATTTCAGGTGAATTCTTTACATCATGATGGCTTAACAACACATGAATATTTCCAGCGATATTTGTCGTTATTGCAATTTATTACTAACAGGCACATGGGAAGCCATCAGCTTAAATTGGACAATGCATTGCACCAGAAAAATTCTCCCCGTGAGTGTGCTACCACTGGAATAATATTCGTTGGTACGCCATTTCGATCCCCACTGCACTGAAAAAAATTTAGGCTCCCTTTTCTCGTCCTTAGTAAGAATGCCCCGGCTGTTAATTCGTTGAATTATCCTACTCTGTTGGACCACGCACCTAAAATATCACCAAAGAAACCAAAAAATATTTGGCTACCACATGAACATTACCAGGTTCAACATTTTGAGGGATACTCAACATGCAACTAAGTACCTCGACAGCTAACACTCTCATTCCAGACGCTTTTGAGAATGTTGACAGATTTTGTATGTTAGTCTGCATGTGATTAAAGCGGCATGCGCGTTTATACAGACACAGCACGAGTCACCATAGATTTCTTGAAGCGTTTCTTTATATTGATAAGCCTATACAGCGAAACGATAGCGAAGGTTGTGCAAGCTTGGTAACCTGCGTCATATAAATAGATCGTTTCAAGACCATTTAGTGCGGCGAATGGTTTTGTCCATGAATCCCTGAAGGTTGTTCATTCTGCCCATCTAGCGTTGTAACTATTGACGATACTGGCATGTTGGTGCGGCATTTCAATATCGGTGTGCAAATAATGTCGGTCTAGGTCTGTTTATGCATCCATTTTCACTGCTTCAATACCTAAGTTTCAGACCCACAGTTCACGCATTGGGCCATCAATGCAATCATTCCCACAGCTCTAACCAGCTGAGGGACATTTTGTGAGATCAACATCTATCTTTGGACATTTGGCAATATAGTGTGCTCAGGTATCACCCTATGTGAATTTAATCACCCAGAATGTGAGTAAAAATGGACCGTTCTTTTGCAACATGCCATAGAGTGGTGTAGCAGCAGACGCTGACAGTGCGTGTGGCCTCGAATCACAAACAGCTGTAGCAAAACGTTAATCAACTACTTAAGGTAAAATGGTGAAATCCTTTTCTGTACACAGCGAACGGACCCACACGGACAACAAAAAGGCAACGCGTTTCCTGTTCCTACGACTTGCTGCAACATTTCAGCGCCATCATTAGCCACGTAACCCTATGACAGTTATCGTTTCAGCCCCAAGACTCACTCATATGTGATTCATAACAGGGTTTGTAATCACATTTTGAGGTGTATGTGACAGCGCAGTTCTCCTGCGGTTGCTTATATGCACATGAAATGCTACTGGCAGTAGGAAAGTGTTTAGCTGAGCATTTGGATGGGATTTTCGACACTGTTTCGAAAAAATATACGTGCCCTGTCTGTGGGAATAAGGGATGATTAGGTTTATTTACAGGTGAGGTACTCGTTCCAAGCCAGTCAAGTTCCGTTCCATAATCTTACTACTGGGTTTTTCAAAGGCCATGGAAGCTATCATTTGTGATGCGCTGATGACCCGCTTATAACAATATAACTACTTCTCACGGGCACAGCATGAATTCCGCTGAAATCAACCAAGCCCTACAAATCTACTACCAGCACGATCCAGTTAGAGGAAAACAGTACAATCTGGCGCAACTGTTGATGTGGTCTTTCACTATCTCTCAAAGAGGTTAGATATGTTAGTACATGCTATTGTATTTTACTAACTCTAGGCCTTGGGTATTGATCATTTCTCATAAGAGGGATCAAAACAATTCACAAACAACTGCGCTTGGAATTACGAGTGCGTGAATCGCTGTGAGATCCCATTGGGATGTATGCAGATTACTACCTGCATTGCTACTATGACCGCGATTATTGGTGACGTCTATAAAGGATATGAAAAGCCTGATGTCCTCGAACTTTCGGATTTGGCCCACGACATCAAGAAGCAGAGGACGATTATTACAACAAAGAAAATCAGATTATTTCCAGTTGACTTAGTTAGGGTATATGCTTGATCAATCCATTATCTACTTCGATACAATGTGGACAAATGTACAGAGCTGCACATGCGGAATCAAGTGAAGTGTTCATATAAACACAACAGATATAGGAACATCAAACCTCTTCTGGCGCGAAGGACTGGGAGTTATGGTCTAGGTTAACTTTGGATGTGTGTACCAAGCTAAAAAGCAATAAGTAAGGGACATCTAATATTCATCCTAAAGCACGCATTCGGACAAATCCAACTTTCTTGTTTTCCTTAACCACGGTTCATGCATGCAGCCACATGTGGAGTATGCATTATGGGTCTGACAGCCATGGCTAAGAATAGACTTCATCGCCTTGGAGACACGGCAATGCTTGGTAACAATAAAATAATTGTCGTGTGAACGAGGGATACAAGTGCTGGGTTCTTCAGCCCACGATATCGGCGATTGCACGGTTACCACATTTTGACATTCAAAAGTTTAAGAGGTCTCAACCCACTTACCGCTGCTTAATAGAGCTCAGTCACAACAGCGGACAAAGAGACCACTATCTCAAGCTGGCAGAAAGGAGCATAGCAGTTGGAACTGATATCGGAATTTCTTTTCTGTACTCAATTACATAAAGTTGTATGCTCCATCGGAATCTGTTAAATGTGCTCTTCGCAGACAGAGTCCGAAGCCAGTTTTGACTAACTTATTTTACTGCATTATCTTATATGTGCCATTAACAATGGGTAAAAGCATGTGTCCGTTAGCGATTTGAGTGGGGGTCCCAAAATTTCTTTCACTTGTTTACCTTATTTTGTATGTACACCAGAAAGAGACGTGATATTTACCAACTTCCTATTTGTCTTCATTCCCAGTGGATTTATCTCTAATTTAAAACTTATACTACATGTGCCTTAGTGAGCAAACCGGCACAAAGCAAATTTCGATAAATATTTATTATCACTTTGATGTTTCACCATAAGGATCTTAGGGGATCTGTTACGCCTTACATTTCTACCCATCTAAAACCATGGATCCGTGGTTCTATTTCCTTATTGGCAATAGCTCCTAACAGCGTCGGGATCATATGGGGATTCACTGTGGTAGAAAATTACATCTTTTACATTACAAAGCACAATTAGAAGACGAAGATTGGCAGATGAATGCATTTCGTATCGCCACATCTGTGCCAGTAAGGATAAGCAATAATTGTATACAACAGTTTGTGGGTACAGACATAAATACGGACAAATCCGAGAAAATGGGGTGTCATTCTTCTACGACGACGGCAGCCTGATGCTGACAGATAAAACTTTTTGCACACAAAGCACGGTCTTATTCCGAATTCATGGCAATGGCATCCGCAAACGCGGGGAGCCGGGAATCGGTATCACGAATAACGATACTAGACGCCTTGTTGACCTAAGTTCAGTGACAAGATGTCAATAAGTACCTGCCACTCGAAGAAGCTGGCTGCCTGCGCACCCATGTCGTCTCATTTGGGCATGCTTACTGAATAAGCCCGTTCCTAACCCAATTTGGTACATGCTCCTTCATTCAGGAACTCAGTGTTCTATTGGTGCTGCCTAGGCAACTACCCCCACAGTTATCTACGAATTTATATATTCGTAGGGTGAGTTCACCCCAATTGGCTGAGTTACCTTAGTTGAGGCAACAGTAGTTTATGAGTCCAGTCGATGATTACAAGTTCGGCAGCACATAAAGCGCTCTGTGTGGCGGAAATCAGATCACTGATTTTCAAAGTAGCAATGTCACTCTTAAAGTATGGCTCTAAGAATACCTATTTCTTACGTACAGCATGTACACAACTTTCATTTGACGAATTCCGCTGTGCTTCCGGATAAATTTTCGAGAGTGGCCATTAGCAGTTAACGTGTTGGTAATTACTCCTGGTTTGTAGGCTATACAAGCGGTGAAACATACTATTCCGGCGCGACTAACTTGGGTCTTCACAATTATTTGCTTGTGCCGAATTGGCGTAAAACTGGCAAAATGACCCACGTTATATTTCGATGGACAGTCCTTTTTAGCAGTCCCTTCTCCCTGTGGTTGTTAAGAACATCCTAGTACGAAAGACAATTCTTTCGTTCGACGTTAAGCGTAACCATGAAACTGACATTCTAGGGGTTAATTGCATCAATACTTTTGGGATCTGCATTTCTGTTTGATAGAAATGCAAAAGTTCTTGACCCAGGAGGTATTGTTAGCCTGTCCTTGTGTGCGATCGTTTGAGTCAAGTCAAGTCAAAAAAATTGCCTTATGCACACTGTATGGGTAATTATTTAACCAAAACACACACAATTTCGACAAATTCTTAAAAGCAAATCAGTGTCAAAGCAGCATGACAAAGCCAGGGTAGATAACTACAAATAACACAATTGGATCATAAGTTGAATAGATAAGCTAAGGTTGACAGAGTTGGTGTCTTGTAAAAAACGCGAGAGGCAAGTGGTGATTAATGAGCGGTAAGCTTGTGTTTGGGAATAGATTAGCTTGTACTTCCGCCTAGTAGATGAAATTGGTCAACATTCCGAGAAGGCAGTATGTATGGCATGATTGTATCCGACGGTATATGAGAAGACAGCTACTTACAAAAGTTATGCGTGCAGATATAGTAGTGTTGCCAAAAGTAAATATCAGGACACTGCTGCATCTGGCTAATTGCTTTAAGGATCTGACAATTAAATTAACATGTTTGTTTAAAAATTGGGAAATAACACATTGGTACAACACATTCTGTGGGGAAGAACACATGCATTGACAAAGCGAACGATCAACCCACGAGAAACGCAGTAGCCTGTGAGCCCAGAGGCATAGTACGACAACCTTCGGACTTTTGTGAAACCTTCAGGTTCTTGAGGTGTTCAGTATGAATTGAAAATCGAAGACACAACCAGATATCTTAGTGAATTGGTGGACTGTATTTCTTCGCCTTCAACATGTAACTTGTTGCACAGCGTAAGGAGCTCCTCGTACCTTGCTCCTTTGTGTAAGCAAAACATAATGAGATTGCATTATGAAGCTTTAAGAGACTGACCACGGGAATGATACCAGTCATTTAGATCGTTCAGAAGCGCTTGTATTATGAATGAACAAGGGGCGCGTTGCTGACTGGTGCCCAGGATTACATTGTTCTTATGTCTTTTAGCGTCACTTCAGTTGGATCTGGAACAGAGTTGACGTAAGTAGAAAATAGGAAAGGAGGTAGCCTTGTTCAGTGAAGGGCACCTGCGTTAGTAAAATGTGGGAAGGAAGATCTGCCACTGAGTCGGGTGATATGTGTGCATTCAGAATAATAAGCTCTCAGTAACTAGATAATGGAATATTGTACTCTTTGAGAACTTAGGTCCGCTAGCAGCGATTCGCGCTTTACACAGCCAAATGTATTTTTGTAGCCCACAAAACACCTCCGAGTTGCTTTATTACTATTGTCAAGCGATGCGAGTACAGAATGTATGAGGTGGGACACAGCATCTAAGGTAGACTTCGAACCACAATAATCGAACTGGTGGAAGGTTTTTAGAGCATGTTATAGACGGCTTTATTTGGAGAACGACTTTCTCCAGTAACATCACAGCACCGGAAAAGCAAGCAGTAGATCGCTATTCGGTGCATACATTTTAGCACTGGTTGAAACATTGTCAACAGTCGGCTATGTTGTGTCGTGGCATACATATTAACTAAATACTCGCTAGAGGTGTTGCAAAACAATCAACGTATTCGTTGAATAAGATAGCAGATGACATGTCCGCCCCACTAGTTTTACCAGGAGTTAGAAATTTCAGTGGATTAATTACAGTTGCACTGTCAACGGGAGAAAGTGGTTTAGCAGACCCCAGCGATTTGATAAAGAAAGCCTCTGGAGCTATAGTAGTACTACACACGCAGAACTCCCGATTAATTTCTCTACATATACATCATATTAGGGCGAACTTCCAATAATTTCGTTAAGCCTTTTCAGCATCATTCGGCGCTCACGACTACCATTGTACCAAAAACAGACTGCACCTACGCAGGGTGAGGACGGTGTAGTTAGTCCTTGATACACTCTTTTTTACGAAGTGGTTTCAGTTTGTTTAAAATAACACAATCGTTCGAAAATGCGTTAGTCACGAGTGTAGAAAAGCCTAACGATTTTAAATTACGGTGTGAGTAGATTTGCATCACAAGAGTAGTAATGAATTAAAACGGAAACCGTTAGGGCCAAAAGTAAGAGGTGAGGAGGTATGTGTTGATAAAGACCAAACAGAAGAATTGTAGACGAGAAAATATTTAAAGGCCACGCTGAAATCCTTTGCTATTTAATCTTTGGAATTAAAGTGAGTATGGCGATCTAAAAATTAAGTGTGAGGTTAACAGTTGCACAGGTTTTGTTTACATCATTTTATGCTAGCCTCTGTTTTCACATGAGCGCAAGAATTAAGTATAATCCTAAGTTTTGTACGTACTTACGTATTTCATTAACAACGTGACCGTAGTGGTACCGTGCACCTGATTAAGGACACCCAGCTTGCGTTCCTTGGAATATGTTAGCAAAACGAGTGATCCAAGCCTATACACGTATTCACGCGCATGAGATAATTCAACAGCTGGATAATTTTCACAGTGAACGGTAGCGCTTCCTAAGTGAGTAGTTCAAAACAGTACTTAAGTTACTCTGGATGATTTTGCGGTCGCTTGATGCTCTGATCTCTTGGCATAAGTTGGAGTCATCGAAGTAATATTGAAAATGGGAAATGATTTTTCCCGTGAGATCGTTTATGTAACTCAATGGTTGACAGGGGCCGAGCCATAAACATTTTAGTGCACCACAATCAACCACAGTTGTTTCCAAAATGGAGCTTTGTACTCTTATCTTAAACCGAGGACCGTGCATGAACATATCTATTCCAAGCTGCAGTGAGTCTTCAGTGCCATATACCTAAATTTTGTGTGGGATTATTCAGTAGTCTAAGCAAGCAAACGCTTTTAAGAATTCCACGTATATGAAAGGACTTATGTTCTACCATAAGCTGCTGCATCCGAGCTATTGCGTGCAATTAACTGATTTATAGTTTGTAAGCAATTTTGTCGCAAGCCGTGTTGCTCTGGCGCTATTTCGCTGTGATTTACCTGATGATGCATGAGTGCATTAGCGACGATATGCTCCACAGCTTAGGAAATCAAAGGGCGCAGCGTTTTACAATCGTATTCAGATTGGCAGTGCAATACCTCGTTTAGGAAAACTATTGATGTTCCCTAACTTCCATATTGCTGGCTTTTGGTCCTCACCTAAACAGCAATGATGGGATATAGCCATAGGCTCCGCCAGTTCACTGGTTATTGCCTGTCAAATATTCGTTTGAATGCCATCGATACTAGATTTGAGGTACGTCGGTTTTTTATCACACTTTCGGCTGTAATATCACCATTGCATAATGCTCACGGTTAGACTACACAAACCATGATAACAATTTTGACCATTACGTGCTTCGTGTAACGTAACCGCAACAGATCCGCTGCTTCCGTTGCTCAGAGCGTGAACCCGTCATTCTTGACCAATGCCGGAATCCTGGGTTACGCAATGCGAAGGCAATTAACATGCCCAACTAATGGTTTTCGATTCGCGCAAAATTACTTTATTAGTCCTGATGATGCGGCACATTCCCCTCGCGGATCTAGCATACCTGGTTTTACTCTTTGTCACTTAAGCAGACAAGGCAATGGAATTCGGGGAATCATTATGAAATGTCCAACCGAGTACTTATATTTACCTGTTCTGCTCCTAAGAAATAACTAGATGCTACTTTGAAGACGAAAGGAATTCAGCTTAGTCGCGTGCGTCAGCGAGAATAAATGTCCATGTGAAAGTGTCATGCGATATTTTGAGAGCACTGACATAGGGTCTAAGATGCCTGTTTAACAATCTCGGATAACACGTCATAGAACGTAATCGTATGCACCTTTTCCTCTCCTTCATTAGGATGTTCCAAGTAACAAACCTGGTTAAACAGCAGTGTGGCATGTTCATTACGACCAAGTGGTATGCGTGTGTTTTTCGTCATACATGAGTTTTTCTTTGGTGAGTTTAAGATAAATGTGGACAGATTTTAGAAGGACAAATACTAATAGGAGTGTTCATTTTGTTGTGCAGAATGTAGCCGGCAATTACCTATGTATGCAGCTTTTAATTGCTTCTATTTCCACACAGTTCGCTCAACTGCGGAGAGGAGGTGATTTTATGAGTTGCTCAAAGTAAGCTGAAGAACGTGGCTAACTTTTGATTCCACATCACATGTAAAGTTTGATTGAAGGTAGGTCACGGCTGTAACACATGTGGCTAAGTCCCGCAACCGTAGTTGGCATCAACACGACCTGGCTACACATTACGGGTTGGACAATAAGTTCGCATCGGATATAAGCCTTGTAATACAGACGCTTAGAGGAAGCTACTACCTCCCTTCGTTAGTCATTCCACCAGCAGATATACACCGGGTAAATTAAACTCAACATATGCTATCTCAAGGTTTAACAACATATAAGCTTGGATCATATTAAAATATTAAACGTGACCATTTTACAAACTCCGTCAATGAAAAGTTAAACCTCGGCGTAATAGTTATTCTAGGGATTTATTGCGTAGATTTTCCTGTTACTAACAATAAAAATCAGTATGCCATCCAACTTGTAACTAGTAACTGTACCTCCATATTTCTAAACGTGATGGATAATCTTGAAATAAGACATCCTGCTCTGCACATTAATGGAGCAATTTCCTCTCCAATACATGTTATCTAAACAGATAATACATTCAAGCCTCAATCATTCAGAATGGAGCTAGCCAAGTAAGAACAGAAACAGATTAAAGAAACTCAGCAAAGGACTTTTAATCTCAATGTTGTAGGTTTGTTATCCGCAAATCGGCAAGGCCAAGCATATTGGCGACGGGTGCTTGGGAATCATATAAATATATATCTAAAAAATTTAACTAAAATGCTCTTCGTTAGTTTAGTTAAAATGGTTAGAGCCAAATACATGTTCTTATGGACAAAAACATCTTGAAAATAGGCGGGTTAAACTGTGTTCCTTTAAATACTTGCATTTCCGCTGAACATAGAGATCAAGTTTTCTTTAGGTGTGCATCGATTTCCTTTGTCGGATCTTAACTTACAATTTTTTACCAACATGTCAGTTGAGCTTTTATTAGGTTTCTTATTCTGGTCGTAATCATGTGCGCTAAATGGAATTGCACAAAAATCTGATTATTGCATCGTTTGGTGTACTAGTATTCTTTGGTATTTTAACGCGGAAACAACAAAACCATAGTAACTGAACTAAAGTAATTTTTCGACCCAAATCATTGAGGACGAAATAGGGCAATTATAGTCATTAAAGTCTACTATTTTCTACCCCTTATGTTTCGCAGTTGTTAAGTAACCGACTTATGGGTCTTACATGTAGTTTTAAATTAACAGATTCTGCTAACTTGTAGAAAAAATATTGCAGTCACTAAACCGAAAGAATCTAGAGCAACATAGTTTGTGGTTGAATGTTGTCCCTTTAGCAACGTTGCCGAATACATAACACAAAGGTTTGTCCCCTAAACTTTGTTAGCACAAAATAAAATTATAAAATTTGTTTGTGCTGTAAGGCAAAAATGGAATAATTTGCTCCTCCTGATTCCCGAATAAGTCGAAAAGGTCGACGATGGAATGGTGTGGTTTCATGAAGGCTGGGATTTTCCTGGTTTGCTAATGAGCCATTATTTTTATGTGTACAAGTTAATGGAAAAGGGAAAAAACAACCGCTGCTATTTATACACTATGCATGACAACCACTTAGAAAACTAAAAGAAAGTAATTCAGTTTATTAGTTGAAAGTGTTGAGCAGCATAAGTGACGGGGTTTGGTGGGATGTTGCTATCCGACATTCAGCAATATTCCGGCCGTTATTTTCTATACTGCTTTTGTAGCACTCTGATAGCGGAAGCCGTATGGTTATGTGTGACGATGGATTAATGGGATCAGATAAAAACGTTGCTCTGTTTTACAAGTTTTGGGGTAGGGAAAATATAGATTTTAGTATTCATAACTTAAATATGGTATATTGACAAATATCGGATTTTTATACTGCCAGGCCTACTACACCAGAATTTTAATGCCCTATATATGTGGCGGAGTCAGGTGTATATCGCTACTATAGTCGTTTCCACGAGGGGTTCATTTGCCAGTAGCGTTTGCGAAAGCCAGTAGGTTTATATCGTTAGCTGATAAACGTAGGTCACCTCAGGAATTTCAATGTTAATTGTTGTATGCACAAATGAATTTGCGATAAGATCTAGCGCAGGTGTGAGACATTTAGCCAAAGGATGTAGCAAATATTGTGTCGCAACATAAGCAATAATTGTGGACTTATTGTAGTTTTAAGTAGACTTGTTTAACATGATCTGTTAGATATGTGCTCAGTTTCGTTTGCAAACTACGCTAAGAGAAGGAGTGCACGTTATAGTGGGGCACGATCAGGACCTCTCATATGTTATTTGCTTGATTCCGATGCGTGATAATCTATTGGCTGATTCGTAACTTGAGGTTTTGCACAGGATGGGACAAAGATGTTATTGTGTTCTCTTTACTATGAAAGTTACTATCTGATCTTGGATATCATATCAACCCATGGTACTGTTCGCATTACTTTAGCTGGACCGAATTTGTCCGGGATATTAAAGGCACACATATTTCCATGTCTCAGGGATCGCCGAGGTTTTCAATTACAAGGGAGGAATTAATCCTACTGATTTCCCTTGATTGACGAAGGTAGATAATGCAAGGAAGAAAATATGTTATCGCTTGATGTTCAACAAAGTCAATTAGTTTGCATTTCAGCAAGCTGTTATTTCGTAAACAAAATTTTGTCAGCTTGCTTTCTTATATCAGCGTAGCGTTCCAAGTAGAGAACAAGAGTAGTTCTGTTATTTTTATGCAATCTAAACTTGTCCTACTTAGTGGAAATTACGTAAGTTCCTTGTCCATCAACTGCAGTAGGGGCTATTAATTTCAATAAGGAATTAGGCATAAATTCAGGCACAAAATTTTGAGTGTCATTTAAAAGTAAACAGCTTGGAAAATAACAATATTTTAATCTACCAGCTGTTCGTTTTTTCTTAAAGAAAGACAGTTAGCTCATCGATTTGAATGAAAATTAAGTAACACAGAAAAATCGAAAGACATAATTTGCGTACATAACAAAATTCACTTCTGCCTCATTAACGCTCGATGCGCTATCGGGGCTCTAGCATAGATTCTTATCTAACTTATAGGCATATAATTGGCTTTTCGTGATTCACCCGACAAGTTTTAGCTTTTGATGTGGGTGGCCGTCTCCCACATTGAAACCATTTGCTTTAAGGGAAAAGTTGTTTCGCTCTACTTTAAGCACAATTATTACACATTCTCCTTCTGTATTTAATGCCGACATATTTAAAAATCCATTGCGCAAGTAGCCATCCCATCTGCTTGTTTCAATATTATTTATTCTGATCAATAGTAATTAGCAAGAGTACAATTAAACGAATGCCATATAGGCATATTAATCTGCTAATGTTGCTTATTTGTTTCGCTTGGAATGCCTTGCCGACATTAGAGATGACTTTGTAGTATTCTTTACAATTTTGTTTGTTTGTTTCGGAAATTTTGTTGATTAATTTGAAACTCATCTGGTCAGAGTTTCTGTGTGATCGTACACTTACATATTTGCAGAAGCAAATGTGCGCTTAATTATATAAATATGTTCACAGAATTCTGATTTCGTTCACAATTTTTTCTCCTATAATGTCGAAATTCTATAAACATGAGAATGCATATTCTGTAATTTATTTAATTGCTTTGAAAATTTTACTGAAAAATGTTCTATTTGCTTTGTAACTATGTATTCTGGATATAAAATAACGTGACACTTAGAGGAAAAATTTTGTGGACTTCTAATTTGGATGCTCTAAGTAGGTGGCTAATCTATTGACCTATTAGTCGTACTCTTTGCTGCGCCCCAACACACCTGGCTTGTTTGGTGCTTTTTATGTCTGAGGCAAAAACCAGAGCTTGCGCGGTACATGCTGACAACATGTGCTGTACATCTACAGAAGATTAAGTAAAAGCTAATAAGTAGAGATACAATATTGTAACAGTATTTCTCGCCTTACGTTGCACTCTCAATTGCGGTTCGATGCTATTAAAATAATGATTACTATTTCCTGTGGTGGATTACTCACGCGGAATAGTGTGAATGCTGATTAGCTTTCTGTGACGCACTTTCTATCTAATCGGAATAGCCAATTACTTCAAGCACATGCACATTATGACAGAGCTAATTATAAGTACGACACAGAATATGTCTCAAGCCAATATTTGTGATTATCTTGATGACTTATGCCCGATAATTTGAACTTGGAAGCGTTGAAATGTAAATCAATTTCTGCGTATCGGGTTGAAACAGCAGTAAAGGGTTGTTTAAAATATTCAGTCGCAAAGGTGAAAAGTTTGTAAAGCGTACTTTCGTTAGCTTTTAGTAAATATGGATGAATGAGTTTAACAATAGGCTGCAGGTGATCTGGATATCTATGTCTTATATAAGTGCGATTTTGTGACTTTTAATCTTGCCGCAACAAGCATACACGTTTATCAGTGTGAAGAGACAGTTTTGTGTATGAGCAAATCCTACGAGATACGCGCACTCCAGCGAAAATTAAATGTTCTCCAGCTGCACCACAAGGACCTTGTTCAACAGTGCCAGCAAAATATTTAAAATCTCCGGAAGGAACTTTGTCATCATAAGATATTTCGTCTTGTCTGCACATTGTTGAAAGTCCTTGTCTAACCGTTCCGCTAAACCCTTAGCAAATGTCTTCAAATATTCCGAGCTACGGTCATCTGAGCTAGAGCAACAGTGATCCTATAATATCATCAGCTAAGTCAGTGAATCGTAGTCGGTAATGTATGAGTGGCTAAAACATAGTACCGTAAGAGCTACGCAGGGACGATGTAAAATATCAGTATTATTTAGAATCTCAGAGCGGAATGTTTAATATAAAAAGGTAGCGGTCAATGATGGTCTGGAAAAGCTTCCGTTCTGTTTGTAGTGCAGGCATTATTTGCCTGACAACAAAGTATATCACCATGTATGTTAATTTTTTGGAATTAAAGCAACCGGATGTCCCAAACCGGTTGGTATTTCACTAGGTACACGCATAAAAATAGACGTAGTGGTTTTTCCTTATAACTACTCTATCCATACTCACGCAGAGAAACAATGCACATACTTAGCGGATTAGATATATGCCATATATTTCCAGTCGTTCTATTTACTACAATCAGCATTCAAAATAAAAATTATTCATTTGCAGTATTTACTGAATTTTTAGTTTGCTGGTGTAAGTTTCAGACACACCGAAGCAAATAACACAAGAAATTACAACTCTCTTCCATGCTGTTAGACGGATATCATGGTTAATTTATGCAATGAATCTTTGCATTCTTCGGGTTACGTTGCAACACACACCATAGAATGAATTGTTAATCTGCGTTCTAAAACCTGGAGTACGCTATAAGTTACCAAATTAGATTCATTTCAAGGAGCAAAATGTTGAAGCGAGGTGACTTGTTCACTCTCGCGGTATGCTTTACACAGTAGTGGTACAGTTATGAACCTTTGTCCGGATATTATCCACCATAATTACGTCTCGTAAAGTTTCATCATATCCAGTTCGTCAAAGCGATATATGCTAAATTAAAGGCAGGTGTGAATTTGTATATGCTGTCCCCCAGTGGTTTGATTAATTTTTCTTACAGAGGTGCATGTCAAGTAATGGGATCTCGGTGATTTTATCACCTCGTTTCCATATATTGCATCCAATTATTTAGTCTGAAGTCTGTTGCTTTGCGCGTTTAAGGCTTGGATTATTTTCTAATTTTTGTTTGTGCCATTCGAAACACAACAGTTCGAGCTACAGATACGAGCAAAGGATCTGATAACAGTTGCACTCAAGTGACAAAATGTCTTTCACGTTTACGGCAGTCACAGTTGGGATTTATGTATCTGTCCGAATATGGTTGATGGCATAGTAGGTAGACATATTAAAATAAACCACAATACAGCTAATAAGAGCAATTAAATATAATCTGGAGCTGTAAAACATTATGAAATGTGAAATAGGGAGAATTGCTTCATACTAGAAAATGAAACGTAATAAAGCCGTCAAAACTACTCCAAATTTAACTTTGAAAATATTAGAGTGCAAGTGGAAAACTGGTGGAAAACTATTGTTAAACCTACGCTGCGTTCTAACAGCTAGACTACGCTTTAAGTCACCTCATTAAATTCATGTCAGGAAGCACAGGACTGCATCTTGGTGACTTGTTCACCGTCATGGAAGGTTTTCACAGTGGTATTACAGTAATGAACGTTTGAATAACACGCTTTATATTTGTCAGTATATTGTAGATAATAACCATTTATCGCCTCGTTTTTCTTTTCACTTTGTCAACGAGACATGTGTTCAAGAAAAAGCTTTAGTTTATTTGTACATGTTATCCTCTAGTGAATTGATATTAACGTTACTACAGCCTGTAAGTTATTGGAATTTTAACAATGTTGGTCGCACTATTCTTCCAGATTTCCTGTAAAATTTTTATTTATGAAGACATCGCTGCTTTAGTGATAAAGGCTTAACTTATTTGCTGATGAGCTTTTGTGCCATTTTAAACGAAAAATTGCGAACTGTACATGAGCGCAGCGCATCCGACAACAGCTACACTCACTCAAAGCACGGCCTTTCACATTCCTAATAGACCTACTTGGGATTTGGGTACTTCACAGAACATACGTGTCGGCGTTGTTTGTAAATTTATTGGTATATATATCCATACACAATTTTAACTGTTTTCGTAGAAACGAACCAATGCCATTCAGTGTTTTGCATAAGAAATTGAATTAGTACCACAGTTTGTGAGACGGAAATTGCTACTTTATATTTAAGTCGTTATATGCTACTTTAATTACGAAGGTCTTTTCATAAGGGCTAGCTTGTCTCCGCATGCTGACAAACAAACCGGATTGAAAAACGGGTGATAGGTTAGCAAGTTAACCGTCCTCTTGTTATATTAGCTGAAGTCTCTCTAGTTTAATGCCCAGGTTATCCAATGCTTATGTTTAAGTATCTACATAAAATAAGGTATGGTTGGCTATATTTTGCTAGGATAATTGAAAGCACTTTTGGCACTATAAATATCGCTCAACATAATTTGCTCTACACTCTGTAATAGCAGTTGGCGCAATGCGATTTCGAGATACTTGTAAATTTTGCGCATCTGACTTGTCAATACGAAGTAGGACACGCCTTATTTGTTGGCCATCAGTTTGATACGTTCGAATTGTTAGATTAGCGGACTAGTCCAAGCTGCTTTTATCGAAGAAATATCCAGTTTAACCAAATCAGCAAACCAACAATAAGTTGTCACATACATTTTCATTATTAGACGTCTTAGGAGATGGCATTGCAACGCATCATCATATGCTATGGAGCAATGAAAAATACACTATTTGCAACCAATTCATACATGTGTTATTGAAGCAACCCTAACAAAATTTTTCTCGGGTATGTGAATATAAGACGTTTTTATGCCATTAACGCACAACAAACATCTATTTGGCACGTCAGATTTAATATTGTCTACAATATGCAATATTTGGATGGAGAAAATTGGGAGATATTTAGCTTGAACTAATAAGTTTCGCCTATTAATAAATTGTGATTGGTTAGCTAGGTGAATGTCAAAGTTTATTTAAGGTAGGAGCATAGACTAATATATCCTGCAAATAAACAGTCCTGTAAAAACATTGAGACGAAAGACTTCTCTATATTTAGGATAAATGATGCCAGGCATCTTACACTGGTTGGTAGAAAGTTACTGTCCTAATTCTAGAGTGTCGACTATTAACGAATAATATTATTTAACAAGTATTGTAAAATGGTATAATTTTAAAAGTAAAGGTAAAATTATTATTTCATTTTAATCACTCCACTCAAGTTTACGGCCTGTTGAATACTCCGTATCTTATAAAACACATCAGACTTAATGTCACCAACAATTTAGTTTTAATTAACATTTAAAAAGCCGTCATAAATATGTTTTTGGTTTTGTACATCTGGTGTACCTTACTTACTTACTTTGATATATTTTAGGCGCGCTGCAGGATATATTAACGTACCCATCAGTTCTATGTGCACTAATGGCATGTTTGCGTACATTTGGTTTTGTTACACTGAACTGAACCGTGCTTTTCCTACAACAGATATATATATGTCCATACGAAAGTATATCTATGTAAGAGTTTTAATTTTCGCGATTGCACGCTAAAATTAAATGTATAAGCAAATATCGAATACGTTTATGAGAGCTTTCTTGTTTGTTTCTTATATCGCTCATTATATAGGATGATCCAAACACCTGGACTACGAGTACGTTGCTGAATAGATAGGTAAAGCTTCTGCAAAACTTCCTTCGCAGAGGATATTTGGTGAAACACTTGCCCATGAAAACAACAACGAGTAAATTGTTTGCATTTTTAAGATATTTTGGTAGACAGCAACTACACCTGCATTTGCAGCGATAGCTTCCGCCGAACATACCAACAACAACAACATCTTTGTGAGGAAATGCATGCTGCTTCAGAGGCAATACAATTATTTTGTGTATGCGTTAGAAACTACGGACTATATGTGTGAGCATTTTACCTGATATATTTTGTTATCGTTGGACTATTATTTGCCACTTCACTGACCACCATATACGGCAAGTTTTTAAAATAGCTTTGTAGGGACCTGCAACTTAATGAGGAATACTTGGAATATGTGGCGAAACATTTATCTGAACCGACAGATGCTACATACAAAGCCTGCGGCGAATGTTTTATCCGTCATCAAGCTGTGATGAGATAATTCGTTCAGTACATCCTTGGCGGTTAAGGGTGGTTTGGTTGGTTATAATTATCAGAAAGATATCAACTGACAGCATGTATTGGTAGATGTAAACTTTTGCTTGTGCAGAATCACTAGCCAAATTAAAAATGTTTGCACCAATGTCTCATGCAATATTTGAGGCAGGCATTTCACTTCCTACTTCAGGAATTTGTTTGTATTTCACGAAGTTAGATTAAATGGCAATGACAGCCAAAATGTTTCTGCTAGGAGAGGAACTTGAAAACACTATAACGAGCGAATTATATCTAGGTTGATTTCGGAAGTGATTTTTTAAAAACTTTTTTTGTGACAGCATAGTCTAGGATGACAAGAAATACAGCATCATTCACGGGGTAAATCTATTTTTCCTGACTGGCTTGAAAGTGCAAAACGTCAACATAATATGATGAATAATTTTTTCTCGTTTTACGGATATATTATAGTGTTTCTTGCATGACAAACGTATATAGTATCCTGATTACGTAGAAGTCTTTTAAATAATGCGAAGTCTCATACGTTTTTATAATCTTTGGCCAAAAAGAGTTAGGTTTCTTTAAGTATTTAATGGCGATGCGCATTATACTTATATTTGGATGAGATTTTTTTTGATGTATATGTAGTGACGACTTGCTCTACATACGCAAATCGCATGCCAGGAATGTGTTTCAAATAATTTCCGGATTCAACTTTGTTTTAGATTTTGGAAGCGCCCTTATTTATTAGTAATGTTTAAAGTAAACCAGTGTTGTATATACGGTATTTGTCACGTACTCCAAACCATTCAAAATTTCGCGAACTGAATGTTGTTGCTCTTTGTACAGAGTAAACGTGGGGAGTGCAGCTGAAAACAGTAATATTGCTCCCCTTATTCAATTAAATAAATAGACTAATTGTTAACTTTCTTTTGGTACAGCTTTATCTTTTTATGATGCGTGTTAACATACGAAACAAAAGATTGAAATAATAATAACAATGTAGGGCAGCTATAAATTTTATGAACCTGTTCAGAAAGATTTAGCAAGTAGGACGATTTTCTCACTAAATATAAATATGTATGATATTGTGTTTATATATTAGCAAAGTTACCAAAAGCAAGCTGTTGGACGTAAAGCAAGTAAAACGTAAATTATTCGATTACACATTCTAACTGATCGACATTTATTTTTAAGCCAAACAAAGGAAAATCGTCTCAACTAGATTATCTTCAAAATCAATGTTGAAGATGAAACTTAGTACCGCAGTTTATTAATTACCCCAAATGTTGTTTGTAGGTATAGAAATTCAGAAGTCAAATAAATTAACTTGGCTAGCTATATTAATGGCACCGTAAGGATACAAGCTGTGTTATTATGCCCAGTTCCTTGCTATGATCAATAATCAAACAGACGTACTGTTTTACCTAAATATATTTTTGCGTTAGACTATAAGATAGTTAGCATTACCTTTGCAACAAAATGAGGAGTGCAATTTTCATATCTAGAAGATGGTAATAATGCCAAGCCATTGTAATTCACTGAGCTAGGTATGACAAAATCAGTGCAGATTAAATGACGCTTCACAATAATTTGGCGTTTTTTACTCTTAATTAGTACTGTTTTGCCTGGGATAGAATATTGCCGTAATTACTTAGGTATCTTTAATTAATGAAAACATGTGAAGTGAATATTTATTCACAAGCGCTTCATGGTACCTTATGCGAAAAAGGTTTCCCTGGGTGACATCCTTTAATCAATTAAAAAGTTGGAACTGTTTATTTTTCAAATATAATGTTAAGAGTTTTGACTTTAATATAACTGCGTTTTATTTCAATGTCCTAATCAGTTTTATGTGCTGAAATCAGTTCTATAATATAAAATGAAACGTTACCTTTCTGCCAAAGTGCTGAAAACCCTGGATACATTTTCCTTATCATTTTACTAATTAAATATCTGAAACTTGTAGGTGTTTGTTATACATGTGGTAATTTGAACTACAACGTGGAATTTTTAGTTGTACTTATATTATTAATTTACTTCAGCTTTAAATACTGTCAGCAAATTGTATTTCTGAAAGCGTTTTTCTCCCTGCTCAAATAAATTACTTCATTGAACAATCCAAAGCTCATATTTGACGTGCTCAAACGATAATGTTGGCAGGGATAATGATTCGAATCGGTCTTATTTAGTGACAACAGAGACCACCAGCCTATATTAATTAGTCTCTTGCAATGTCCAACAAATGGGTAAACTGCTCACTCTTGGAGTTTATAATAATCGTTTAAACATTTGGAATGCCTACTTAAACGCAATGCGTACTACGGTTTACCTTGAACGTGACTCTGTTTACTCGGACAAAAAATAGAGTGCCGTAATTCATTACAACTGAATGTTCTTTAAATGTAAAAATTAATACACTCGTTGTTGTAGTGTCTGCTCTTTTTTACCACAACCAATTGATTATGTTCACAGATTTGTACTCTCCTCGGTAGGGATCTGAAAATAATTCCTCACTGCAGGAAATATAAATAGACTGTGCTTTTATAACGATTAGAATTACAAGCAATCCTCCACTCCCAGATGAAACCAATGGAAGTCAACAAGTTTTCTATTTATGTCTATACATTGTTTAATGTTTATCTGTCAGATGGCTCATTTGGTTAGTGCCATACACCAAGAGCTTACCCTTCCTGAAACACCTAAAGTAAAACGACTTCTGCAAGAAGGATTGCTATACTCACATCATATTATGGGTAAAGTATTTTCGATGGTTACAAGGTTGGTGCCTTTCACTATATTAAAACATTGGTTGTAAAATTCATTAATCCGCAAACGTTGATCCGTGCATTGTTGTTTTCTGGGACCACAAAGTATTTTAACTTGCCCTAAACAAATAAGAATGTGATGGGTTACAGTTTTGGCAAGGCTTTCGACAATTTCGATGTGAAAAGTACGAATACAACACTTGTTAACCAAATGACTTTTATTTAAATCAAGATTGATGATACTTAGTTGCCTTTAGCGTCCTTATGCGTTTCATAACTAATAAATAACAATAAGTCACAAATGTAAATCAAGGACGTTCAGTTTTGCAAAGTTCCCTTGTTTAATTGTGTTATGGCTAAACGTCAGCTACAATATGTCTTAACAACACGGCTAAAATTTACCGTGTCTAGGTTGCATTCAGGCACAATAGCGGAGCGCGACTTATATATGTTAATTTAAATTCGTCGGTTAATTTACCAACAATCAGTGGTTCTTTTATCGCAGTTTATAATAAAGCAATCGACATATGCAGAACGTTGCGGATGGGTACAAATGTTTACGGCATATGCGCGCAATAGCCACGTTATTTTAGTTGCTAGTTTATGGACTGCTACCAACGCAGCTTCTTATTTATTAATAGGCTGTGTCTTAAGATACCTTGAAATTGTGCACAATGCTTAAAATATACAATCATATACAATATAGATATATATATTGGCTTCTGTATACAATGGTTAGATATGAAAGAGTCCTAGATAACTTGTTCCTCAATATCCGGATTGGCGTCAACGGGTCGCAGTTAATTTGGAGCCAAATATCAAACACCTGACTAAAATTGTCCAATACCGACATTTGCGCAATGTAGACCAAAGCTATGTTAACAACCTGCGAAACAATCCTTTGCCACAGTTGTCATCGTAGCGCTACATGCATGCGTCAACCCAAGAGCCGATAAAGAAATCATTTAAATAGATTGCTAATGTGCAATGGCATATAACTAGTATTTGAAGTGTAACCAGCGAGTAACAACACTATTCCTAATTCCAGTTAACTGAGTATCGCACCTAGTAAATCGTAGGCATGTTCTCGGCTCCCCTTGATGTCTCTGGCAAAACTGCGTAATTGATACTATTCGAGATGCCCCAGACATGCTTGCTTTTAGAAGGCTCCAAAGCGCAAGTTTATAATTTTCTTTGACATCCGTTCACTCATCAAAAATGTGACCACTTAATTTTCAGAAAGGGAAAAATAACACATTGCTGATATCAAACATATGCTCGGATTGTTATGGCTATGCACAAATCGAAGTTAACTGCATGTAGCAATTGCGTCAAATCATGCTATTATACTATGTGTAAAAGGGGACAGCACGTTGTATCTTTATGTAAAAATATCCTCTATTTGCTCATCCGTTATTTTCTTAGGGCTTTTTGCAAACAAGTCTCCAGTAAATTAACCTTTGTCACCACGTCAAATATTATTGTTGCGCTTCACTTCATTCTAAGTGGAAAGATCAAACAATATGATGTGTAAAAGCAGTTCATGCTGTTTTTCTTGGATAACTGCTCTAGAATAAAAGCATGAAGAACTATTATAATTAAACATAATTCCATTGTATCTGCTGTAATTCAAAAGGGACTTACTTAAATTTGCAGATATATATTATAAACATGTTTAACTATAAGACAGATAAAATCTTCCAGCTATAAAGATGTTACTAAAACCATTAACCTTAAAGAACTGCTATTGGAAATTTCAAAAAACGGCTTTTTCTCAAACTGCAATGTATGAATATATATACCAGATTGAATTTGGTGTAAGGACAGCATGCGAAATACATAATATTTTCCTAGTTGGTATTCTCCGATCATAGAATTTTTGTAAACTTGCAGCAGTAAATGATCAACATTATATTACGGTATTAGTTTAATTTTGCCATATTATTGCAGCTAATTTTTTTCTTGTCAAGCGCGACTGCTAAGCAACCGCCTTTTGTATGTTTGGTTAAACGCATTCGTGGCCGTTGTACGCTGAACAAAGAAAAACATACTGTTTGCCATCCTTTAATTTCGGTATAACTGAACCCTTTAAATTTAGTCGGTATTAACTTTTGTTTGTGCTTGAACAGGAGAAAAGCTTTCAGTAGCCACCATGTTCATGCGCTTTCAGGTTGACATGCTTGGAGTAATTAGGAAATGGTTACTTTAACTTTGAATGATTGTGATCAATTTAACTCAATAACATGTGTTTCCCAGTGTCCTAAAATAACCCATGATCCTTCCGATTTGACCGAAGTAGATTTTGGGGCGGAGAAAGGAATCAGGGAACGATATTCATTGCATTCATCGGAAGGTAGTTTAGCAGTTTGTTTACAACGAGCAATTACATACTAAGCCAACTTGTCTCTCAGAAATATTGCATTCACTACATCGAGGAAAGGGACACTTGAATTTTGCAGCTGCATAATGGGCGCCTTGGCCATGAGCCATAGATAAGATCCCAGGAACATAAGCAACGTTAAACAGATTTAATCTGATATCTGTCTTTTGAGTAACAAGCGTAATTATGAACTCTTTTCACTTGTCTGAAAATTAGCGGAAGCACTGTGTATAAATAAAATGGCCCTAATGGATCATGAACAAATTTAATACCACCTTACAAACCAAGAATTAGATTGGTAGAATCAGATTGCTAAATGGAAGGTAAATTTAACCTTACTATTATTCTATATTTTAATAATTTTTAGCATAGATTTCGTAATTTGTGCCAACGTTATTTTAATCTAATGTATATAGAACTGTGTCGCCAAACCAAACATAAAGAAGACGGTATCAAGGTTTCATGAATTGTACCTTCCTGCATAGGACATACTTAACATTAATAAAGTTACCAGATCTACTTAAAGCAATGTACCTGAGAATACAAAGACATTGAAATACTCTGTAGGAACATACTTGACAGCCAACACCGTAATAAACCAGAAGACACGTATGTAATTATCAGCTTCAATACCAACAACCAAATTATCTTCTGCAAGTGCTTTAAATGCTGAACTAGTTTGATATAATTAGCAATACATTATAACTGGAAAGCGAAAAATGGTTTGGTCAAATTAAAAGTAGGGTATACAATGAAATAGTACTTCGTTTGATTGTCAAATCGGTTTGATCTTACTCATCTTGGAAGGAAAATAAATTGGTAAATTTTAAAGATCGAACTGCATGTAATGCATCCAACCAGACATACATCAAATATTGCACGATGCACTACGTCTGTGGCTATGGAAACAGATGACAGTTTATATGTAGAATTTAGGATTAATCACTCGCAGCATTCTAGTAGCTTTCTCGCAAATGTAGAATGCATAATCTTGGGTGCCAACTCGAAGCGGTAGATATAAGTAACTTAATGACGTAATGAAAACGATTCAAATAAATTACTGATTTTATTGAATCTAGCATGTCTGTTCCTTAGATGTTAAACACCGCATCCTCCAAATAACAAGCACGGTACCGTCGGATCTTTTGTTTCAATCAAACATATTTGCAAAGCACAATCAGCAACATTTTGGGCAAAGTTTGGTGGCGGGTACACATCCTTAACTGCAAAGCCCTACTTCTGCTGATCACATTCACTAAAAGTGGTTATTTTACTGTGGTGAAAATGAAAACAAAAGCAACGAATCTAATGTACTGGGAGCACGACTTGCTGTGGCACTAGATAAAACTGCGCCTAATTAACCGGGATGTAGGAACTAAGCAATGTCAATCTTCTCCTCCCTAGAAGTTATTAAACTTGAACATTTGGTTTGCGCTGCATATTTGGCAAAACCAAAGGGCATATTTCAGCTGGATTTGTCTTTTAGGTTCGAGTCTACTTGCACCAGCACATTGGGGTTAAAAGGCGAGGGAGTAGTTTGTAAAAGTAATGTAATCCTGACACCTCCTGTACCTTTATGCTCACCACCTTTGCAGTTTCGTAGAAGCAATTATATTAAGGGCTGCCTTTGTCTGGTCATCTGAGGTTGATGAGGAGTGCACCTCTGGTGTGTCGTCCTGGTCACACGCTCGACTTCGGTTACCTTAAGTGCTTGTGTAACTACAAGTACACAGTACTCGGAGGTTGGCTGGTTCATTGATCCATTATTGCTCCTCTAGCGCAAAGCCTTCCAAATTGGCTTGTAGCGAGTGGATGACATTGGCAGGTACCGGTGAATGTCGAACGCAAAGGAAACCAAAGGTATGACAGTAGCTACCTTAGGAAAGGTCCACTGGAAGTATTTCTAGGACAAGCAGATATCGCTGAGTATCCATGATCCATCTCAGTGTCGCAGTGGTTAAAACTGTATAAAAGAGTATGTGCGTCTGCATAATATCAATTGCATTT
Source organism: Dicrocoelium dendriticum (assembly GCA_944474145.2). Lineage (NCBI taxonomy): Eukaryota > Metazoa > Platyhelminthes > Trematoda > Plagiorchiida > Dicrocoeliidae > Dicrocoelium > Dicrocoelium dendriticum. The sequence goes on from OX104061.1 coordinate 54,254,898, forward strand.
GAGGCTTCCCACTCAACGGTGTTTAGGTGAAATGCGAGAAGCTGCTGTGTCAGGGCAGATAATTATGGAACCTAATATGTACCCAGCATTGCAATCCAAAGGATTTAAGCCACGCACAGGCAAGTCAACACTTGCAATATACACCAAATTGGATACTTTCTCAGCATTTAAACAATCACTGCGTATAGTTGACTTATGCAACACGTAAAAATATAAAAAATATGAAATGACTCATTGAATAGAAACAGTGCATATGATATTCAGGTAACCAAATTAACTACTAGGATATGGCGTTCTTCGATCGACATTGAATTCGACATATAAGCGCGAAGATTGTTATATCACAAGGCACAAGAATATGTTCTAATTGTTTACTACGTGCAGGCGACAGTTAAATTATGCGCAATAGGAATAAGTAGTGTATGAAAGCACACACCAAGAAACGTAGAATAAAAAGCAGGTTGGTATTAAACTGTTAAGGACAAATTAAATACACTAGGAATCCGTTGGTGTTCAATCAAATTTTGAAATATGCTTAAGTTTTCGTAAATGGAGCGTAAAACGCTTTACTGTTGTCTAGATAAGATTACTGTGAAACCGTACAGCCAGTGAAGTAGTATACATGCTAGTACAAATCCTAAAAATCTTCGTACACCGTGATTTCTGATGCAGAAATCATAAAATCATAACCTGAGCATGTGAACAGTTTATTAAACCTGAGATGAACAGGGGAATTTTTGCAAAATAGGCATATATTTGACAGGAAATAACAACGAGGTATTCATATATAATCAAAACGTTTCAAGTCAAATGCATGAAAAACCTACAGCATAAATTTAAAAGCATTAGGGTTAAGTTACCTAGATGATTGCAGACACGCCAGTCGGTCCTAACCACTTTAAAGCCTAGACATCTTAAAGTAAAGAGCTCTGCACACCAGGACAACATAGGCAACAAATTCCTATACAACGTATGGTGAAGATTTGGTGTAACTTTTAATATATCAATGGAATAGGATTAGTAGGATGACCTCAACCTGAAAAACGCCGCATTAAGCGGGAAGCATAGAAATACTATTGCTATGTATCTGGGTAAGGAGATAAACGTCAGTGAACCATTCATGCAAAAAGTTTCAAAATTCCATGTGACCTATATTCAAAGAAATCATACTACCGGATACAAGCCGTCAATAGAAAAGCTGACAGCATAAATACAGTGTAAGGTTCATTCATTTCTTATGTTCATATATTACCTGACCCCAAAATAACATCAACGTATCAACCGATCCGTTTCTTGAGGAATTTGTCGTTTCCGCAAATTAACGCTTGTCCAAATATCTTCGGCTTTTCGGCCATTAGCTACAGGTTGAGCAGCATAAGTCGATCAACACCTCCAAATGTATTTGTATTATCAACAAAGCAGGATATATCCGTCGCTATTTAGTACACAAAGTACAAGAAAATATCTAGTGTACGGTACTTGGTTCTACTTACAGAATGGTAAATATCCTCGTTATGAGTAGCCTTAGAAAATATTTAGTCTAGTAACTTTCCATATACTTTCGAAAGCATAAAGTATATGCAAGTAGGCAAGGCATTTAAGATTCCTTTTTAAGTACTGGTATTATTATAGACGATGCTCAGAATCTGTGAGGTCAGTGGTCGAGAGACACTGGTTAAAATTTTATTAGAAATTAGTGCGCAGGAATCGGCGAACTGCTGCAAAGCTAGAGGTATTATACCATCAAGTAAACTGGCTTTGTTTTACTTTACTTTGCATGTTCCATATTGACTTTCCCTTGTTCAAATAGGGCGGCTGTAAACAAGGTAGTGAAGGACGGCGTGGAAAATAGATTGATGAAGATGACAAGGTGTCAGAATTGAGTTTATCAACACCACCGTTAAATGGTTTGTAAAACAATTATTTGGGGATGTCACATTGCGTACTGGGAGATAAAAGATTGGTAATCTTTAGATAATAATCATCTATGCCAGTATTATTAGGCAGATCAGACGAGGGGGCAGCGCATGTAGGATTTATCCGGTCAAACTGGGTTCATGGTGTAACAATCTAACAAAATTACTGGTACATGTTGCCATAAGGTAGCCGATGAGTAACGCCGATCAGAATGTTTACATCGATCGTTTGCATCCGCCAACACATATGTTTTGGAACTCGCCTGCCTACAACGTACGTCTGATACAGTTGCTGTCATGTATTATTCCGCTAGCTTACAAAAGCCATCCATGTCGACTTTATATCCTAGATAGACAAAATTTTGAGGAGCAACATATAACCATCCCCTCATTATATACGTTTGGCGGAACTTCAACTTGGAAGCGAACTACATTTGTGATGAGGAAGATGATGGATAAATTTCCGCACCGGACATATTAACTAATTTACTGGCAACTTTTACCACTTACGTTTACATGTGGTAGTAGCTGTTTGCACATTTTAACCTTGATTCGGTAAAGCTTATTTTAGATGTTACCGGTGTCGTAGTGTTATATATCTTTGACAGAACGATCGAGATTTCATCAGGTTTTGCTACATGCTCAGCTAGATGCCGAATTTTATGACACTATTAATTATAACTGTGATGTGTAGCAAAATTATTTGGTACGTTCCGACGAGACTATCTATACCGGATAGAGTCATTCTTTCTCGACAGAAGTAGTGTGTAGGCACTAACTTATGCGATATTTAAGGGTGTGATTAAGAAATCCCAAATGCTGCAGCTTTTAAATGATCACCAGCTTAGTGACAAAGTGCCCTCGAATCCGCTAGATAAATTTAGTTGCTCATTAGTTCACCGACATCGAATTAGGTTTCGTGCCGCGCTTTCAGACTTTACGTACCTCCAGAAAGCGTACGAGCAATTTTTACAGTTGTGAGCTCTGCAGTGCTCAGCGAGCTACGAAATCTGTCAGTATGGTTCTTGTAGCTACGTCATTCGAAAGCCGACACTTGAACGTTCAAAACATTCGCTTATTTACAAGCAAAATGATTACTTGTACGCACAAGCAGAGGCTATGTCATTTTGTCTGACAGTTCACTCTAATCCGTCGCTCTCATACTCGTTCTAAAATATCTCCAATAAGCACCTAATCCGTCAACAAAGATACATATTATGTAAAATGAAATGGACTGTTTACTTGGGAAATAAATTGTTGGAAATTAATGTGGTATGACAAGTTTGGGATTACGAAATCAAGGATGAAAGATAACATATGGATAGGCAAATACTCGTGTTTTAATCTAATCACTATTTTATTCCCACTAACGGTGACATGGTTTGACTCACCACTATATAAAGGAAGCGCAGATGAACGAGTATTTGGTTGGAATTAAACAGTATTCTGAGTGAAACGGAATATGTCCCGTAATGCAACTATTATAAAGTGTCGTTAAGTTGTTTTGGAAAAGCGTTAATGTTTGGGTACTATGAAATCGGTTAAAGAAGAATACATACAGAAGAATACATAAAATATTACTTGGATAATCAATTATGCTGTATTGCATAACCATTTTGAGCAGTTAAACTCCAAGGTATTTATTATGGCTAGGTGACAGATTGGGCTCGTTTGTCTTAGCTTCCGACACGCAATCGCAATCGCAGCCTAGGTTGTAATGGAAATCAGCCTCTGCTAATCCGGTCACTGCAGCAGTCACCGAATTAGAGGGTTTCAAATGGGTTCTCTTCCAAATCTGCACCCCACGACCGACAGTTTCACCTTGCTTTAGATTCATCTGGTACAAATAGCCGAGCTGGGAAGGTAACTGGACGCAAATTTCTTGGCGGCTATCACCACGATCACACGGCGGGTACTTCAAAGCCCGGAAGTCAACTTCTAACCACTGGGTCAAACACTGCTGGCGGAGCTCAATGGCCTAATGATCATGATGACCCGCCAGGCGATATGCGTTAGGTTCCACTACCAATTTTGCTATCTCTACTTAAAGAATGTAAACAAATACGTGGAGTGCAGAGAAGGGAGAGAGAGCCACACCGAATCCCATCACTTCGGTGACGTTCCCAGCGAACTTACACGCAGAAGTTGAGTTCAATGCAAACCGACGCCAAGATCGCGATTGTGCTTCGTAAACCAAGACACGGCGGGTGCCCCAATCTGTTAAACACGGCTGACGGAGCATAATAGCCCAATAACCGTGGCAATAGTCGCCAAGCACTATGCGTCGTGTTCCACTCCCAACTTTGCTACCTCTACCTGATGAGTTTAAACAAAGATGAAACAGTTGGTCTAGGATTGCAGACATGGGAGAGAAGCATACTGAAACTGATGTTTCACATTAGGTAGCTTCATCCTACAAAGAAAGGCTGCATTCTTGAGTCATTCCATAGCATCAGGCCGAAGTCTTATTGAGTACGTTTATGTTGCAGCAGGACAAGGAGTCAGCTTTTCCTGCAAGCACAGTACATGCTTACCTTAACGAAACTGCCGCTAAGCGTTGGTCCGGTCGTTATGAAGTTATAGATTGGTCTGCATTAGCTTCTGCTTTGAACCCCCTGAATTTCTTCTTTCAAGGGTAAATAAAGCATCGAGAATAAATAACCCTACCCACCTGTCTGGAGGAATTTTAACGGAACATAGTAATCAAACACTGCAGTATATCAATGGACACTTTGCATATTTCGCTAGCTAATCGATTCTGGCGAGTACTGCTTTGCAAGCAAAACGTCGATGGTTATTTCGAACATTTAGCAATTCACCTTTCCCTCTTGCAACTTACTTCATGTAAATAGATACATATTTCATAAGGATTGATTTCATCACCACAGTGTGGTCATGTTTAATGACATCTATAATTTTTCGGAGTAGAAACAACGCCAAGAGAAAAGGGAAAAATATGGCTTTAGTAGGAACGCGCTATCGCTCATTTGTCCGAAAGGATACAGGCTATGTTTTTGATGTTTACTGTAAACTTGACGGCCGTGGACGAAATTGCTGAAGTCCCTAGTCTTCATTAGGCGCTTCTTTCCAGCCAGTGTCACTATATGTCCTACATATTTGACGTTAACTTTGTGTTTGCCAAGTAAGCTAATTGCCATTACCGCAATTCCTCCGTCAATTATGGTTCTAACTTGGTGGGGAAACGGTCGCTGGCAAGTAACGTAGAAGGTAGCTGATAGATACGTTTTCACTACCCATTCTCGTTGGCGACTTTCGGCAATTCGGTTTAGCCGTTATAAGTTCAATATGGCGCACCAGCACACTATGCACAAACGGTGCAGGATTATGTTAAAGAGATGTTTGGCAATTATTGGATCGGTCGCGCGGGTCAAAAGTATTGACTTGCAAGAATTAAACCCATTAATTTTCTTCCTATGTAATTATTTACAAATAAAAGCATATTGCACAACATTTGTTCAACTAGAACAAAAGAAAGGTAGTATTGCCAACGAAGGTCGAGTCATCATAATGGAAACTTTTCGAAAAGTTATAGCGTAATTCTTGAGGCGATTTCAGCACCGCAAGCCTACGCCGACGGGCAAGCTGAGCATTTTCTTATTTGACTGGCAAATCACCGTCCTATGCTGTTTGTGTTATTATACTAATTATTTATCACTAATTTCTTGACTAAATCGTTGTCCGGGCACATGACGAAAAAGTTGCGTCTGACCAGATTACATTCAAGGAGCAAAGTGAATTCGACAGCATTTGGACTGACCACTTCAATGCGAGTTTTCCACAATGAGAATACTTATTATTCACGGTTATGCCTTAGTAATTTAGGGATGAGGTCAACGAGACAGTGCTGTGAGTATAGGCTACGCCATTTTGTATTTTATCCTGTTTATGTCCCGAACCAGGCTTTGGTTGTGTGCTTCTAGCAATTAAATACCGGTCACATAAAGGGGAAAGAAAGATGGTTCAATGTTTGTTTAAGAAGAATACTGTTATTTGTTAATCGGGGTTTGCAGAAATATGTGTCCGAAATGTTTCCACAGGCATAACTATCGTGTGGTGAACATTATGCGTCAGCACTCACATGTGTGTTCTGTGGTCTCAATTTGCCAATGTAATTCGAGCCAATAGGTTACGCGCTGTTTGGTATCCGTAAATGACAGCACCCGAGAGAATTGTTATTGCTTAGAAATGCAAATATGCATTTCCACACTAATGCATAATTGCCACCTCTGTGCATTTGTTGAAATGAACGCCAAAGACGGTGAAGGGAAACTACGCTACCCCATCGCGAGTAGTCATTAGGCGGCGTAGTTTTCCAAGCTCCTTGCTCAAAATTTTACATATATATTTACAAGGATTAATTGTAAAACATGATTATTTTATTAAGATGGGTTGCCGGAACCTAACTTTCAGTCTACAAAGATTTAACAATAAAACTTTCGTCACTGGTTGGTTTGTGTTTAGTTTAATTTCTTAGAAAATGAAAGTCACGATTAAATTTTACCCAATTATCAGCCACTACTGGGAATCGCACTCCGGAACCACGGATTACCCGTCCGCCGCTCTACAACTGAGCTACCGCAGGATGACGATTAGGTGCGCATTTTAATACGTGACTTCTGCCGGTTTCGAAATTTATTGTTAATAAGCTCACAGTCCCTATCCTGGTTTACAGATTGGCTCAATCGCTCGCCACGTCCAAACAAACCAAAGTATCTGTCCTCCTCTTGCTCAAAGAATGATGGTAAATTACTGGTGGATTTGTGCGCAGTGTATTTTTCGTAGAAAGGAGAATCCACGATTTAACTTTGCACAATAACCTGCCTCTATGGGGATTGCACCGAGGATGCAAGTAGTACCGGTCTGCTGTTCTACCATTGAGCTACCGAGGGCTGACGATCAGGTGCGCAATTGAATACATGACATTTGCTCAGCTACGTAGGCCAAGTTAGATTCACGGATAACGTTAAGAGAACATAGTGCATTTTGACTAATTTGGTTGCCTCGTCGTTTATACAAGCGTGCTCTGCTTAGATTTGCAGCGGAAGAGCAACGTTGCATATTTGATACGGCCAATCGGTGCATACATGGATACCATCTCGGCCAATATTTCTCTTTGTTTAGGAACTGACCAAAATATTTGGCCGATTACTCATTCTGTATCGTGTGAGTTTGGTGACAATTTTTGGCAGTACATGCGAAAATACTCCGTTCAATACATCTACGAACCGCTCAAAGCAATGAGAGAAGTTCTATCCCGCGTAGGTTGATTTGCTCTGCCAAATCGACGTGGTTATGTACCCATGTCAGTAGTAGTTCATGGTAGGAGCTTGGCGATGATCTATTCCTAGTTTGGACGTTAAGGTTTTATAAATAGTTGCCAATAAGCACACCACGCAACCAATCCAGTATAGACCGAACAAACGGGAATGGATAAATTGCTTTTCTAGATCTTCAGTAAAATAACACTGCAGGTAAGCTTGTTAATATAAGCATACGCCCACTCATATACTAATTTAGTTTTGTACAGCTAAAGTTACTTCAAAATTGATAGTCTCATTAGTCAGTCATGTCTTGGTAACCCGGATGATGTTTCATTGGTTGGAATACTGATGAGGCGAAGCATAGTTAACTTTCTGAGAGGTATTTGCGCGTCAGTGTGCAAGCAGCCGAAGACGAAATTTGAAGCGTGTTCATAGTTGCGTTTTTCGAGTGGGGTTTATTTTGAACAATTCAGGATAGCTGACGAAGTTCTTTTGTAGAACCGCCATCAAAAAACCCGCAGTGCATTTCGCGTTGCTATTTATGGCTCTATGTGTCAACGTATGGTTAATTACCTGGTTTCACTTTGACCGGATGTGGTTCTGACATCGCCAATTTTCCTGGGTTTTGTTTCCACGTGATTGCACATATAACTTGGTTTTTATGTGTTAGTATGTCTATGTATACTTACATGTTTAATACCATAACGCGTAGATGGTATGATAGCTGTGTGCGCATTGTATAACACGTTGTTTCTCAATTTTTACTATCTGTTTAAGCTATATTGTTATTCGCATCAACCTTAGACTACGTCGTAACGGCAAGCTTGACGTCGAAGTAGCAGTCAAGGTAACGATTGTGTGTACTTCACTGATGAGGCTGCATTCATCACAGTTATGAGTTTCAGCTTCTAATTCCCTTTATCGCTGAAACTCCGGGACGTCATAGTCAAGGATCGGTTACAATAATATTTTTTGCAATACTCCTCTGAGTTTTGCTTGCATTTGTGACACTCACTCCAAGGAACTGCTGGAAAAGTTGAAACATTGAATGTGTTGGCACGAAGGTGATTGGCTGACATTCGTAAAATTGCACTAGTTTCTGACTTAGGCATTACATACTGTAGCTGCAGTATTTACCTATGTAAGGAGTTTGGGTGACGGGAGAGTCGCATCACATTGGTCGACTTAGGTTGGACACATATACATTGACACACAGAGTCCCCTGTTTCCAATCGGCATGCAACACATCTTGTTCAGTTGGCCTCATATCTATACACAATAGGAATTAGAAAGCTAAATGAATTAAGATAACTTCGTTGTTATACTTCAAGCGAGAGGGTGCCTGCTGGCTTTATTTTGTTAATCGATGGCTTCTTGCGCCCGTGGTGGCATTGTGAGTACTGAGTGGACCACGTTCGGCATCCGGCGGCACTAGGATTAATGGTGTCTCTATCGAGCGGGTAGCAGCAATGGATACGTAGGTTTTTGGTCCCCCAGAGTTATTCATTGTGGCGCGCGGCGCTGCAGTAATATAGGGTAGAAAAACACAATAATAATACGATTACTAATAATACGACATATATTTCTCTTGCTGAAAGAAACTGTGTCTCTAATGGCAGCGAACAATTTGTATAGACGTTTCCAAGCTCTTGCACGATTGACATGCATCCTTAGGGTTGGTTGAGGCTAAAGCCTATTCAGGGAAACGTCGGTGTTCAGATGTTTTAGGCTCCGCTTGCAATAGGGCATGGAGCGATTTTTCCCATGTGAATATATTGATCATGGTAGGGAAATCACGGTAATTGGCGAGTCTGCTTCCAAATGTTGGCGCATTGTCATATGACCTGAGCAGTATTGGTAGTTGATTCCACATATAGGTTGTTGGGGTTTTATAGGAAAATACGCTTGTGTATTATTGCGTAATTAAGGACCCGACAAATTAAAATGAAAACTCCGAGATTAGGTAGGAAAATCGATTGTCAAAAGTGACAATAGATTGACACAATTTAACAATGTATCGCGGTAGGGCAGAAGGAGCTGTTCAATCGTATAGCATGTAGTCAACTCCGTTGACGTTCCTCGGCCGTGGTGCACGTGATGATTCTGTTGTGAGTCTTTTTCAAGTCTCACATGAGTCGATAAGGTCAAGTGACCTTGTATCGCCCAAGCTTGCACATCCCGTCTGCGCGTGCTTGCGTGCGGATGCTACATATAGTTCTCTCTTGCAAAGAGTCAAAGTGGTCTGAATCGGTCGGTTCTCGTAAATGCACAACCGAAACGGGTGGCGTATTTCACAGGCGTGACTGGTGATTACGATTTGGTAGTAGTAGCGTGATGCGAGGGATTGACTGCAGCTATGATGTGTGCGGGCTTGAGACGTTCTATACTCACTGTATCGTTCCGAGTTGGGCGTTGAACAGTGAAATACTTAGCACCGCGGGAATTGACTTGGTAGGGTCCATCGTACGTTGTTTGAAGGGGTTTGCGCACACAATCTGAACGTATGAAAACATAAGCGCAATGCATTAGGTCAAAAGGGAACGTTAGAACGTGTACTGGTTAAGAGTGGATGTGCGTAACGTAGTTTTGACATGTGTAATTTCAACACTGTGGCAAAATTGGATGGTTGTGGATGTTCTGTACTAGACGGATAGTAGTATTCGCCAGGCAGGCCTAAGGTGGTTCCACAAAAAAAGTTCTGCAGGTGAGCATTGCAAGATTTGCACGTAGCTGTAACAAAACAAGTGGTAATAAATCACATTATTGAGATGGGTTGTTGTGAGCCATTAGAGCTGTTTTGATGTGGCGATGCAAACGTTCCACTAATCCGTTTGCTTGCGGGGGATATTCTGTGGTACGGATGCGCTGGCATCCAAGAATGTTTGTAATGTTTGAGAAATGAACGGATTCAAACTTGGAAAAGCGATCAGTCGTAATGGCGGCTGGAACACCAAATGTCGCGACCCAAAGTTTTATGAAATTACGAGCGATTGTTTCCGTGTGAGCGTCAGGTATAGGAATGGCGACTGGCCAACGCGTAAAGCGATCGATGCAATTGAGGATATACGTGTTGCTATGTGACACAGGAAGTTAACCGACGATGTCCAAATAATCGTGAGCAAAACTGGCATCGGTATTGCTAAAGGTTCCGAAAGGTGAGTGTGTATGGCGGATGACTTAAGAACGTTGACAGGAGAAGCAATTTGCAGCCCATTCTTTGATGTCTCCCTTCATGTCTGGCCATACATATAGTTCAGAGATGAGACGGATGGATTGGCGGATTCCTGAATGTGAAACATTGTGAAAACTTTCAAAAACCTGTCGGCGCATAGATGGTGGTAACAATGGACGTGATACATGCGTCGAAACATCACCTTCGATTGTTCCAGGGTGTGTATAGGGAGAGAGTGGTTTTAACACAAGTGAACATTTCTCAGAAATGGATGAAAATGATTTGGATGACTCTGTATTCTCTGCCGTCGTCATCTGGTTTAAATCGATTACGGAAACACAGTCAACACCAAGACGAGACAGAGTATCTGCGACTACGTTTTTGTTGCCAGCAGCATGCCGGCTATCAGTGGAAAATTGAGGGATGTAATCAAGTTGGCGAATCTCTCGGGGCAAATATTTGTCAGGATTAGCAGAAAAGACTGAAGTAAGAGCTTTATGGTCTGAATAGATGCAAAATTCACGGCCTTCCAAAAGATGTCGGAAGTACCGCACAGCAAGATAGATGGCCAAAACTTCTCAACCAAATACACTATACCGTATCTCTGTTGGCTGAAGTCTCTTGGACAAGAAACTAAGTGGTTGTTTCTGGTGGTCAATGGTTTGATGAAAAACAGCTTCTACTGCAGTGTTAGATGCGTCGACGTGGAGAGACAAGGGGTCAAATTGGCGCACATGAAATAAGGTACATGGTTTCGCTATGGTACATTTGGCTTTTTCAAATGCTTCTTGAGCTTGTTCAGAATAATGGAAGTCAGATTGAGTTTCTCTCAACAGGTCAGTCAAAGGCATTAATATATCGGCTGCATGGAGAATGAAACTACGATGATAATTAACCATTCCAAGAAAATGCTTCATTTGACGAAGAGAAGTGGGAGACTGAAATGAGGTGATGGCGTCTAGCTTAGGTTGTGCGGGAGTAATGCCATGCTGATTAATCGTATGCCAGAGAAAATTTACAGTGGATAAACCAAATTCACCTTCCTGAACGTTAAGCATTACGCCATGACCGTGTAGGCGTTGATGAATATGCGAAGATGAGTAATATGTTCATTTTTGATTTTCGAAGCCATGAGAATATCATCTAAATAACAGAATACAAAATCCAGATTGTGGAGAACTTGGTCAATGAAACGTTGAAAGGTCTGAGCAGCATTCCTTAAACCAAAGGTCATAAGCAAAAAATCAAATAAACCAAAAGGAGTGGTAATAGCTGTCTTGCGCACATCATCAGGGTGAATAGAGATATGACGATACGCTCTGAAAATGTCAATATGTGAGAAAACTGTAACACCGGCAAAGTTTGCAGTAAAATCGTAGATATGAGGAAGTGGATATCTATCGGGTATAGTGGAATTGTTTAAGACTCGATAGTCACTAAAGGGGTGCCAATCATTTAGCGTTAACTTAGGGACCATATGCAAGGGTGAGGCAAAAGTACTGTGAGTGGGTCTGATAACTCCCAGTTGGATCGTGTTCAAATTCCCTTTTTTCGATGAGCAAGCGTTCAGGTGGCATATGTCGGGGGCGAGCAAAAGCGGTGTTACAGAGAGTCTCTATCCTATGGGTTACAGAATGTTTGGGATTGACCTGGTAAAAATCGGGTTTAAGCAGGTTAGGGAAATTTCTAAATATGAAAGAATAGGAGGTTGGATGAAGCGTGGAGAATAACAATGGCACAGATTGGGAACAAATGATAGGTTCACCACACACAGATAACTTAGTAATACCGTCCTGGAGGCTACGGTTTTTTAAGTCAACTAATAAATTAAAATGTGTAGGAAGCTTCCCATTTAAACTTGGCCGGCGAACATCTGCAATAAGAAAAATCCAGTGGTACTCACGTCGTAATCCCAAATAAAGGGTCAGCAAACGTTGTCCAAACGTGCGTATTTTCGTACCGTTTGCAGCAGTATGTTCATAAACATTTGCAGGAGGGAGAGTGGTGGTGTGTTGCGGGAGAATAACACTAATGTCTTTGCCAGTGTCAATCAAAAATTTTAGTCCAGAAGTATGATTCACAACAGAGAGACGGCGAGATTGGGTTTGATAGCCACGAGTGTTACCCGCCCCTAACACGCGGCCTAGTGGATTTCCCGCATCTGCGGAGCATTGTTTTTGGGGTTTCTGTACGAACAGGGGGAAACACATTTCCTTACTCTATGACCAAATTGATTGTAGTCCCAGGAATAGTTGTCAGACGGTCTGTTGTTAGAATTCGATCGGTAAGTTCAGCTGTTAGATCCTCGATGTGAAAAACATCGAAGTTGGCAAAAGTGTGAAGCTATAAGTTCAGCGATTTGTTCGGAAAGCAGCTTAATCTGGTCGGCAATGGACGGTGCTTCCGTCGCTTGGTTGATCGAAGACAAAGAACTTGAATTTTGTTGAACTTCTAAAATTCGATCAGACATAGTCGCCAGTTGGTCGATGGGGACGGTGTCAATCAACGGTGCAAGGATTGTACATGTGAAGGTAGCTGCTTCAAAAACAGTTGGATGAAAAGAGCGGAATCAAGCTGGTGATCTCCCAAAGCGTTGTACATTCGACGAAGTAAATGTGATGGTGTACATTCTCCAAGCTCAGCACCGTTGGGGAGTTGTTCCAGACGCTAATATTCCGAGATCTTTGTCCGTTTAATGATAGTGTCGCGCAAAGTGTTGAAAGGGGTGACTTGATCCAGGGCTTTTAACACATCACGAACATCCGCAGCAACTTCAGGTAGGAGCACACAAAGCACTTGATAAAACATGGTTGACTGTTGTGTGATATTTCAGTGATGAAATTGTGCGTCGAACTGACAGAACCAGATTGTTGAATCATGATGCCAAATCGGCGGGACGTTGACTGAAACATTGTCATTTCTGTGCGTTGTTTGTAGTGATACAGAGGACATAAAATAACTTTCTTCGGAGGCCAATTTAGGTCACGTCGAAGTCACCAAGTTGTTGGGATTTTATAGGAAAATGCGCTTGCGTATTACTACGTAATTAGCGACCCAACAACTAGTGAAAACTCCGAGATTAGGTAGGAAAATAGATTGTAAAAAGTGACAATAGATTGACACAATTAAGCAATGTATCACAATAGGGCACAAGACGCTGTTCAAACGTATAGCATGTAGTCAGCCTCGTTGACGTTCCTCTGCCGTGGTGCACGTGATGATTCTGTTGTGGGTTTTTTCATGTCTCACATGAGTTGATAAGGTCCAGTGACCTTTTATCGCCCAAGCTTGCACGTCCCGACTGCGCGTGCGGACGTGTGGATGCTAAAGCTAAATCTGGCCAGAAGGACTCAGAGCCGACGTTCGTTCTAACCTTCGGTATATGCCGTGGAAAACATTTGTTGCAAGGCGTTCGAGTTGAGAAATAATCTAAATTGAGTACAGGTAGGCCGGAATAGGTCGTTTTTGTGTAGCAGTTGGTAAAGCAGCAACAAGCTGCTTCTCAATCGCCGAATCAAAGCGCTTCGAAATGAAGTTAATTGCAACCTTGGCGATAAATTATTGCCTAGTGCATCCGTGGCAGCTTTTTTGTACATGGCTTCTGCATAGGTTCCACAAAAATTCCGTCCCAATTTATCGTATTGCCTTATAGTTTGCTGACTTATTCAAGAATGGTGTGGGGTAATAGCTTGAATACATCAATGCTAGAGGTAGTTGTATGTATCTTGTTCCATATATTGCACCTAGGCTATCTATATTTCTACGTGGTTCTTGACCATTTCCGGGGTATTGAAGGTATACGAATAGCTAATTACAAGATTTCGCATGGACAACAAGATGGGTATGCGTTCATTTTTCACGGTGATAGATCTTTCGGGAATGCAGTCGTAGTAAGACATAACGCTTTATTTGTTAGCCGAGAGGTTAATCACCCATCTGCAGCACCATGTCGCAAGGGAACGTAAGTCATCTCGGAAGAGCAGTAGTTTCGTGTGAACCACGTCAGGCCGAAGCTTCTAGATGATTTCTATATCGTCGGAAAATAAAAATGGTGTTCCATGTTTTACAGATGTGATGATGTCATTGATGTAGAGCAAAAAGAGTAAGAGCCCGAGCAATCTCCACTGAATGACTTCACTGGTGACAGAGCGTTGTAACTAACAATAATCATCTAAAGTGGCTACCTGATGACAATTACACAATTATGACCATGGTCAACCTAATAATGGGTCTTAGATCCAAAATTTCTTCAACATTATTAACAGTTGCTTGTGCGGAATCGGTGCAACGTTTAACGTTTGTCAAGAAACAAGATTACTACTGCAAAACTGAAATAGAGGGCTATTGAAAAATGATTACTTTATTGCAGTTGGCAGGTGGTGCACGATCGCCTATTGAGAAAAACAATGTTGCGAATTATTTGCACAGGCTAATAAAACCAATAAAATTCATCATCAAACTTTTGACTTGCTTTTCATCTAGCTGAGCGATTATCAGAGTGTGGTGGATTTTTCCGTAGTTATCATTCTTTTGGCCGAGACTTCCTATATTCCGAGGCATATAAGAAATGGGTTCCATTTAATTGGAAATTAAAGACGCTCAGCAGCAGCCGCGATATATCAGGCCCTCCTAGTTTATTGGTGTTTAGTGGAAAGCTATCAGATAACGTCTTTAAAGATGATCTGATTGATTTGATAACTTGGTGAATAATGTTGAGCAAGATATGGACTCTGTTTGTTAATGTAAGCTCGGTGCACACAGACACAGTGTAAGTTTCGCGAAGCTAGGTAGTGGCAAATATCACCGAATGCTTCACAGATTTCAGCAAGGTCATGGATTAAATGATCCTCACCAACAATAATTTCAGTAGTCAGCGTTCAGGATTCTAACACGCTCCCTATATTTGCAGTTTATTCATAGGGCTATAAGTTCTTCGTTGTACATCGTGTTAATTGAGCATGTCACACTTTGGCGAAAACTTCGTACATTTGTAAGACAAGTAAAAACTCATGGATTTTTCAGTGTCATGCAGCTAACCTTCGGATATATTGCTAATTAGGTGCTCAACGGAATCTTCGGAGACATGAGAGATGTGAACACCTTGTGGAGCAAGAGGGGCTTTAGTTTAATACTTTATATAAAACTGCGGCACGGCGGTGTACACTGGTATAGTAGAAAAATACATAAAGTCGGAGCAACGAATGAACGGCTGAAAGCATTCCCAGTTAAGCTTATTGGTTGCAGCTGGCCTTGTAGAGGCGAATTTTGTGACCATTGTCATGTGGAAATTTGTTTAGATATTTTATGGTCGCTGTCAGGGATATTGGTTCAGATTTTGGTTTGTGGGTTGGGTATCTCCAAAATGAATATTATAACTAGTAATTTGGCGACCCTAGTTGCACTGGTAATCTATTGTGTCTAGCCCCCTGTTCTCATAGAAGAAAGAACAGGCATACAAGTTAGACGTTGGGAGAGACAACCAGCGTATTTTTGTAGTTTGAAATGGCGGGCAATAAACTTCTGGCTCTGTGCCAACTCCGATGCGTAGTCAAATTTAGAAATGACGTTGGTCGTCCTCACGTTAGACGCCTTCGGTTGGTTGTAGATACATGCGATCAGTGCGTAATATGAGACACTTGCAACTGACAACCAAATATGTTAAGGGATATTTCAATTTTTAATAGTCTCTAGGTTTTGTTGTAAATGTTTTGGGCCCGGCAAATAACACACCCACTACGTTTACTATCGCAGCGATATTTTTGAAACATGTGGCAGTTTGGAGTAATTAGAATAGTCAAATTTATCTGAAGAATACCATATTTCAGTGATGGGGATGGTTTTTGGGTCATTCAGCTGAGCAAATTTGTTTAAAAATGAAATTTGCCGATTTGAATTTTGCCGATCTAGTAATAGGCATAATCACTGCCAATTCTCCAAGTATCGAGGAATTATCGCTGCGAGTTGTGCATAACATGAATCATTTCCTTCGTTTATGGTGCACATCGTAGGTACGTTCATGCTGAACATGAACTAGCCATTAAAAGTTTTGTTGATAAGGGTAGCATTGCAGAAGTCTATGTCAAGACAATTGGGGCACGAGGAGAAACGAAGCACCATGCTTGGTTAGCCTTTGGTTTGGTAATGAACGTGCTTCGTTATCTAGACAAAGTTGAGGGAGAGGTTGATCAAGATGTAGACTACCGCCGGATGTATCTGAGATGGGTACGGGTGTGAGTCTATTACCATGGCAGCTGAAAATGGCTTTTGGAAGAAACGGCTTGAGAGCGTGAAGCAACATGGAAAGGAGCTTATGGGAACCTAGTCCTACGGGTCGACGTCTTTCCATTATCTGTGCCCATTCAGCGGTGATTGGGAAATCTAGTATGATACTTAGGCATGGCCACTAGACATTATTTATTTGTCTTACTCAACATGCAAGATTGTTTGCCCTGGTGGTTCTAGGAGGTTGGTCGATAGGAAATTTCGAATGTGAAAGAGTGTTTAGTTTCCAAAACTTTTGTATTGATACAGGTCTCTTGATTGGGGATGTTGTCCTTGGGTGACAGTGAACTTTTACTTACATCAAGTTATCTATGCTCGAAGGTGCCATGTTGGTTTGCACCGAATTGTGATATATTCAATGAGTTGTAATTACTCCATTGCTCCCGGCAGTTAGCAGTTCCATTAATATTTATGCAGCTGGTGTTCGATATCCTGGCATTTCAGTTATCAGGAAAAGGAGAACCCGCTTTATCAGTTCCTTATAATGTGGGTGTTTCAGTGGAGAAAGTAAGGATGGTTTTGTATCTAGTAAAAAAACGTTGTTAAATTATCGAGGTCTACATCAATGCTTCTAGTATTCACCTCAGATGCACTTGTACTCTGCAGGTTTGACAGAGAATTCTCGAAGAGCCTAGTTACTTTTTCCGGTGTTCGCGGCACAGTGATAATTTTGGTCCTTTCCAAAATTTTCCAATTTGTTTTAGCTAAAATGCCAAGAAATTAGGTGCACCGGCTTAGCATTAGGATGGGTCCACAAATGAGGAATCGCTGCGCGACTTCCTTGCGTAAAAGTTTAAAAATTATGGAATAAAAATGTTTTGGTGTCTGCTTTTTAAAACCTTGACATTTGCAGTCTACGTCAGCCGAGATACATATGTAGAGTAGCCCATAATATACGGGTGCCAAAATTTGGTTCGTTACTGTTAGGTTAGGCCTGTCTTCTTTGTCCTGAAAGGCAGTCGGATAATGAGCACCGAGTTGGGTACTCAGCTTCGGCGTGTATCGGTAGGTTAGCTAGAACAGCGGCTGCCTGCTCGTCCCTAAAACGTTAACCCACATATCAATCATAAAGTAACAGTAGACAACTAACTTTATATATATTTCTGTCATTCAACTAATGTTTCAATAATGATCCTGCCTTAATCCTTTGCCTTGGTAAGGTAAGACAAAACATTTGCGATATACGCCTCATCGCCATAGCATCTGATGATGAAAGTTTGATTACCCGTTTTGCGTTGATATTGTTTTAAACGTTGTGACCAATAACTTCCTATTACTCGTCCTGGATTTGTCTTCTTTGTCTAGCTTGTTAAAACTACATATTCAATCCTCCCACCCCAGCGCATAAGCCAATTTTATAAAAATCTTATGTTACACTTCATTCATAATGTAATATCCAAAATTAACTGTATATGTCTGTGTACCCCTATTTTTCAATTCCGTTAGTTATACTGCCTTCGTTTCCTCCTCATGTTATTGGTAGCACTATCTTACCCACTATTTATACATTAAGATAAACCGTCTTCTACAAGGCATTCTCTTACTCCACCGGTTTCACTAATGATCCTCCATTAAGCTTCCTCGCATAGCAAACGATGATGGCCTACTTAGGCCGAGCGCCGCAGCATTAAATACATGTATTCCGGCACCTTGACTAACTTGTCAAATATTTGGTATAAAAACGACGTATTGGATCCATGCGGTCTATACATAACCGTCCTCTTATATTTCAAACTAACTCTATCCTCATTTCCTACATCGCAATGGCGACGTTCCTATACTAAACTAGTTGTGGTTGTTCTAATAATTTTCCGCAATTGTGCGTCCTGCTTTGCCACTGGTCTTTCTGTAAGCAACCGTTATTACTTCCTTTTATGTCCCTATACCTGCTTTACCGTTAAAAAATTGAAGCAATTTATTAACTTGCAAATTACGTCTTAGCAACTACTCTCAATATTTCAGCTAATTACATAGTCATGTGCTATCGCAGCCTTTGTAATTAATTGCTTAACAAAAGTGACAAGTTTAGCAAGCGATTGGTTGCACCTTTTGAGTCAGTTACTTGCAGGTCATATTGTATAGTACGTAGACGTTTTATATATATTTTGCTAGTTATTTGCTTTCTGGTCGCTTCACAGCTTATCCCTCTATTCCCAATTTTTCTAAAGTTTAGATATAGCCGTTAGAAACCTTTTAGTATCCCACATTTTTCTAACGATTAACTTATTTGCCCGATTGCGACAAACGCTTTTAACAAGTAGTAATCTATATTATTCACGCAAGCACAACCATGAATATGACATTGCGGCTTCGCAAATCGGGAGTAAGCTGTCATTCTCACCCCCCGAAATAAGTCCAATTTGGATAGACAGGGATGAAGACGTGATAATCCAAGCTCATGCACACACGAAACAACAAAAACAACCACGGCTCCTTACTCGTTTGCACAAAAATGTACTGCGTATTACTCACCGGAAAACATCACTAGTTAAAAATGTCCTTACATAACTTAAAAAGACCTCTAATACATGTACACAAAGATCAAGTGATGGAATCCTCTAAGGTGATTCTAACATTCTCTGCTAAATGCTGTACCATGATTATGAGTAAAGGAATCAAGCGTTGTCACTTTGCATCACCGGATCCAACAATCTCAGTCATCCCGGTCAATAACGAGCTAAGCTTGACGGGAGATTTCGGTATCGTTTGCTCACGTCCTTGCAAGGTAAGGGACTGTAGCACGATCCTCTGACATGGTACGGCAAAATCGAAAATCTCGTACAGTTGTAGATGCGGAAAAACGCTATTATAAATGCAAGTGTTCATCAAGATCCGTCCTAACTGACATGCAATATTACATTGCCTTTTCTTTTATAAGATGACAGTAAGAGGCCTATTCAATCAAGTGATTATACTTTTCCGGACTACCAAATAAACGTAACCAAACTATTGCGACCCCACCAATGGGAAAGTCACGAAGCTGGAAATTTAGAAGTATTTGGGCTGTTGTTGGCACAGTGGACATTAACGAAAACCTTTTGAAGCAATCCAGTTGACAGAAACCGAATATTTAATTTGCCGTAAAACTTTAGAGGAACTCTTTTCTAGACCTTGATTGATGAAGGGTGCATATTAAATCAAACACAATTTATATATTTTTCTTGTGTTTGATCCTCATACAAATCTCCCATATGTTAAATAGAAATAAATTTATTGTGAATGTTTGTGAGGTGTAAAGTTCGTAGAAAGTAGAAGTCACGATTAAAATACACATACCATAATGTGCCTCGACAGGGAACCGAACTTGCCGTCCCACGAATTTTCGGTCCGTTGCTCTACCACTGAGTAATAGTGCGAACAGGCAAGCTTCCTATATTGTCCAGATAAAGAATGATGATATATTTTAGTAATATTTTTCACAGCGGAACAAGACATTCCCCAGGTCACTACATATCCCCTTCCTAGAAAGTAACCGTGGGTAAAACTTCGAAATAAATGAGGACTGTAGGTCTCAGGTCATCCTTCTGCGAGTCCAGGCGATGAAACCTAATGCATCGCCTGGGGAAGAACCATTTGTTTAGACACTAGCGGGCTTCCACCCACGTCTTCCCTTAAGATGCTAAAAAGGGAAAAGGGGAAATTCGTAGCATACGGTAACTTGTGTGTGACCACGAATTAATGTTCTCCGGTTAGCAATTTGTAATGCAAGAAAGAAACGCGGCAGGTCATTATTGCGAAAGAGGCAATCGCTACTGACGGGAAATGCACTTACCAAATAGGCAATGAAAAGTCAAAGCCACAACACGTTTTATAGGTTTGCAAAATGTTTTCTGCGTATTTTCTTCTGTTGTGCAATAGCTTTTGCTATGTTATTGCGTTTTCAAAACATTTTGCGGTTGCTGTTGTTTTCGGAGCGTACTGACTCTAATGAAATTCTGAAAACTTTGTTAGGAGCATAAATCTTAAGCTAACATTCTAAGAAACGCGTCGGACCGTGAACCAGTACTACCAAACCTAAAAACCTTTTTGAGCATGTCGGAGTCGCTGTTCTCAAGCTGCGGGTTTCCGGTTGCCTTGTTGCTGTCTGCATGCAATCATCGGAGGTCGAGTGACTGATATAACCGTTCGACGCTGGTTCGTTGTAAGCAAGTTTGTGGCCTTCGAATGAGACAGCTTCGAGCTTACCGTTTCTTTCAATGACAAAGAAAGAATGCCTAAGTTGTAGGATATTGTATGCTTCTTCGTACGTTTGTTTGAGTGGTCTGAGCAGAGTATAAATGCGAATGAAGACAAACGGGCTGGGGTGCACATCTTTGGGAACGTAATACTTGTGACGTTGTTCCTGTATATCGGTCGATTTATTGCGGCACTTGCTCGCGGCTAGCTGCCAAACTTAGTGATTTTGTAGCAAAGAGCTTTCGGGCTTTCAGAGAAGAAGTCGTCGGGCAATCGGAGTTGTTTTTCCTAGACCAGTTCGTTGCACGACTTTTTGAGATCAAATTTCAGTGTTGACAGAATTCCGAGTATTACCATTATAAGTGCTTCCGACCAACCAAGTGCATTGGTGACAATTAACCAGGCTTTAAGCTGTCGATGGAAGCGCGTCACCATACCGTTTGGTTGGGGATGGTAGGCAGTTGTCCTAAAGCTTTTACATCCGAAGAATTGGAGTAGGACTTAGAATGTCGATGTTTCGGAATGTAGAACACGCTCCGCTTTCACAGTTACTTGACAGCTATGTGAAGGGACCTAGCGCTCGACGAGAGCTTGCGTTATGTTCTCAGCTGATATATCGGAAATTGAAACATATGCAATCCAACAACTCGCGCGATTTACTATGGACAGAATGTAGACTGTGGGTTTGCATGGCGGTAGTGAGCAAAGGATGGCGAGGTAGATGCGAGCAAATCGAGTTAATAATGATTTGAAGCTCCCTTTCGGAGAGGCAAACTGTCGAGATACTTACGCTTGCTGAGAAGTCAGAGAGTTGTGTGCCCAAATTCTGACATCCTACCGCATGTTGGGCCCGACGTATCGGTTGGCAATACTTTTAATGAAGCGCGGATAACAGGATGCGCGATGCTGTGCAGCGTATGGAAGAGTTTTTGGCGAAAACCAGTTGGTGCCAATGGACGTAAAAGTCCTTTGGAGAGGCCACGGCTTATTATACCTTTAGTCGAAGGACGGAGTCCAGGTACCAATTTTAATGTGGACTCTTCGTAGGATGATATTATAGCTTCTCAGCTTTCTGGGCAGCGACCGTAGCTGACAGATCGAACGAATGATCAGTCGGAGCCAGAGAGTTAAATCTTTTAAACATGTCTACCACTAGTATATCCATACTAGATACGTGTTGGTCGTCCTTCCAAAACTAAAACACGAAAACCATATGACTTATTCACGCAGTGTGTCAGGACGAAGTGTTCTGGTAGGCGTAGAAAAATGGTTTATGATCTGTAAAGATCGGATAATGATTACCATGGAGAATGTGATAAAACTGGAAAACGGCATAGCCTACGGCGATTAATTCGCTGCTAACTTTGCTGTATTTCGTTTCGTCTATCTGAAGACGTCGAGAGAAGAAAGCTAATGGTTACCAAGTACTTTGGGAAAACTGCTGTATTACAGAGCCGTTTGCGGTTTTCGTGGCGTCGGCGGCTACAACGCTTGGAGCGCTCGAGTTGAAGTGATGAGGCATGATGGAGAAGACGAGTACTTTTTTATAGCTTGGGATGTTTTCCTAATTCAGTCATATGGTCAAGCTTACCAATGTTATGACCATGCAGAAGATCGGTGCGAGGTTGCGTAAGCTTAGTTTTAATTTCCTGTAGTGATCTGGGGTTCCTACTTTTGAGTAGTTGCATCAACGTAAGTAATTGCTCAGGACTGCTGAGTAGCCGAATTATTCCTTTGACTTTGACCGAGTAGATTAGACATTTTAAACGCTGTAAATGCAGGTATATTTGTAGCAATTTTGAGAAGCTGTGGCTCCTGACATATAGCGAATTGAGATTGGGTTTTTGCTTTATACGGAAGCTTGATTGCACTCATATGTTTCTGGGTATATTTCCATACAGTATGTGCTAGCTGACCAAACCGAATTCAATAATTTTTTATAAACTCATTTGTATTCATAGTAGGATTGCGAGTTCGGAATGACGTATTCCAATTCATGATAGGATAAGTTCGATAAATGAGTTCCAGATAACATGATGGAGGTTGCGAATGGGTTTTTACATTTTACTTGATCGTTTAATTGCATATATAGTCATATCACAGAGCACTGTGTTATGATCACAGCCAGGTAGTGCATTATATATGAATGTATAAGTGTAAGATCTTCCCTTCGTGAATACAAGGTCTAACATAGTGGCAATTCTGGTTGGCTCTCTGACCTGCTGGGTCCAGCAATTTAGCTGACAACATGAGATTATTTCCTTAATTTTCGCAGGCTGAAATCTCCACACAATTTTAGATTGGTATATGGTGCTGGAAGCATCATTGATCATATCTATTATCTTTTGGATTCATATTGAGTAGATCAGCGCGGTCGATAGACAAAACCCACTAGAAGCTCAGTAGATGGGATCACCAGCCATAGTGTATCATCCAAGCCATTTAATACTGGTTGATCTGCCGGAATTTTAATCACGTTATTTCGAAGATATACGGCAAACCCACTACCAGGTTTTGGTGAGCGATCTTTCGGAAACGTTTATAGCCTAAGAGGTTAACCTGAGAATCACTAATTTTTGAAGTATATTAAGTTTCACTAATAAAAGCAATATCGGGGTCTCAAAAACATAGGAGTTAAAAGTACGTTTTATTTAAAGAAAAGGGAACGAATGTTAATTACGACAGATTTGAAAGACGTTGATATATTGGAACGAAAGTGGTGGGTTATATAGGTGTCATCATCATGGTATCTGAGAACTGTGTGTCCTAAGGTAGCTGAGGCACCATGAGCTCCAGATCTACTGAATTTAATGAATTACATTCCTCAGCTATGATGATTCGTCTCGAACTTACAAAATTTACACTTTGTCCTGTTCAAACCTTGCTAGACAAGGTAATACTTTAAGTTTTAATTGAAGTGTTCTTTCCCATAACAAATTAATGTTATTCATGACACTGGTATGTTCAATGAAGACAACTGAACACTTGCGCAAACTAAGTAGTCGCATTTATTCCACGACCGAAGTCTGCTAGTTAAGCCAGAACCTGGAAATTTACAAACTAAGTTTAATAAGTCCACTCATTTTGTCATATCGTTTTAGTCTTAAGAAAAATTTAATATAAAGTTTCGCCAGTTGTTTAGTACGCAATAATTATCGTTTTTCGCAGCTTCTTAGATTCTTTATGGTGGACGGGTGCCTAGAGCCAATTTTCTTTCAAGTACGCTTCACTATATCTGGCAACCTTGCTCTGGTTGCTCTAAAGCGTGTCTACAATTTATTTCGGTGTACGACATCACATATGTTTAAGCATGTTTCCGCGAACAAACGAGCAACTATTATGCTGATGCTTATGTCTATAACCTCACATGATTTGTGGATGTTCTTTTGTAACAATTGCATGGATTCTGCTCGTCATCATGGGTATAGAAAGGATGAACAAACAAGCAGCACTACTGCTTCAGCGGAGCGACGGTAACACAGTTTTCAGCTTCAACTAGGTATTTGCAGCAAATAGATGTTACTGCAATTGTGGATTTTGTGTAATATTAGGCTAATTATTCCCTACTCCTTATTGCTAACTGCTAAGATTGATAAAAAACCACCAAGGTGACTACCGCTGAGCAGTCTTTGGATATGTTGCGACATCGTCTGTTATGCGAAGCTGTCGATGGCGTAAACAATTATTTTGTTGAGACACCCACATCGTATTAACCCACAAGTACCAAAACATGTAGGCACTCTGAACTGAATTCGTCGGATCTTTCCACAGCTATTCAAAAGGTAAGGCATATATCCACCTTGGATGGACCAGGGCCTGCTTCGAGTATTTGTGAAGAAAGCTTGTGTAGTTTTATAATCTGCAGATGCCGATGCACGTAGATGGAATGACATCGTGTCATAGATAGAGGGTGAAGTTGGGACCAAAAGTAAGTCGGCCGATCTAAATGCTTAGCCGCGTTTTTGTTAGCAATGGGTACTGTGTTATTCTAAACCGAGAAATATGCATCAATCTTTTTGTGAACATCCTCGATGAGCTGCTCACTGCACGAACAAATTGCGTCAAGTTATCATCCTTCGACGAGACCACAGAAATATCATTAAAGTGCTTTACTGCAGATCAAAAGCAAACTTACTTATTGGACAAGTGAAACAACACACAGGGTTTTTAGCTTATATTAACTGTGCAGCTGAAGAAAAGTTTTTGTTATTAATGTGCTTAAACCAAACAATGAACACATGGATGCTTAAACAACGCTTCCAGTTTCTAAGAAGAAGTTAGTGCGAACAAATTTGTTTTCCTTCTAAGACGACAGCAGGATGACGATATCAAGGAAAACACATTACAAAGTAAAAGGACCGTTGCAACTAATCTGTGATTTTTTAGCCTTCACTGTGTTCAGTACATGATATTCGACCAACAGATCTCAAAAAAATCATTATTCAAAACGGAAGGTATATTTCAGGAATTCATGCCATCCCAAATTATGAGCATTTACAATGGTAGCAACAATACTAAGGTTTATAAATCTGTTACAAAAAGCTTTACACTTTGTCAACGCCTTTAGTTATTCAGTTGAAAAGTTGAATCATTTATATATACTTTGAATTAGTTGCGCCTTCTACTTATGACGTGCGTGTGTCAAAGTCACCCGTTTAAATATGTATTAATTTGCAGAGGTGCCATTTGGAAATTTGGTAGGTTCCAATTTCAAAGTCGCAAAATCATCTTGGATGAATTACAACGAAATACTTCATGACCTATATTGTTATCCGTGTTAATTACAAGATATGTTTATAATTTAACTTCTAGTTCCAGCGTCATGCATGAGGTTCCTAATTTGTACGAATATTACATCGGTCATTAAAAGGGATTTCTGCGCAAATACCCTAAGACCATTGCGCTATAGCTAATCGCCCTTGGAAATTGACTTGGTAAATTCTTCAGAGTAACTGTATGGTGCCTAATTTAACTAACGGACAGAAACTAAGTTGCTTGTGGATATGACCAACAATATTTGTATACTGTCCCAGCGGATATGACATATTACTATCCAACACAATTTTACGGTTTTTAAGAAGGCAGCTATAGCTCCTCCAATAAAGAGTATGTCCGACGGAAATATTTACCGTTTACTTCGTGTACTATGGTGCTTCATTGTAATTCTACTACGACTAATTCTGCCTCACGCACATGTAGTCACGTCCTTGGAAACAAATGTCATTGTAAACAACATAATGATTTCATTTGAGGCAAATACTGTGTTAAAATGTTATTTCCTTTACACAGCAGAATAGGCATTGAAGCAAAACGCTTATTCATAAGAAGGAGGAGTTCCCTGAATGGAAACATTAAAAGGACGCATAGAAAATGTTCTGCAGGCGAAATATACCAGAGCAATTTGTCAAATGACCATGCTCATGAGTATTTTTGTGACGCTTATAAGTCTCGGAAGTTAATTTTATTAAGCTAAGGCAATGCAAATAGTTGCAAGTTAAGTTTATAAATAAGAAATACACTTTTCAAGCTATTTATTTTTCTAAAACTTGAGCAGATCACTTACAATAAAAACGGTTGCATCATGCTGGCGCCTGTGATGTCCGTGGCTAAACCGGAGATGGGTCACGTGAAATACAGTCGCGTAGGCATAAGTTTCGTACGTGCATTCGTAGGGGTGCAACCAATTCATTTTTATGAAATTAGTTTGCTTAGTAACGGAGTCAATGCTTATTCATGGGAGAACATTTCACATTATTCGTGTACAATAACGTGTTGTCGTACGTCCTATTTCGTGGATGATATCTCATGTTTTGTGACACGTATGCTAATGTTTTGGTAAAAATGACCGTTTGTCCATTCCTGTGCGCATTTGCAAAATACCAGGCGTTGTTTACATACAAACATTAAAATCGAGGTAGCAGGTGTTGCCGGTTTAAAATATCTTATACGGCGACCCTTTGAGTAAGGGCGAAGGAGAGAGATAGGCGATATTCTGCAGTAAACGCCACCTTTCTGACATTCAAACTCATGTTTTAATTTGACTCATTTCTGACTCATAGCCATGGGTCAATTTTTCGTCATGACACATTTGGCCTGGTGTTGGCGGAATATCACGCTGGCATGGAATATTAATGTCGTTCAAATTCATACACCTTTTTGGAATAAATACAGCAGCGAACAGAAAACTGCACAACAATGCAAGATTCTACAAACTTTAAACTTAACATTTACCACTGGATATAGCTTCAAGCATGGGTACTCCCAGTTATGAACTACTGAAGTTGGTATACTGCAACCCAAGTGGTTATTACATAAACGCTAAATGTAGTCTGAAAGAATGAAGGTGGTCACTAATCAAACATCCCGCTTTTCGCACCATTTACAAACACATTACTTGCTAAAAGCCAGTTGATAGAAATGGTATATAAAGATTCTGAGAAATTTGTATTTCCCTACCAAATACGGTTACATTATTTTACATTAACCATACTGTTTTCTGATTTTTACTTAAATAAATGTCAGCTTTATAATATAGCCTGAGGATTTATTAAAATGTGGCCGTATTTGTTTTGTTGGAAAACAAATTAAGTTTGTGCGTCAGTGGTTTACATTTTCCATGGAAGATAATAGCTTTTCGTAGCAAAATTAATCTGCAGACGAAAGAGTGCAATAAATTCGGTGCTTGTAAAATTATACGGATATGTAATGATAGCTAAAGAACTCTAGCTGTTAATGCATGTTTGTAAAATCAATTTAATACAGGTTTTGAAATAACTCGAATGAATGCTTACACACACTGCAAGGAAAGATGAATGAAAATGTATTATTTACATAGCTTTTCACACATTATTCGGAGTTCTTACGGTTGTAACCATTATTCCATTTAGAGCATTTTCCTAGTAAGTTGGCAAAATGCATGTTCTGAACCATGATAATTATTATTCACACACATTGAAAACTAACACTGTTGGAAATAGTCCGCATCTCATCAAATCTATCTGAATTGATTACCGCATGCACTCATTTCCAAAACGCGACTGCAAACGATATCTAGTGTGTTACCTCCCCAATAATGGAATGTAACTTTATCCTACTGCCAGTTGTAATCCGAAAACCTACCAACACATCTGTCAAAGGCTATATAACATTAATCTTACGAAACATGATTTGATTGTATCCGGATATTAATGACGGGGGATTCTGAATCGTTAACATAATCATATTATCTGTGTCTTACCCCATCAGTTAGGAATGCATGAGATAAAAGTTAGGTGGAATGAAGAAAATGCCAGACTATAGTTTAGTTTGTGCAGTTTATAGAATAAATAGTGCTGGAATAGTGCGAAAGTTAAAATCTTCCTTTAGTTGGGAAACGGTACTAACGCTGCATGTGTTTTGACGATTGTATGTATACAATTTCAGCAGTCTAGCAACTAGAAACATAACCAATGAAAACCATGGATATCAACGGATAATATGTCATTGCTTTATAATAATCTTCGCATAGTAGTTTAACGGGAGCAACACATAGCCTCTGCTGTGCCACAGTAAGAAAACAGCGTTTTGACCAAAAGTATAACAAACCATATTCAGTTTGCTTTTTACACGTCGATGTTTCTCTTTTGTTCATTTTCAATTTTTTAAGTCTTAAACATGTGAATCCATATTATGATATACACGATTACTCCACTGATCGCAGTTGCGGGCATGTCTTCAAGGGTGTTAAACCATTGACACTCCTCATCTTTAGGTCCTTATCCTGGAAGACG
The DNA here is from genome assembly GCA_944474145.2 of Dicrocoelium dendriticum. Lineage (NCBI taxonomy): Eukaryota > Metazoa > Platyhelminthes > Trematoda > Plagiorchiida > Dicrocoeliidae > Dicrocoelium > Dicrocoelium dendriticum. The sequence goes on from OX104061.1 coordinate 54,283,495, forward strand.
TACGGATCCAACGGCTGCCAGAATCGACGCCAGAGATTTCATGTTTTGCCGGCATGTAGAAGGCTGAACACCACGCGGTCACCTTCAACCAGGTCCTTGACGAACGAATAGAGTGGGACGAGGTAGAATCTTAGGTGCCATGTGTAGGAAGTGACCGACCCATGTCAAGTGATGCAACAAAACCCGTTTGTTTAAGGAAATACTCGTATTCCCCAAAATAAGGCGGCGAACACCATTAATCAGTACTCGATCTTGCCAGCAAACGCGAGCCATCCTCCTTAAGCAACCGTTAGGGAAGGCAGAAATACGACGCATGTCATCTACGCGAATCGGAAAAGACTTGCTCCCATTCAACAACACTAAACCAACTGATGCGCTATAAACGCGGCCCTTTAGTGAGAATGATAAGTCGCGACAACGTCACAAGTGCCTCAGATTGACAACTTCTGACAAAACTTTAGGGCTTCGAAGAGAAACGTCTTTGTTTGTAGTGCCGTCAGCAGAAACCCAGCTCTTTGTGGTAGACGAAACTATCTACCTGGCGAAGTTGTGCACTTTCAAGAGTGAACGTGGGAGCAGCTGAAAGACAAAGCTTGAGCAGTACTATACACTTCGATTAAGCGAAGCTCATACCATACTTAATTCCTTCAAGCATCAAAGGATCCAGAATGAGTTGTGTACCATGTGGATCGTCAACCATCTAGGTAAAACCATCAGCATAATCTTAGTCGGTCGCGCGCTCAACAGTGGAAGATCTAAGTTAAATTTTGGAAAGCTGCTAGTATAAGCGACAGAAGTTCTTTGATTGCGAACGTGAAGATGAATGGTGGCGTAAGGCCACCCTTTGGCACACTGCTATTGAGAGCTGATTGCAAGAAAAGCTTGCCATACACCCTCATTCGGCCGGATGTATCAGGGTAGAATGCTCACAAAATGCCGGTTTATTTATCTGGCACCCGTCCTTTAGCATGCAACACCATAAAGCAGGTCGAGCAGCGCAGTCAAAAGCGAAACGTATATCTAGAAATACGAATATAGTGCGCCTGTGATAAATGTGGCGATGTTCTAGGAGCTGGAGGAGCGGGAAAACTGGATCCGTGCTTTCGCGCCAGGACGAGAACCAGCTTGTGCTCCGGATTAGTTTGATTCACGTACTGGGGATAGTATGCAAAGCGGAATAGATGCCAGTAGTTTGAAGGCAACCGAAATAAGACTGCTTCCGTGAGGATCTACATATGAAGTGTGAGGGCCATACTTGAAAAGCGCGAAAATAACTGATTCACCACAAAAGGAAGGCGCTTTCTTTTCATGAAAAAATTCAGCAAAACAGGGGGTCGGTTCAAAGCTGAATTGACAATGCACGCTGTGTGTTTGGTCGCAAATCGCATGTTCTATTAAGACTTCGGCTCAATTGAGGTAAATATGGGTCATGCGGATCTCCAATACCGTTTCCCTAATGGATAAACTTGAGTGTTGCTCTTCCCAGTTTTTGGAAGTGCAACACCCAACTTTATCAATCCAGGGCCTTCATTTGGTTAATAGTCGCCATAGCACCGTAACTGAACGACTCCGGAGGAGGTCCGTCTAGGCAGACAAAAGCGAACTGCTACAAGCGTGGAATCCGGAGGTCGACTTACGCTTCGCTGGGTAGATTCAGTTCGATGAGCCAGAGTGGACAACAAGTTTTACTGCATGCACAGATGGATGGTGGAGGCCAGTGGAACGGCGAGTGAAACTGCTGGGCCCAGCGGTCAATGCGCCTCTGTTGGATGATAATCAGAGACTCAATCAAATCACAAATGAACTTCCTGACACTAGACTTCCTGAGGCCAGTCGATTGAATACCTCGGAAAGGCATGCCAGTGTAGCCAGTGAGGGTATTGGTCTCCATATCTAAAGCACACACAGACCACCATGTTTCCCGATCCTTGTGTAGGATTTGCGTGAGCAGCCGGTTGGCAGAACAGCGCCGCTCGTAGCAATCTGATTCTGCTACGATACTTTCGTGGCGTTCTAACAGCTACAGATTACGAGCAAAGAGATAAGCCTTTAGGAGGCGTCGAGTTAGGCCGCAGCTGAAATGTCCGTAAATGGTCAGCGGTTTCCGTATACTGGTCCAGTGTTGCTCCACCTCTTGCGATTGATTGCATCTGAGTTCCCATGCCAGTGAAGCCCAAGAACTCTCTTGAACAGAGAAAGCAATTAAACTGTTCTATCAAGCTTGTGGTACCTCGTGTTTCAGGACCCCAAAACACATACAGATGTTCGCGCAGATAAATCTATGATGAGTCATCGAAGGTGGATCAAACGTTTTGCAATTCAATACGCTGAAAGGAAATCTGAAGCTAATTGCAATGTGATAGATTTAAGATCATTGTTGTGTTGGAGTAGAGGGACGCCACGTTTCTGAACGCTTCTTCTTATGTCTGGAGTCAGTGCTCGAGAAGAACAGATGTTTGTATTCGCACAATATGTGAAACCTTTCCCCGTCATCAGAGCGGTTCTTATCAAGCTAGTAATGAAATCCAATGTGGCGGTTGTATGGTAACAGGAGGCCAAACCGTGCATTCAGGTCCCTAACAAGGACAAGAACATCCGATATTTTAGAATTAGGATTAGTCTTAGACTGAGTCACCACTGCAGTCAGTTGGGGCGTAGACGGAGATCACAACATGTTGCGTCTCACTTCACAGCACTTATTGATTCTAAGTGAACCCCGAAGCCGAATTGCACATAGTCGGCTGTAAATAAGGAACTAGTCCATTAGTGCAACCTCAGGCTTGCCACTTTGGGCTATACGGTTACCAGCCAATACGGCTGAGGCTGCTTCTGGATCTTCAGAAAGAGGCAAGTGACATCTGGTTTCGTGGTCAGTGGGGTTTTTATGTAAGCATAATACAACCGGGTTCTGAAAGGCCGCAGGCACCAAGGTCTAGGGACTCTAGGGTGCGCGCTAGAGCGGCTTGCTCTCCAATCTGCATAGGTTTCAAAAAGTTGAATCTCGTTAGAGAGAAGGAGGATCGGGGAGGCAGAAGAGCCATAGGTTCAACTCCGTCGTCAAGGCGAAACCCGGAATCGCAGCCAGATGGTTGAACACAAGAATCATGTAACGGAAAGTGAGGCGTGTTAACAAACAAACAATTGGCGTGTCATAAAGTCGTGTGAACTTGAGCAGCAGTAACAAGAGCTTAATATCACACTGCTTTAAGTCCATGGTTTTGTGAGAGGGCGTGATACTACCCGGTTGCGCAAGCTGAATTATGGAGTGGATTTAAAGGACTGCACCACGCGTTTTGGCTAAATAAACTGTTTGCAAGGCAGCGTGGCGAATTTACGGAATCACACCCATTGGGCGCGCTGAAGGAATTTACGGTTCATACGCCATTGTTTGGTAGATCACCAAACTGTGGCCCAATATTTAACAGCGCGGTGGAACTTCGCTGGAACGAGGTAAACCCGAACCACCTAAGAGTAGTTCGGCAAGCCAAGAGTTTTACAATATGATGATCATCTGTATGCTTCATGACGCACTGCTGCATTTTATAACCGTATTATTCAGCCCCTTCTTAAGGTATTTCCCTTAGCTAAATAACGAAGTGCCACATGAGCAGTACTTCACATGACGGAATTCTCTTATCAATAAAATACCAGTTTGTTATTATATAGTATAGTGCGCGCCGAATGTGTTGGAGTTGCATTGCAATAAACAGCACTCAGCTCGTTTACAGAGATGAGCACTTTACTTTGGATGCTTACTTAAAGTACTAAAGACCTAAGCAACCATCGATAATAATGTTATTTCAAACTTGCGTTGAATTAGTTAAGCTATATTTATGGCATTTTGCGTTTTGCTCAGCTCGCTAAGCTTTTTGTAAAATACTTTCAGAATACTGCTCTTTTTACCTACCTTTAACCTAATCCTTATTTTAAATTTCTTTCTGATTATGCTTACAACGCTATGAATTAAGAAGCTGTGTTCAACAACACTTAGCTCATTGAGTTAAACTACACACATTCATGGTACTATATATTTAAGCTTTATGTGATCATACTAAAGCCTTTCGCTTCCGAACAGATGTTCACATGTTTAGCAATGCATTTCGTTAAAAGCCTTGTTATTTGAGCTAGTGAGCTTAAGTTCACAATTCTGTTTTGTGCACGCAAGTAAACTAAAACGGTCTACTCATTCCATTTGATGGCATTTATTGAGTGTGCAGGGAAAAATTGATGTTTCCTCAGCAGCGTTAGCGAAATAATTATCCTTTCGTTCATATTATGGTTTAAGTGCACACCCGTTGCATATTCTTTTATTGCTTCTGTGTACGTTTTATGTGTAGGTAGCTTAAAACGTCCAGCAGGCGTTATCACAAAGCATAGTAGCTGAAGTTCGAATAATTGGGCAGAACAATTAAGCCAAATCGACATTGTCTATTAAATACAAACTTCGAGAGCTTCAAAGATTACATGGATCTTCATTTAAGTCAAAATGCATGCACCATGATTTGAGATATTTTCACAGAATAATGGTGTCACATAATAGCTCTATTCCTTTATTTATACTATCTGTTAATGCAAAGTCCTTTTATCATAATGGAATCAAAGCACTCATAAAATATGCGCCTTAATTGCCACAAACACAGATAAGCCCTATAAAGCACTGTACAATGAGGCCACATTGCGTGCTAGATTTAGAAACTGGACCATATTAAAAAGTGTAGCACCCATATCATGGCCGTGTAGTTGAATTTATAACAGCGAGTCAATTTCTATAGTATGAGAAACAAATGCCTGCTTAGTCCCCTGGATGATGAAGCCACAGTCGATATGTAATTAATAAAGTGTTATGCTGTTGTACGGTAGTTTGATTACTTGAGCAATTGTAAATAATGGCCATGGCATTGGCTGTGATTCACGCTTACAAGGCTGTTCGAATGTAAATCGAGCTTGAGAATACACAACAATTTTTAAACTTTTTTAACATGTTGCAATGCTGTTCAAACAAACGCGTGATTTTTGCTAACTTTGCCGAAATTCATTGAAATTGATAAATTAGGCAGTTCTTCTCTAGGTACTTTTAACATTGGAAAATGAAATAATGAATTATAATGATTCTAATAATAATTTACGAACTTCGTTTCCGGCTAATGGAATTTATGTAGAAACGGCGTCGGAGACTCTTGGTTAAGGTTCACTAGCCATTCGATGGCTAGATTAACAGGAATTCTGCTGAGTTCCACAACTGACGCTTTACACTAGGATCGCTCCCAGCTAAATTTTGATTGTAATATTTTAACAAATGAGGCGAAAATAAAAGGTTGCCATTATATTCCATGTACTCCATTTCACATGCCCTATTCTGTTAACAAAATATATAATACAAAGATCCAACAACCTTTCCAAAACACTGCATTTACATGTTGAAAAATTAACATATCCTATTTTGTTCTCAAGAAAAAAAGGTTTATACTCTGAAATTTTATGTGAGGATTGTAGTGTTACAAAGTTACGGCTAAAGGCAATTTCCGAAAAGCTACTTAAAGGCGGGAGTTTACTTTTAATTTATGAACAGAGGGCTACAGTAGAAAAACATCATTGTTTTAATGGTGGATATTTGCGAGTAGTGTAAAGTTCCTAGAAAGTAGAAGTCACGATAAAAATTCACGCACAATAATATGCCTCGACGGGGAGTCGAACCCCGGTCCACGAATTTTCCGTCCGCTGCTCCACCACTGAGCTACCGAGGGCTGACGATTAGGTGCGCAAATTTTAATACATGGCTTCTGCTTGGTGCGCGACGTATTCCCAATAATCTCACAGTACCTGTTCTGATGTTGCAGATTGGCTCCCTCAGCCGTCACTTCCCAATAGACCAAGTACCTGTTTTTCTGACGTCCAATGGGCGATGGTAGATTAGTGGTTGATGTTTGTGAGTAGTGTAAAGTCCCTAGAAAGTAGAAGTTACGATTAAAATTCTTGCACAATAATATGCCTCGACGGGGAGTCGAACCCCGGTCCACGAATTTCCCGCCCGCTGCTATACCACTGAGCTACCTTGGGCTGACGATTAGGTGAGCAAATTTTATTACATGTCTTCTGGGAAGTGACAGGTGAGTGAGCCGATCTGCAACAACAGGACAGGTACAGTGAGCTTATTTGCAATACGTCGCGCACCAAGCAGAAGACATGTATTATTTGCATAGTTGATAACCAAATAGTTGAACTATCCAGATGCTAGAAATTAACTGGGTTAGCTTGGGAACATTTTTTAAGTTCTTTCATTGAAGCGTGTTTAACAGCGTTATGCTGTTCGCCGCACAAATTTTGTTTATATGAGGCAACCTTACCAACCTTTGCAAGAACGTAAACGAGCGATGTATTATTATGGTGGAGAAGGTTTATAGAAGCATGAACACTTGTGTGGTACGCTCCAAGTTAAAACTAACCGGGAGATTGAACCCCTACCAAGTGGGTTGAAAGAGGGTCGAATAAGATTGGGTTCGGATGGTGTTGTATGTTCTGCTGTAGCGAAGACTGTACAGCTGGCCTATTTGGCGGATTTTGTAATGGCTTTTTTGCCCCATAGTCAGGTTTGTTAAGAATTGCAGGCTTGGGTAGGTCAAAATGTATAGTCTCAGTTTGACTTTTTTGTCAAAGGCAAATATGTTTTCCGTTGTGCTTACTACTCTGTAAAGGTTAAAAGGAAAAGGCTGAATAGGCTGCTGCTACCCCTGCGAATGAACAATTAAGTGCATTTTGTGATGCGTTCGTTCACGTCGGTAGGCACGTACTGTGCTCTGGGTTGCACAGACGGGATTTCTCGCATGCGCCGGAGTAAAGTCGCTGAGTATTCGAGATAGACAAAAAAGGTTGGTGTTTTTCTTGAGACAACTCACCAAATGCCGTGTACTCCGAAATATTGACAAAGAAGGGGTAAAAAGGAAATCCGCTTTTGACGTATTGTGTATGCATACTCATACCGTTGGCTGTGCTTCGTTTCAAAATGCGTTGGAAACGGCGTACAATGATGCTTTAAGTTGTTGGTGGAAACTTTTTATCACCCCGCTAGATGCAGGGTGGTATGTGGTGATCCGCTTGTGCTGCTAACAAGACAGTTGTAGAAAGTTAACTAATGAACTTTCAAATTGTGATCCACAATAGGTCGTTACTACCGCATGGCAGTCGGATTGAGCTACGCACCATTCTGTGAAACCGCGAGTAACTGTCTCACATGAGCAGTCGACCACCGGAATCGCCATTAACCAGCTAGTAAATCTGTCGACAGAATTAAGTTGGACCAGAAACCTAATAAATTTTGTGAATGCTCTGGACATTCGAAGTGACTGCGAGTTAAACCGTAGCCAATAGCAGAAAAGAAGCTGAGTTCTCTATTGATGCTGCTAGATACTTAGGCTCGCTGAAAATATAGACACATACGAGGCAAATTTCTGACATCAAGGTAGATGTAATACCAGAATGAACGTTCATATACGAGCTTTTCGGGCGCACATCTTTTAGATGAGAATCGTTATGTAGTGCATTAAATTTTATACGTATTGTTGTTTCAAGTACAGGGCTTAAAATGGTTTATTGGGCGTGATAAAAGAAAATCCCCACTGTGGAAGCTTGTACAACTGTTAAAAGGCGCGGCGTAGAAACTTGTCGTATTCGAGACAACTTGTTAGTCTACAGCGATGGCCGTAGGTGAATATTAGTTCCATGTGCTTAGCTGAACAGATGAATTTGTAAAGATGACCCACAAGGGTATTAGGTGCAGGGCACAAGGGTGGACCGTTTTCTAGATTTCCGTGGCGCGTACTTGTCGGTCGCACCATTGACTACGTAGCTTAAATAATGGTGATGAGTCAAGCTTAAGAAACTTCTATCTTCGAAATACTAACATAATAATCGGACACCTAGGTAGGCTCCTATTCGCCCCCACCATAGTAACTTTAACTCGATTCGGTAGGTGTAGGAGTTTCGGAATACAAATCGGATGTGTCCAGCATTGGCTTATGTGCTACACCGATGGCGCTGTCTGCTGTGTCAACTTTCACAAAAGTTCTGCAACCGGATCTGCCTGAGCAAAAGCGACATGTTGGCGATATGAATTCTGGCTATTCAAAACACAGTTTTGCAATGTTTACCACGGAGAAGTCCGTTATTTATTACATACCGTTAGAGCAATAGGGCATAATTCGCTGATAGTGTTTTGCTATGACGAAAATTCGGAAACGCTGCTTGAAGGATCTAGGAGCAGGTTTCACATTTAGCTTATGCACGTGAAACGTCAGCGCATCTGACCGAGCGGCAGATATCTTGTGACAACGGACCTCCGTGGGTAGCATGTTAATTTTGCTATGTGAATATTAACTATGAATGAATCAACAGTTTTGGAAACCTTATGTTACTTCATGAATAAAACAGTTCAAATTTTTTGCAACGTGGCTGAAGTCAAACGGCCTTTTGAGGTAATCGGAAATGCCAAATGTGACGGCTGCAGTTTCACATACGCCGCAGGAGGCCACAGTATCGCCAGTTTGGCAAGCAAAGTTGCATGATGGCTAGTTTGTATGTTGACGATAAATGACCGAGAGATATTGTGTGACATTAAATTCGTGAGCTAATGATGACCTGTTGCAGCTTGGCCTTAAAATGGTCGCCAATATTGACAGAGTTTCCAGGCCATGCAGCTTAACGTTTACATTAAAAAGCAGATGATGTTACGAACTATTTAAATGATAGATTTTAAACAGTGATGCTAGGCTGCTTCATGTTTTATATGCATCCCTGGAGCACTATATATATGCTACGTAAATATATTAATAAGCCTAAAGTGAAGACAGAAAACAAAATGAGCCTACTTGGAACTCCGAGTCGTTACAGGGGTCGAGATATAGGTCAAAAAAGTTAAATAATTGCGTTGTCGTCGTTTTTAGGTCGGCACTTAATTAAAGTGACAACAGTTATTTTGATCTTGGCGTCCATACTCAGTGGTTAAAATTGTCTGGGTTGCCGCTAGACGAATAAAGAACACTAATGTTTAGCGATGTTGTCGAGAAGGCTTGAGTTGTCTGCATAACCTTGTAATATACTGATGATAAAATTGTATCTCAAAACAGCAGTTTCGGCGACTATACGACGTAATTTGTGAGTTCTGGTAACATAACTGGTAACAAGCCTGTTAGAAAACGCTTGCAGAATATTACATTTTTCTTTCTCATAAACTAAATTTTATCCGACTTCATTTTTAGCATATCAAGCAGATGGGATTGTGACAAACTGTCGCAGGTTTCGTGTACAAAAAGCAAATGGTGGTTAGGTTTCATTGTATTCAAATGCATATCTTATGATATCTGCATACAGAAATTGCGAAAACACCGATCAAAAATTGTCCCTTTGATTGCATTGGTACATGACTTTAAACTCTTTCGGACCACAATTTTAATTAGAGGAGGTAAGTAAACTTGATGTTGCTTGTCAGTCACGTCATGTATTGGGCGGGTTTAGTGGATGTAGAGCCATTCTGCCAAGTAATCATATTTCGCTTCCAAATCGTCAAAATACTAGATTAAAGGACAATACGAAAAAGAACTCATTTTCCCCAATTTGCTTGTGGTATTCATTCTATATGTTACCGCCCTTGTCGACGGTCATGGAGGGAATATATTAATTGAGGGATCACGGAGATCGTGTGCATTTTGGCAGTTATTTCACACAATCAATCCTACATACATTAATCCTGGATTTGAGGTGTTAAATAATCGGGCGACACTTCTGTTTACAATGCTCGTAGTTATGCACTGAATAAATAAACTGTACATTTTAAACATTACGCGGATCTGGGCGTAAATTGTCGGCAATATCATAACTCGGAGGAATAAATATTCGAATATAAATATACAACCATTCATTTTAAATGTTGTAGTGATAGGTTTTACGGACTCAGCGTGTTTTACAACTTTGGCGAGTAGATTCCTTTACTGAAAATTAAGATTCGGATTTTAACGTCTCTACTCGTATTTTGTTTGATAATCTCCTCTTATCCGGAATCAATCTTCTGTGTAGTGTGTGCAAACTGGGCGAAGTGTAAACCATATTTGTAAGTTAACATGCCGAATCATGCGCTTCAAACAACATAATAGACCCGACAAAGTACAACGCCACAGAATCTAAGCATGCTGCATTAGGTAAAATATTTGTATAAATCTAAAGTTACTCTAGAATAAACTCAGTTTATTCAATTGTTATATTTGATCCATCGAGTACACTAAAATATGTCGCTTTTAATTCCAAGCTGAATTGTGACATGTATGCCAGGCATATCTACTATCTTCCTATTATTTTTGGGGATGGTACAAATGCATCAACGAATTTGGCTTGGAATATATGTAACTGCATTTCTAGGCTATTTTATTTCCGATAATATACAAGCTAACTTTGCGCTTGCTGGCATTGTTCATCTGTAATTTGAAAGAAATCGCATTAGAATTTGATGAATATACCATATGGGTAAAAAACCTCTGCGGTCAGCCTTCCGAAAATCGACTTCCATTAATGTATAGTATTTGTATTTACAAGCGACCTTCAGATTATATTTCATATATACATGAAATAACAAGGTTAAAATAGGTTATACTTTAGTTATGTACACCACATTTATCAGCAGCAGATTATGCTTGCATAATAACCAATAACATTATTTGTCTGATTCAGTTCGACGCGAATGTCCAAATGAAACTCTAGATCACGTCTTGTACATAAAAGCGGGGCAGAATAGAATACATGAACATAGATTGATAATTACTGCAGAGTCTCAAGTGAGTTAAACATGTGATGAATCTAGAAGAACAAAGATGAACGAAAGTGCAAATCACACTAAAGAATGAATAGCTGCACCACATCATCATCATTATACATGTCAGCTAGGGGCGATAAAACACCTCCGCTATTGTACCGCAATACATAAATGAAATGGTTGGCGGCATCCGGTATCGGATTTGCCTGTCACTGTGGCAAGCCACAGGACGCCTGCGCCTACTGAGGGACCATAGATGGCTTGCGCTGCACCACCCACAGCTCCAACCACATACCCCATATCCAGTGTAAACCCGAAGGAATAAAACCGGGAGGCATGCAGGTGGAAATCAGGTTTCATCAACGGAGCCGGTTCACATTCCTTCACAGGCAAACACAAGCACACTGTATTTGGGAATCAAGCGCACACAAGGCGGTGGCTGGACCGTAGTCCGTTCCACAATGACTGCATGGAACCACTCTTTAATCCTAACACGGCCACTAGGACATTGCACCCCGTCCCCTCCAGCAACGACCAACTGTCTCCTGGAGCCAGTATGGACGAGGTAGTGGGTAATAGACATGTAGGCACCTTGTCAACAGGCACATCAAGCGCATCCACACTGGGGATGTCAAACAACAGCCAAACATTTGAGAGAGAAAGAAAAAAAGAAAAACTCGTTTAATGCATAAGGAAACGGTGATATAAACGTTATTTTAATAGCATATGTAATAAGTTGTTTACAAGCAAATCCTAGCTAAGTGCACGAGGTCAGGAAGTATAGTTCACGGAATGCCACGAACACAAAGATGTCATGGAAATCGAATACATTTCACTTAATGCTTCATTTTCTCATACATAAATGAAATACATACATACATACAATACAAACGGAAAAATTATTACGACAGTTGCATGCCAGCTGAGCTACCAGCAACGGATAGGCATCGTTCCGGTAAGCTAACAGCCGGCTACCAGGCAAAAACAAAAAAATTAATTTTGTTTTACCCTACGAAATAAAATCGTAGATGGTGGGGGAGGCTAAAGGGATGGGAAGGGACAAAGAAACTCTTAAGCCGTCATACGAATATCATAGCAACCCATACTACCGACTTCTTGTTCCAATGCTTCCAGTCTTCCAACCGGTACTCTGAGGTCTCCGATGTGAACCACCATATACTTGCAATTATTCTTAGAGGAGATAGGATAGTTTACGGTAGAACTCATCTTTAGCTGATTCCGGGCTGTAACTCGTGAGAACGTGCACTGTTGCGTCAAACAAAAGGTGTTTGGTTACTTCGCGGCTGCACTATCTTATGGAGGCTTTTACTTAAATTTCACAGGATTAGTCGTTAATTAGATCCAAACAAGTAGCGCTGCTTCTGCGCGCGCAGTAAACAGAACTCGTACACCAGCCTAGTCCGCAGCTTCTTCACCTATGCCTCACGAAAAATTTAGCGTGCATACTTTCCGCAAAGGATCTGCGGATTACGGAAATTCATGTGCAAGTGTTTTTTCTTCACATGGAAATTTTCATTTACCCTGGTAGGAAAAGCGATTAACTATTCTGTAAGCCGAGCCAACGTCTTAGTTCTTAAAGTCGTTACCAGCAAAGCTGTGAGGCAATTAGCATATGTCACGAACCGTCGAGGGCCGATAACACGTTTTGAGTGTCAGAAAACTGCCTATTTCACCGTAACGGTAGGCATTTAGCAGCAAGGGGGCCATGAACGCTCTCCTGAAGCATTCGACTCGTTGCTAATTGCGAACACAGTCGACAGCCAGGTGGCTCAAACACCGACTTAATGGTCGGTGGTAGTCCACCCGGAAACGGGTACTAATCTAGATATTTCATCCACCCTCCTTTAGACACTTCCTTCTGTTTAAAAAATGGTTGGTCACTCACTCTATATGCGAAAACATTAGCTTCGTGGTATGTAATACATAACCAGATGGACATCATCGAACTTCCCACCCTCTGATAATCTGCGCTGATTGTCTGCGGAACAAGCGAGACTCAGTCACGCTTGCCCTCAGTAGAAAAAGCTATTCCTGTGAGAGGATGGAACGGCATACAAGCAGCTCGTAAGCCGCTCCCTGTGTAGATATCCCGTTTTCAGGTTCTTCA
>OX104061.1:54296515-54361036 GCA_944474145.2 Dicrocoelium dendriticum
AATAAAATTTTTCTATTATTCATACGGACAGAGACCACAAATAATTGATGTTGCATTGCAAAAATTTCGCGTCTGCATGGAGATTTGCGAGTAATATTGCAGTCGTTTAAAGTGTTCCCGATCATACTTCTTTCTGAGGTTTAGCGTGCCATGAAAGTCCTTCCAAATTCAGTCATTTTTCATCCATGATAAGTGGATCATTCTACACTACTCCCCATAGGCCACTTTCCGTTGCCTTGCGTCCGACATTAAATTATGGCCAACTCTTTCTGCGCGTGTTCACGTTTGTCTGCGCTTCCGTTGTATTTGGTCTTTCTTCTCCAGTATGCAACCTTACGTAGAATATAGCAACCTGGTGCAGTATCACCGGCGATAGCAAAGTCTCGCTGCTCCCTTAAACTTCCAAACGAAAGTGAAAAAAGCGGTCAAGTGTCTTCATACTCTGCCAAAGATCTCATATTAAAATCCCTAGGAATGTAGCCGCAGGCATCGACACTTCTTTTGGTACTCAATTTCACGGGCATCCGTTACACTATGATTTCTCAACAACTCAATAATAATCGTAGGGACATTTGTCGCTGACGCAATTTATGGCTAACACGCCCATGAGAAGCCATCAGCTTAACAACGGCAACGCTGTATACTTGCCTGTAATGGCACCTTAAAAACTTTTCCGTGTGAGTATGCTATCAGTGGAATACCTTTCAGTGGTACGCAACCTAGGTCCCCATTGGGCCAGCAACTAACATTTGGACTCTGGTGTTTCTTTCATCGTGGGTAAACCCTGACCGTAAATTTCGTTGCATGATCAAGCTCCTAAAATATCACCAAAGCATCTCAAGTAGATTTGGCCACCACATGACCATTAGCAGGTTCGACATTTTTAACGATACTTAAAGTGTAACCCAGAACCGCGAACGCTAACACCCTTATTCTGAACTTCCTATGTTACGGTTGGCAGCAACGCGGCATGAGCGTTCACACACACAGTGAGATGCACCATAGATTCCTTGAGGCGTTTCATGATATTGATTCAAGAGAAACAGCGAAATGATAGCGATGGTTGTGCGAGCTTAGTAACCTGCGTTTTATCTATCGACCCTGTAAAGACTAATCATTGCGGCGAATGGTTTGGTTCATAAATTCCTGCAGGTGGTTATTTCAGCCCACACAGCCTTGTAACTATGGACGAGATTGGCATGTTGGCGAGGCGTTTCAATATCGGTGTACAAATGATGTCCGTCTATCTTTTTGTCCATCCGTTGTGAGTACACCATCTATGTTTCAGATCCACAGACCATACATTCGACCATCTATGAAATCGTTCCCACCCCTCTGACTGGTTGAGGGATATTTTGTGGGATCAAGACCTACCATTAGACGGTTGGCAATATATGAGCTCACGTATCGCACTATAATAAATTTGGTCACCGAGAAGCGGAGTAAATTGAATCGTACTTATGTGGCATAACATAGAGTGGCGTACCACTAGATGTTGGCAGTGCGTATGACCTCAAATCGCAAGCATTTTATCAAGATGTCAACAAGCTACATAAGGTAAAACGGTTAATTAATTTTCTTCACACAGCGGAAGGACCCAGAGGGAGACCGAAGGAGAAGACGCATTACCTGTGCCTACAATATGCTGCAACATTTCAGCGTGATCACTAGCTTCGTAACTCTATGACAATGGTTGTTTCAGTCTTAAAACTCAATCACATGTAATTTACAGCAGACCCTCTACTAAAATATTTTGCTGAGTATGTGCAAGCACAGCTCTTCTGGAGTTGAAAAGATGCACAAGAAAGGCTAGTGGCGTTAGGATAGAGTTTAGCTAAACATTAGGCTGGGTTTTCTCAACACCGTTTTAAAGAAGTATACCTGCTTTATATGTCGGAATTCGGGATGATTAGCTCTATTCAGAAGTGGGGTACTCCTTCCATTTCAGCCAAGTTCCGTCCAACAATCTTACTACCGGTTTTTCTAAAGGCGACGGAAGCTATGTATGATACGCTAACGGCCTAATTAGAAAAATTTAACTATTGCGCAACGGAACATCATATCTTCATAGGAATTCAATCATACCCTGCAAATCTACTACTAACTCGATCCAGCTGGACGGAGGTAGTAGAATCATACATATGAGTTGCTGAATACTTTATTGTTTGCTCAAAGACTTTTGACCAGTGAGAACATAAAGATTTACTTTTCAATACCGAAACTGTTGGTATTGGTGATTCTATGTTAGGACGGATCAAAAAACATCTTCTACCACGGCGCTTGGAAGGATGAGTGCATAAAATCGCTGTCAGATCCCATTCGAGTTATATTCGGAGTACCACATGGATCGGTAAAATAACCGCAATTATTGGTAACGTATACTAGCTACGTCACACGCATAATAAGCTAAAACTGCCATATTTTGTCCAAAACATCAATTTGTGGAGGACGATCAATACACCAAAGGATATCACAGTATCTCAAGCTCAGCTGGATAAGGTATACACTTGGGCAATGCAGCATCTACTTCCATTCAATGTAACAAATTTACCATGCTGCATATTAAGATTCAAGTGAAGTGTTCTTGTAAACACAGCAACCAGGATCCACAAACATCATCTGGCGCAAAGGGTCTGGGAGTTTTGGTCATGGTTGAATGTCGATGTACGACTCAGGTTGAAAAGGTCAAGACTGGGGATCCAATACGTAGGACTCCTTAAGCGCGCATTCGGACGATTCAACTTTTCAATTTTGCAATAACCAGCGCTCAAACATGCAGCCGCAAGTGAAATAGGCAGTTAGGGTCTGTCAGACTTGGCTGAGGAGAGACCTCATCGCCTCGGAGACACCCCCTTGCCTGGCAATCAAAAATGTCAATGGTCTTAAAATTTGTCATTTAAGCTAAAGCTTCACGTACTTTAAGTCTTAAACGGACAATACCTAGGACAGCACGAGGATATTATTTTAACTTTCCAAATTTTGAGCGATCCCAACCTAAGTGCCGCTACTCATCACATCGCAATCACAAACCCATTAGATAGGCCAACATCTCAAGCTGGCAGAACAGCGCAGTGTTTGGGAATGGCATCGCCATTTCTTTTCAGTTAGAAATTTCAGAACGTGGAATGCTCTACCGAAATCTGTTATATATGCTCTCAGCTAGCAGAGTTCATAGCTCGAGTCCAACCTTCACACATTTTACTGCACTACCTTACGTGAGCCATTACCCATGAGTAGACACAAGTGCCCGTAAGCAATTTGATTGGTGGTTCCAAACTTTGTTTCGTTTTTCCCCTCATTTACGTATCCACCAGGAGAAGACAATATTTTTAGCAACATCCTATTTGCATTCATTCCCAATGGCTTTACCTTACATTTACACCTTTTACTACGTGGGCCTCAGTGCGTACACCGGTGTAAAGCAATTTTCGATAAATATGCTTTATCATTCTGATATTCCAGCCGAAGGATCCTATGTGCCTTGTTGCACTTATCTTATTACCCGTGTAAAACCATGGATTTGTTTTATCAGTTTTTTGACAACAGCTTTTAACAGCTTTGAGAGCATATGGGGATTCACCGGGGGGGGGAAACTACATGTTTTACCTTGAAATCCACAATTGTAATTGATAAAACATATAAATAAGGAAGAAATTGTACCTGATCAACTTCGCAAGAAGGATTCAACTTGACATTCCATTAGTTAAAAAGCATCACTAGCTGTGCGATCTACACTTCTGTTCAACTGCAATGAAGCAATTGTTTACCCAGAATTTGTTGTTAGCCTGTGCTTTGTGCAAGTGCTTGCGTCAATTTAAGCCAAGTAGTTAATTCCGTTATACACAATTATGAGTGAATATTTAGCTACAGCACACACTATTTTGACAAAGTATCAGAAAAGCAAATGAGTAGCAAAGCAATAGGACAAACAACGGGTAAGTAAGGACAAGAAACCCAATCAAATTAATAGTCTACTGGATAACTCAAGGATGATATAGTTAGGGTACCGAAACGTCGCGAGAGATAAGGGATAATTAATGAACGGCAAAATTGGGTGTGGATATAGATTAGCGTGTACTCCTGCCTAGTAGATGAAATTGGTAAACATTCAGATAATGCAGTATGTAGGGCATGATTTGTATCGGACTGTATGTGAAAGGAAAGTTTGTTACCAAGGTTGTGTGCAGAAAAAGTGCTGTTAAAAGTAGCTATCCGAACACCATTACATCTGGCTAAAGACTTTAAGTATCTGACAATTAACTTTAAACTCTGACTCAAACAAATGGGAAATATCACACGGGAAAGGTACTTCCAATGGGGAGGAACACAGGTGTTGACAAAGCGAACGACCAACCCAGAAGAAACGCAGGAGAATCTGAGCCTAAATGTATAGAATGACAACCCTCGGATATTTGTGAAAGTTTCAGTTACTTGAGGCGTTCAGTATACATGGTTACTCAACGTCACACCCAGATATTTTACTATTTTGGTGGACTGCAATTTTTCGCCATCAATATAATTTGTTGCACAGTGTAGGGAACTCATCGTACCTGGCTCCTTTGTGTAAGGAAAACAAAATGTCATGGCACTTTAAAGCATTAAGGGACAGGTCAGGTTATTTGGACCAGCCATTAAGATCGTTCAGAAGTTGTCTTAGTCTGAATGAAAAATTAGCGCATTGGTGATTGACGCCCATGACGATATATTTTGCATATTTTATCAGAGTCAATTCAGTTGGTTCTAGCACAGAGCTGAAGAAATTAGAAAAGAGAAAACGCGGTATCATTGCTCCCTGAAGGACACGTGTCGGTGAGTAGTGGGAAGGATGATTTGCCTCTGAGACAAGAGATCTGAGTGCGTCCAGAAAAATAATCCCTCAGTAGTTAGAAAATAGAAGGATGTACTGCTTGAGAAAATAGGTTTTCTAGCAGTAAATCGCGGTTATTACTGTCAAACCCATTGTAATAGTCCAGAATACAGGCCCGCGTTTCTTTATTCCTGTTGTCAACCGTTGACAGTACAGAATATACTTTGTAAGTTACAGCATCTAAAGTAGAACTCTAACCAAAATACGTAAACTGCACAAGGTTCTTAGAGGGTGTTCTACACGGCATCATTTACAGAATGACTTTCTCCAGCATTTTCAGAACACCAAAATGCAGGCAATAAATTGATATTGGTTGTATAGTTTTTGCGGCCCTGGTGTAATGTTGGCACTTCACCAACAGTTGGATTATTTTGTGTTGCTGCATACTCATTGTGTATATACTCGCAAGTGGTGTTGCCAAAATATCGGCACAACCCTTGAGTAACATAGTAGCTAGCTTGTCCGGCGCAATGGCTTTAGCGGAAAGTAGGTGTTTCAGAGCATTAATTACAGTTGCACTGTCAATAGGAGACAGTGGTTCAGCTGGCCCCAGCGCTTAGGAAAAGGAAGTCTTTGGAGCTGTATAATAATTACACTTACAGATCTCCTGATTCCACTTCTCCATATCTGCATCAATTAGGGCGAACATCGAGTAAATCCGTTAAGCGTTTTCAGCATTCTTCAGAGTTCACGACCACTGCCGTTCCTAAGTACAGACTGAACATACATATTATTAAGACAACGTAGTTCTTCCATGGTACGAGTTGTGAAGTTTACACCTATTACGAATTCATTTCAGTTTGTTTTTGCTAACAAAATCGTTCAAAATGCACGGGTTACAGGCGCAGAAATAAGTAGCGATTTAAAATTAGCTCGTGATTATATATGCATTTCGGGACCAGCGATGGATTAAATCGAGAACCGTTAGAGCAAAATGTATAAGATGAGGATATGTGTTGATAAAATCCAAGTAAATGATTTGTAGAGCACGACCATATTTAAAGCCCACGCTGCCTTCATCTCGCATTTTCACTGGAATTAAAGCGCCTGTTCCCATTGACAAATTCAGACGGATGTTACCCGTTTTCATAGAGTATTTCTTTACAATTTTCGAAGCCAGCCTCTGTTTCGGCACAAGCATAAGATCTAAGTATAATCTTGTTTGGTATGCATTTACGTACTTCATTACAATTTGACCGTATTAGTGCAGTGCACTTCGAATGAGGACACGAATGTTCCGTTAGCTGGAAGATTTTTGAAATACATGTGACGAAATCCTACCTATTTAGTCACGTCTATGGCATATTTAAAATGTTACATATTTTCCACAGTGAACTGTAGCGTATTCCGTACTGATTAGTTCGAAACAGTACTGTGGTTACGCTGGAGGATTTTAAGGTCATGTGGTACCCTGCTCTCTAGCCATTTGTTGATCTCATCTATTAATTATTGAAAATCAAAATAAGTTCTCAAGCCATACCGCTAATTCCAATCAAAAATAGACGGTCTCGAGCAATGAACATTCTAGTTTACCAAATTTCAACACAGTTGTGTTGAACAGGGGTTTTTGTACTCTCATCTCAAACTTATTTTGGTGCAAGGACGTACATATCCAAAGCAGCCCTGTGCCACCAATGTCATAGGGCTAAATTATATGGAGGAGTATTCAGTAGCCTAAGTAACCAGAAGCCATTGATAATTCCAGGTATATGCAATCGACTTATGTTCCACCATAATTTGCTTCATTCGGGCTATTGCTAAAATGAGCAGGTTCATAGCGTATGGGCGGTTTTGTCAGAAGCCAAGTTGCTCGGGTGATATTTCTCTGTAGTTTACCTATTATTGCATGTGCGCATTAGCGACGATTTACTCCACAGCTTAGGGAAGCAAAGGGCACAGCGTTATACGAGTGTTGTTGGAATAGCAGTGCGACTACGTCTCTTATGATTACTAGTGATGTTCACTCGCTTCCATATCGCTGACTGTTTGTTCTCTTCTCTAATGCACCGATAGGATATAGCCAGAGTTTTTACCAGATCACTGGCTCCTGCCTGTCAAGCCTTCGGTTGAATGTTATCAACACTAGGAAAGTTAAGGTATGTAAATACAAAGTTTTCTTTACCACAGTTTCTGCAGTAACATTGATATTGGATAACGCTGACGGTGAGATGACACAAAGAGGGATATTTGTTGGGCCGGTTATGCTCTTAAATGTTTGTAAGTAGTGTACGCGTAAAAGATCTTCTGCTTCCGTTGCTGAACGCGTAGACGCATCAGCCTTTACTAGTGCCAAAATCCTGCGTTGCCGACTGCGAAGGCCATTAAAGTGCCTGAATAATACTTTTCGGTTCGTGCAAAAATCGCTTTATTAGTCTTGATGATGCGGCAACTTAGCCTTGCGGATCAAGCCCACGGATGTACGCTTTGTCACTTTGTCAGGCAAAGTATGGGAATTAGTTGAGTCAATGTGAAAGGTCTAAGCTATGCCCCTCTTTAACATACATACAACTTTTCCGCTCCTCAGAAATGACCTGATGCTACTTTGAGGATAAAAGAATTTCGGCTAATGCGCTTGAGTCACTAGGATGACAGATATCCATGTAAAAGTGTCTTATGCGATTTTGTGAGGGCATAAAGAAGGTCAAATATGTTTCTATAACAAGCGCGGATAATACGTCATAGAAATTGATCGGATAATCTTATCATCCTCTTCATTTGGATATTCCGCATAACATGTCTAGTTAAATAGCAGAGCGGCATTGTCATTAGGACTAAATGGTCTGTTTGTGAGTGTTCCGTCAACCATGAGTTCTTCGTTAGTGAGCTTAAGAGAAATATCAACAGAAATTAGCTGTTCAAACCATGGTAGGCGTGTTAACAGATGGTGCAGGAAGTATCCGGAAACGACCTTGTAATCAGAATCATAAATTGTGTATTATCTGTCGCCAATATTTCTACACAGTAAACTCATTTGCAAAGGGAATATGACTATAAGAGTTGCTCAAAGCAACCTGAAGCAAGTGTCTCAGTTTGGATTCCATAGCACACGTAGAGTTTTATTTACGATAGGTCACAACTGTCAAACATGTGTCTATGTTCTACAACCATATTTGGCACCATAGCGAACTGACTACAGATTTCTGGTAGGACAATAATTTCACATCGGATCTAAGCTTTGAAATACAGATCCAAACCGAACGCTGCCAACTCCCTCAGCTAGACCTTCCGAAGCAGATACATACCGGGTAAATTAAACTCAGAATCCGCTATATCTAGACTTCACAAAATAAATGCTTGGATCAAATTAGAATATCGTACGTGACCATTTTACAAGCTCGGTCAACGGAACTGTAAACCTCTGCGTAATATTTATTCTAATTACTTATTGTATAGATTTCTCTGGTGAAAACATTAGGGGTCAGTATGCGATCCAACTTGTAACTAGTAACTGCACCTCTACATTTATATACACGATGGTTAATCTTGCTTTTAGAAATCTTTCTCTGTGCAGTAATGGCGCTATTTCCTCTCCAATACGTGTTAATAAAACAGATAATCCATTCAAGCCTCAATCATTTAGAATGGAGTTAGTAAAGTAATAATGAAAACGGAGTACAAACCTCAGCAAAGGAAGTTTCTTCTCAATCATTTACGTTTGTTTTCCGCGAAATGGCAAGGCTAAGCATATTGGGGAGTGGTGTTTTGGAAGTGTATAGAAATATCTACCTAAAAAACACTCAAATGCTCTTCGTTAATTTAGTTAAAATAGTGAGAGCCTAATTACAGCATGTTCTTATAGACTATAACATTTTGAAATTAGACGGGTTAAATTGTGTTCATTTATAATCCATACATTTCCGCTGAACATGCAAGTCAAATTTCTTAAATGTGTGTATCGACCGCTTTATCGCCAACTAACTTACAATATTTACCACCGTATCAGTTGAGTGTCTTTTAGGTTTCTCTTATAATATATTTAACATTATGCCCCAAAACCAATTTCACAAAATATACTGCTTATCACATCACCAAAGGGTTCAAGTATTCCTTGGTACTTTTAGGGCAATAACAATAAAATCAAAGTAAATGAACTAAACGTAATATAAATTTTTCCACCCAAAACATCGAGGGCAAAATAGGGCAATTATGGTCAATACAAGTCTACTATTTTCTACCGCTTGTGTTTCGCAGATGTCAAGCAACCGAAGTATGTGTGCTGCATGTAGTTTTACATTTACAGAAAATGCTAAATGATAGCAAAAACATTGCGAACATGAAACCGAAATACTAGAGCAACTTATTTTATGGTTGAGTGCTGGTGTTTAGAACATTGCCCAATACATAATATAAGGATTGGTCCCTTAAAAGTTGAGATCGCAAAAGTTGACCAAAATATTTGGATGTGCTATTAAGCAAAAATGGAATACTTTGCTCCTTCTGAATGCCAGTAACTCAAGAATTGATGGATGGAAACGTGTGGTGGCACGAAGGCTGGTATTTTTCCTAGTTTTGTAATGAGCCATTAATTTCAAGTGAAAATGGAGTGCTGCGATGTAAATAGTAGAGATGGTTGCAACAGAGGCTTCTGAAAGAAAGTAATAAAGTTAAGTAAGGAAAAGTATAATGCAGCATAAGTGAGGGTTTGTTGGATGTTGTTGTCCGACGTTCATCAAAATTCCTGACGTTACTTTCTACATTGCGGTTGTAGCACTTCGACAGCAAGGCGCAATATTGTTGGAATGGAGATGGATTAATGGGATCAGATAAAAAAACGTTGCTCTGTTTTCCAATATCTGGGGTATCTAAAGCTTTATTTTAGTATTAAAGGCTTAAATTTGTTACATTGCTAAATGTCGGACTTTTGCTTCTACAATGCATAATTCACCAGCAATTTAGAGTCCTTTACATGTGGCGGTGTCAGGTTTATATGGCCACTTTAGCCGTTGTCACTAGGCGTTTCTGTCAGTAGCGTTTGCCAAAGCCAGAAGATTGATCTCTTTAGCTGGCAAACGTATTCATCTCAGGAATTGTAACTTATCCGTGTATGCACAAATGAGATCGATAAAAGATCTGGTGCAGATGTGCTACAGGTAGCCAAAGGATTTAGGAAATATTATGTGTCAAAACAAAGGCAATAAGTATGTACTTATGGTTTATTTTAATTGCCTTTTTTAAATGATCAGCTAAATTTGTACTGTTTCCTTCGCAAACTATGCTCAGAAAAGAAATATGTTTTATAGACCCATACGAGCAGGAGTGCTAGCATACCTTTAATTGATTCTGAAGCGTATTAATCTATTTTTTATTCATAACCTGAGCATTTGCAAAGGATGGGACAACAATGTTTTTGTGTCGGTTTTAGGCGTGAAACTTGGTAACTGATTTTGGAGATCTTATAAACCCAAAGTAAAGTTCACATTACTTTACCTGGGCTGAAATTTTTCCAAGATTTTAAGGGCGTACATATTTTCATGTCCCAGGGATAGCTGACATGTGCAATTGCAATGAAGGAATTAGTATTACTGCTTTAGTTCGCATGGCCGCGCTAGTATTTGCTGAATGTTATAATGCAGTTAAAGCCAATGCGTTGTGGCTGTGAAGTACAAGAAATTTCGGTTCGTTTGCATTTTAGAAAGCTGCTATCCCAATAAACATACTTACGTCGAAATGCTCTCTTATATAAGTTTAGCCTGCCAAGCATAGTACAGTTGTGGTCCTGTTATTTTTTGCTATGTAATACTTATCATTCGTGGCGGATAAAACGTAGGTTCCTTATCCATAAAGTGCGTGAGGGGTTATTCAAGCCAATATGGAATTAGGCATTAATGTGGAAACAAAATATAGAGAATTGTATAACAGTAAACAGCTTGAGAATCTACTAGCTGCTCGATTATGAATAAGGGAAGACAGTGAAACTCATCTATTTGAAAGTCAAATAAGCAGTGAAGAAAAATCGAAAGACCATCTGCAAACATAACAAAATTTACCACCGCCTCTCTAACGCTAGATACTCTATCGAAGCTCTAGCATATTTTGTTATGTCACAGCCGTAGGCAATTTGATCACATCACGTGCATGACCAGACAATATTTAACTGTTGATGTGGGTGGAATCCTTCTACATGGAAGCCACTTTGTTCATGCAAAGGTGGTTCCTTCCCCCGTATGCATATTCAAAACACGTTATATTTCTGTTTCACGCAGACATTTTTAAAAACCCGTGGCACATATTAGCCATAATGTCTGCTTGGTTCCATATTACTATTTTCACAGCAATAGTAAGTAGGACCAGTTCAATTAAACAAATGCCATAAAATCATAGATTCCGCTAATTGTGCATTTTTATTTACGTCGGTACGCCTGTTCCGAGTGTACAGAAAAGTGTTGTTTTTGTTTTTCCTTATTACGTAGTAGTACCGCATTGCAGTTCAGGAAAATTTGTTGAGTATTTTGAAAGATATTTATTCAAAGCTTCCAAGCGATCGTTCGCTTACACATTTGTAGAAGCAAGCAAACGCTTATAATTATAAAATTATTAGAGGATCCCGTTTGTTTTCCGATAATGTAGAAATTCGATGAGAAGGAGTATGCATATTCTGTAATTTATTTGTGCTATGAAAATTTATTAGAAATATGTTCTGTTTGCTTTAGTAAATATGTACTCGGGATATAAAATAACGTAACGAGTAGAGAGGAAACATTTTGTGTACTTTTATTTTGGATGTTCTAAGTAGATGGCTTTAATTTGTAGCAAATTACATGTGTTATTTGCTGCGCTTTAACACATCTGTATTGTTGAATCCTTTATAAATCTGATGCAGAAACGTGAGCTCGCACAGTCCAGATGGACAACATATTTTGTACACTCCTTTAGTCTTAATTACAAGCTGATAAGTATAGATAAACTATCCACAATCTTCCCCGCCTTACTTTGCAACCTTTGTTGTGGTTAACGGATGATACAACCGTGGTTAACATTTCCCTACGGTGGATTCCTCCCACGGCCTAGTTTAGGTGTCGATTAGCTTCCTATGATGCACGTTCTATCTGATTGGAATATCCTGTTACTTCAAGCACATGCACATCATGAAGGAGCTAATGATAATTGCGGAACAAAATATGTCTCAAGCCAGTAGTCGTGATTACCTTGCTGACCTATGCCCGAGAATTTGAACTTGGAAGCGTTGATATCTGCGCAACGGGCTGAAACCATAGTAAAGGGATGTCTGAAATACATCCGTCGCGAGGTTACAATATGTGTAGAGCGCACTCTCGTTATCTTTTAGTAAATATCCATGAATGTGTTTTACAAATAGAGTGCAGGTGATGCGGATAGCTTTGTATTCCATACATTCCGTTATATGACTTTTATTCATACCACATATACGCTTGCCAGTGTGCACAGACAACCGGTAGTTTTGTACATGAGCAATTCCTACGAGATACGCGCATTCCAGCGAAAATATAAATGTTCTTCAGCTACACCATTAAGGCCACGTTCAACTTACCCAGCATAATATAAAAATCTTCAGAAGGCAGTTTCTCATCAAACGACATTCCGTGATGTTTGTACATGACTGAAAGCCCTTGTCTAACGGTTCCGCTAAACTCGTAACAACCGTCTTCAAATATTCCGGGCTGCGGTCTTTTGAGCCAGAGCGGCAGTTATCGGACAATAACATCAGCTAGTCCAGTGGAGCACAGCCGGTAATATATGGGTAGCTAAAGCATGGCAAGGTCACAGCGAGGATATTAGATATCAGTATTATTTATTATCTCGGAGCGGAATGTTTTATATGAAGGCTAGCGGTCAAATGAGTGGTCTGCGAAAGCTCCCGTACCCTGTGTAGATCAGGCATTATTTGCCTGAACACAAATTATATTCTCTTGTATGTTACTTTGTAGGAAATAAAGGTAACCAGATGTCTCAAACCGTTTGGTACTTCATTGTATACAAGCAAACAAATAGACGCATTGGCTATTATTATTTTAACTAGTTTAGGCATATTCACCCAGAGAAACTGCGCGCGCACCTAGTTGATTGGACGAATGGCACTTATTTTCCAGTCCTACTTTTTACTACAGGTTTCATACGAAATAGAAATCATTTATGTGCAGTGTTTACTGAATGCTTGGGTATCTGGTGTAAGTAATTTTAAGGATCACACCAACAAAATTTCTACAAGAAATAGAAACTTTCTGCAATATTTATTCGGACAAATATCTTGGTTACCTTGTGCGATAAATCGTTGCTACTTTAGGATTTTGCAAATTACATGATGAGCAAATATGGTTACATCTTCACTGCATTCTAAACGCTGGACTACCCTTTAAGTTCTCATATTAGCTTCATGTCAAGGAGCACAAATTTGACGCTAGGTGTTATGTTCATTGTCATGTAATGTTTTACTCAGTGTTGCTACAATGATGAACCGTTGAACGACCCGCGTTTAATTTTTGGTATATTATACACAAAGATCATTTATCGTCACGTTTCATCATATCCAGTTCGTCAAAGCGATATATGCTAGAGAAAGGATGTGGTGGTGGATTTGTACACGGTGTCCTCTAGTGGGTTGATTTTTCTGCAAATGAGGCAAGTAATGGGGTTTCGGCGATATTGATCTCATCCTTTTTCCATAAATCGCATCAAATTATTTGGTTTGAAGACTGCCGATTGCGCCATCAAGGCTTGGTTTATTTGCTAATGCGGGTTTATTGTAAACGCTACAGTGCGAGCTACAGATACGAGCATCGGATCTGACAACAGTTGCACTCAAGTGACAAACGATCTTTCACGTTCACAGTCACAGTTTGGATTTGAGTATCTGTCCAAATATGCTTGGTGGTATTGTTTGTAGAATAATTAGAATAAACTTCAATACATCCAATGACGTTAACCGTACATAAGCTGTGGTTGTAAAATAACATGAAGAGGGAAATACGGAGGATCGCATCATACCAGCAAATGAAAAGTAATAATGCAATCAAAACTACACTAAATGTAACTCTTAAAATATTAGGGCACGAGTGGAAAACTGTGAGAGAAATAAGGAAATGTCGAATATTTTTAACATTGTTTAATTGTTAACCGGAAAAGTAAACATAAGATAACTGACCTGAGTAAATGTTTACAAATATGAATTTCTGCATTGCATGGTCAAGCCACATACATGTGTTGTAGAGTGAGTGACAAGTGTTGTCATTTTATTTGTCCTTCTCAGAAAATCTTCCTTTGCATTTAACAATATTTTAAATGACAACTGAGTAGAAATTGAAGAAATTAAAGTTTTGGGTATATGCCAGTCAAATATTTGTATGTTTCATTCTAACCTCGCTTGAAAAGGGAAATATGCACTTATCTAAAGCAAAGAAATATTCTGTAACCTTTCTACTGGCATAATGAGTAGTATACAGCAATTCGAGTGTAGTCCATTTCAACGATCCCAAGAATTACTGTAAATAAACAGCTTATATTTCGGTTATAAAATGACACGTCTCTTGCTCTGAAGTTTTAATAGCGAAATTCTAGTCCTAGAAAATATTACTCCTAGTCTATTTTGCGGTAATCGTAATCGGTTATGCATAACGGCGCTTGAAATTTTAACACCATTTTTTGTTTGCTTATTTTTAAGTATATATATTGGGTAAAATTTTAGGAGCCTCATATTTTTGTGCAAATCCAAAATCATTTTTAAAAGAATAGCGTGGACAATACGGAATACTTTGTAGTTAAATGTATTACAGAAAAAGAGGTAAATGTTTACAAATATCCGCAGCTTTGCTCAGTAAAATAATTATAGCTACTTCGATATCACGCGTAAAGTTGCAAAGCATAATCTTAAAGCTCTTTTTGAGTAAGACCGCATATACTGCGTTGATTTTACATAAATGCATAACAATGCAAAGTAGGATTCGACGTCGAAATTGACATCCTATGTCTTTCATATCACTAGGCGCATGCATATTATTCCACGTTAATTCTAACTTTTATATCATCTGTTTTCTACCCATAACGTTTCACACAATTAAATGGCAATATTAGCGGTTGCTTTTGCGGTGTTAAAAGAAATCAACTGTGATATTCCCAACATTCTACTTCGTTAAGTCACTATTTATATACCTGCGTATAGTACAAGATGAAAAACCCGAGTAATAATTTGCACAATAGTACAATTCAGACGCAGCAGTTTTTGTTGCATCTATTCCCAACATATCTAGACTTTTGTAAACATAACCAAATCCCTCATCGCCAAGTGCAGTTTAATGCCGGCTACTTTGTCAAAATAGAATTGTTCGCAATTCAGTAAACACCTTTTCAATACTCTGAATAAATCATGCTCCATATTAACATTAATGACGTTTTATTTTGTAACAAGCAAAGAGCCAAATAAAAGATAACGAAAATGTTCGCTGCTTTCTTAAGAATTTGTCAGTTATATCATTTATATCAAGGAACTCTCAATCTATGACAGTGAAAAGCTACCTCATGTTATAATTGTTAAATCTTGGCATAAGTTCGGAATCTGATTTTTAAGTATCGTAGCTTGTCTCCGCATCCTGAGAAAAACACCGGATAGAAAGTCGAGTTCTACGTTAGCAACGTAACCCACTTCATTAATTATGAAGAAAATATTAAAAGATTTATCAGCAGGTTAGCCACCGCATATGTTTTGGTATCGACCTCAAATGATAAAAGTTTGATTATTTATTTTGTTAAAATAATTGAAAACACTATTGGCTCTAATAATATTCACTAAAATTTTCCCGACACACCTGAATAGGAGTTGGTGCAGTGCAATTGCACAACTAATTCTATATTTCGCGCATCTGAATTGTCAATACAAGATAGAATAGCATTCATCTGTTGGCCATCAATTGATTCTGTCTGCTTGTAGGAGTTCAGGTATAAGCCAATGAGGTTCATTCCAAAGTATAAGCAGTTTTCTTAACCAAAAAGATTACTCATTTGTCACATGCGATTCCAATATTTCGCTTTTCTAGAGATGAAAACGCAACGCACCTTTAACTCTAATTTAATCCTAAATATACACTGGTTGCGACCACGTCATACATGTTTTATTACGAGCATCCGTAATAAAAGTATACACGGGTATTTTAAAAGAGGACATTGGTTTGCTCTGAAATCAACTAACAAGTAGCTATTTGGCACGTCAGATTTAATAATTCTACGGTAAGCAAAGTATAGATGGATACAATGGAGATATTGAGCAATGAAATATCATGTTTCGCCAACACACGAATGGCACCTGGTTAGCTAGCTGATTGTGTAACCGTATTTAAGTTATGAGCATGGTAGAAAATATCTTACAAAGCAATAGTCTTGTAAAAGGTCCAGATGATGGGCTTCCCTAAAATAAGGATAGTTGATGCCCGCCATCCTATACTGGTAACCAGAAAGTTGCCCTCGCATATATAGATGGTTGAATATTACTGCAAAATATTAATTGACAAGCATCATAAGTGTATAAGTGTATATATATAAGTATACAAATATATAAGTTTGAACATCCGCATGCACGTAGTGTTTTGTTTTAGTCATTCTGCTCAACTGTATTGCCAATTCCACAACGTAACTGTGTTTATAAAACACAGCTGACTTGATATCACCAATAGATATCTTTTTAATCAATATACTTGAACCGGTCAGAAATATGTGCTTGGAATTTTATACCTGGTGTACATGAGTATCGAAATTCCGCTTGAAATTCTTCAGTTATATTGGTATTTTCGAAGCGTGCAGCAGAAATTATCAACCTACCCATCAGTCTTCTGCGAACTGATGGCATGTTCGCAAAAGTATACATTTCGTAACACTGAACTGAAGCGTGCTTACTTGAAACAGATTAATGTATATACATATTAAATTACAGTTTTGTGTGCTTTTGCATTGGAGCGATTGCATAATAAAAATGGTATTGCTAATATATGATAAGGTGAGCATTCTTGTTTGAGTTTAATGTAGCTCAGTAGGATGGCGGATACAAATACCTGGACTTCGTGTAGGTTTCGCGAAATATAAGTGAGGATGCAGCAAATCTTCACTCTCAGAAGGTATTTGGTTTAAAACCTGCCCACCCAAACCAGACCGAAAACATTGTTTGCTTGTTTTATTAGACGTTGGTAGCCACCATTTACACCGGCAGTTGCAGCGACATTCACTGAAGAGTATAAAACCAAGACAGCATCTATTTGGGGAAATCATGCTGCTCCGGGGAGAATATTCAGATGTAATCCAGTTATCCCCTGGACGCATTAGCTGCAGTGCACTCTACGTGCGAGTGTTTTACTTGACGTGTTACCGTTTGACAAGTATCTTTATCTAAACCAAAGACAATCAATGGCAAGTTTTAAAACCAACGGTCGAGTAACGTGCGACTGATTGTGGTTATTTAGAAATATGTGCGGAACATTTAGGTGAACAGACTGATGCCACATACAGTGCCCGGGCAAATGTTGCCTCCGCTATGAAGGCTGCGAAGATATTAGTTCCTTCAGTACATCCATTCCGTTTAAAGATAATCTGGTTAGGTCTATTGAAGATATATAATCATCAGATGGATATCAAGTGAGGGATTGCATTGGAAGGTGTGAAATTATGTTTGCGCCGACTTACTGGCTAAAATTCATATGTATGTTCTAATCCCGCTGGTTTTGTTTGTGGCATGAATTTCACTCGAGACTTAAGGAATTTGTTCGTATATCATACAGTTAATTTCGATTAATAGGGTAGCCTAAATGTTCAAGTTGGAAGGAAAAACGTGGAAACACTATAATCGTTGAATAATATGTAGGTTGATTTCGTTTGTGGTTTCCAAAATATCTTCGTTTTGTGTGAGCAATGCCTAGGTTGAGAGGAAATATAACATAATTTGCGAAGCAAACCTTTTCATTTTGAGTAGCTTGAAATTGCAGAACGTCAACCTAAAGTGATAGAAAAGTAACTTTTCCCGTTTTATCCAAAACTTTTGATGTGGTGGCGTGAAAAACATACATATTTACCTGATTAACTCTACATATTTTCAATGCTGCGGAGTCGCCAATACTTGGTACATAGTTTAAACAATTAGTATTAAGTTTTCCTAGCATATTTAATGAGATTTACATGAGAATTTTGTTGTCCTCACTGTAATTCCGCCGTCGTGCACATTTGCGCATCGCATGTAATCACTGGTTTCAAAATATTTATTTATTCTAATTTATATTTGGAAGTCGATAGCATTGCTTTCCAGTTACATGCGTAAAATAAAACAAATTAGTTCAGAAGTGATTTATGACGACCCTGGGCTCATGAATTTGCCCTTTGTAAATTTCGGAGAGCTAGCTCTATTCTCCAATTTGCAATGTTGAATAAATATCCCAGATCAAATTTCGTGAAATTAGCGCACTGCATACCTGAGTTACATGTTTTGAAAACTGCATATTTTAGTCTTTTTAAAATTGCAGCAAAGCGTGATCACCATTATCTTCCTGTATTACTGAAAAGTTTAGGATTATTCCCCCTAATTCTTTTCGAGTCATGTGCACTTATGCGCAATTGCTGGCCATATATCTGACTCAGCACATTAGACGCCGTCGTACGGTACGCGATTTTGCACATACTGTTAGCGACCGTCTAATTTCGGAATAGCGGAACGCTGGCAAGTTATCAGGTATTAACTTTGGATGCGCGTAACAACGTGATAAGCGTTCTGTCGTCATTTAAACTATGTGCTGTCTTGTTTACACGCTGGGAGTAATTAGCCTATGATTTGCCCTACTTTGAATGATTGTGATTCAGTTAACTCAAAAACCAGTGTTTCCACCGTACCCCAGTAACATAGGATCCTTCTTATTCTCCCAAATTAGCTTTTAGGTCAGTAAAACGAAGCTGCGGAACAGATTTTCACCTTAATCTGCTAAAGACCGTTGATAAAATTGGCTAGAGCGAACAATTACGAACTAAGTCACCCTCTCTCAAGAAGTAACGCTCTTATCACGTCGAGGAAATGGGCACTTGAACTTTACATCTGGGTTGCGGATGTGTTTGTCAATAAGCCAGAGACAAGGAAACCAGGTTGCAGATCTCATCTGTTTCCTGTCTAGTGAACAGCAGGTGTACTTGTGAAATCTCCGTACCTGACTCAAAATTACCGGAACTGATATGTTTGATTAACATATGCAATAAGGTCCAAGAAGAAAGTGAATACTACTGCTTACAAACCAAGCAATGTGCTAGGTAAATACAAAATAATAAATGGAAGGTGAATAGAACCCTACTATTATATTACCTGTTAATAATGGTTTCGCCTAAGTTTCGTAATCTGAAGGGACGTTATTTTCATGTACTTTATACATGGACTGGGTGGCCAAACTAAACATGATAAAAAGCGCCACAAGCGTAGTTACAAAATTGAAATTTCCCACTTGAGACCCACTTACGAATATAAAAATGTGCCGGATCTTATTAGAGCAATATAAATGAGAGGACAACGACTTAGAAAAAGTCCATAGGAATCTACGTGACAGCCAACACTCTAAGTAACCCGTAAACACCTAGGTAATTCCCAGTTCCATAAGCAAGGAACGGGATCTCTTAGCATTTAAAGCTGAATTAGTTTGATAATAATTTCCATGAAATATAATTTAAAAGCGACAAAAATGTGGTCAAATTAAACGCAGGATATCAAAATGAAGGGTACTTCCTTGGAATGTCAAATTTGTCTGATCGTACTCATCATTAATGGCGCTTAATTTGGTAAACCTCAATTATTGAGAATTGCATGGAATGCTTCCAACCTGACATTAACAAATATTGCACAAAGTGCTACGTCTGTAGCTAGGGAAACCAATGGCAGTTTACATGCAGAATTCAGGGTTATACACTCGCAGCACGACAATAGGGTTAGTTCACAAGTGGAAAGCATAATCTTGTGTGTCAACCAAAAGCGATAGACAATAGCAAGGTATTGTCAAAATGGAAACAATACAAAAGAAGTATGGATTTTATTAAATATACATGTCTATTCCTTATTTGATAAAACTGCATCCTTCAACTAACAGCAACCTACCGCTGGACCATTTGTTTTAATCAAACTTGTTTCAAAACACAACCAGCAATAATTTGGACAATGTTTGTTATCTGCAAAGCCATACGTATACTGATCACATTCACCAACAGTATATGTGTTGTAGTGATGAAAAGAAAAACAGAAGCAAGGAACCGAATGTACTGGAAGCGCGACTCCCTATTTGCGCAAGATAAATCTGCGCCAAATTAACTAGGGTGTTGGAACTTAGCAACATCAATTGTCTTTCCCCTGGAATTTATAAAATGATGTGCAAATATAGGTTCTTTTTATTTGAATTATCCAGCAACTAGTAGTATTTTTGCTTAATGTAAAGCAATAGAAACAAAAGTTTATCAATTAGTTTGCTTTATAAGACAAGTTGAGGTAATTTTTACGGTTCAGCTTATTCTAGAGTAACAGCCGTAAAACGTTGCGGACCACTGACCTATAGATCCCTGCTCGCTTCTTCTCTTCCGGAGTATGGATCCCGCGCAAACCGTCCGTACTACCCCAGGGTGAGGTAATGGAGACCCAGCTGTTCGGACACGTTGTTGCAATTTTATTGAGTTTTAATGAAGAATGCCGTAAAAGACAGCTGCGCAAATCTGGGACTTTATACCATGTCCACTCGTATATTGCAGATCGCTTTGGTCATAACTTGCCCCATGGTTTTGCCACGTTAATGCCACAGCTACCCATTCAAATCCCCATCACAACAAACAGACACTGGCAAGTACTTCAAGCAGTAGGACGCAAATAGAAGTAGCAAAGCTTTGAAACATTCTTTCACAGCAAGTCGTAGATGATATCTATGTGCAGCAGTTCCCAATCTTCGGAACGTTAGATCAAGATATAGCTCTTTGCGGAACTAGAGTAGTTCACCGCCTGCTTAAATCGACCGATGGTTGCACGGAACGGACATTCCAGGCAGTACCGTTCAGCTGCCCGTGATCACTATGCGGAACTATGTCCCGGTTACCGTGAGGAGGTCCCACAACCTCATATAATGGCGTGGCCGGAGCTCTAGCTATTTAAAGACAAAGTGTTGTGTGTTAGTATAAAAGCAAGAGTGCCGTATGTGTTGGTGGCTGAAAGCTGGGGTAAAGTGAATCGGCTGCCTCAGTGCGGTAGACCAGGCAATCAACTGAGTTGACAGGTAGGTATTTAAATCACAACTATCTATACGTTACCTCAGACTTGTCAAAAGAACGATAGTGTGCGAAGCCGGTGTGAGTTCTATATTTTGACCCGTGCTTACAAGTATTGATCAAATTGTTGTATGACAAGAATTAGACAATGTTGGCTGTATTTCATTTCCATTGTTCTACAGAGAATGGAGGTATAGATGATGGGCTGGTAGCTCGTCTGTAATTTAAGTTGAACACTTTTTATCGTGATGAAAACAACACACATTTTCACGCAACTGGAATAACCCTATACCTCATGGATAACGTAAAAGTATTTTGAAGCAGTATTGGGGTATTAGGGCCTCTTAATTTGAGCATATCAGACGGTATTCCATCTGGGCCAAGAAGAACGTTTGTTCGTATGGTGTTTATCAGAGTTCTTAAATCCCATTGCGCAAATTCAAACTTAGAGAAGTAAGCTGCAGTTTTGATGGGACGTTTACCATGGGCACCATGCACCGCTGTGAAAAAGGATGGGATGTATTCACTGAAAACCTCAAAAATCTAATCTGTCTGAAGAAAAGCTGTTATCGCGCCGTATATTGCAAGTTGGTTTAAAATGGTTGAATTCGCTCCTGAGTTTGATTAATCTAGACATTTCCTTTGGTTTATTGCAGGAGCCTCAGTCACTGCGTTGGTTGCTATACTATTCAAATTCAGCAGAATCACGAAAGCGTTATCGCATACGCTTCTGGAAAACTGTCGGCAGCAGAGCTTTCTTATTCTGAAGGAAAGAAAGGAGCCCTTGTCTGCGTTTTGGTCTGTGAGAAGTGGAATTTCTTCCTGTCTGGATGACCCTTCACAATTTATACAGACTACGCATCGCTAATTAGTTTACTTATTTGGAGAACACATTGCATCAGGCACTTCGGATATATCGCTGGTACCCACGCGTGTTAACATAGTATAATCAAATTAACTTCCTTCCCGGGATTGAAAACCAGGTAGCGGATGGGCTCCATCGATTGCCCCTTTATCTAAATTGATAATAACAAGGATGCTAATGAGAGCTTACTGGTGTCTTCCCTGTGTAATGTAGCCATCTCTGCTCTGACTAAGGAATAAGGTTAGAAGACCACTCAGGAAGACGACAAAGTCTGCCGTGTTCAGGGGTTTCGGCTGGGCTTAACGGCTGAGAACAAAATTGCAAGATCACCGACAAGTTTTCTCCGTACTAAGTGTTGCGTCAAGAAATTTCATTTATAGACGGATGTTTAATACGCATCAAAGAAATTACAGCTTCTAGCTTGATACTAAAGCTCATGCTACGTGCTCATGAAAGTCACCCTGCTATCGTTCTTACGGAACACAACATTGACGCATTCGTCTGGTGGCCCCGAATGTCACCCGAAATAGTAAAACTTGTTCATGACTGCTCTTTACGTCCAAGAGCAGACAAGCTTTTAAGGCCGCTTTCCTCCCCTATACAACCTATTGACAATCCTATGCGACCATGTGCTAAGATAGCTCTTGACATTATGTGTCTGTTTAGCTCAGGGCCTTAGCAGCAAAGAAACTGTTTGGTTGCGATATGCTTTTCACTATTTGGCCTGAAGTCCACTTGTGTGAAAAGATGAATACTGCCAGCATTATTCGATGATTGCAATACATGTTTCCGGTTTCAGACCACCAGCGGAGATAGTGACGGACAACGGCCCGCAGTATACAAGCCACGCGATTTCTTCCTTCCTTTCACTTCACGCCATACGACACAGACGTACAACTCTGTATAATCCAGCGGCAAACGGCATGGTAGAGCGGTTCAATCAATGCTTGAAAGAGAGTATCACAGCTATTCGCTCATCTAGTACTGGTTGGGAGGATGCAGTTCTACAAGCACTATTTTCTTACTTAACCGCACACCACCGAGCCACAGATAAAACGCCAGCTGAATTCTTGCCTTTTTCTGCCCTTCGGACAAAGTTTGATGCCGCAATGTAGATTCCTGCAACCAATAATTCCGACGAGTTAGATCGTCTCCATCGATATCAGACCACTTAACGGAAGCTTCCTACTCCGCTCCACCCCGGAAAATTCGTGTGTGTGAAGGCGACCGATGCAACAAACGACAGCCCGCGTTATCGGACCCGCTAAGGAAAACGAGCGCATGTGGGCTAGGCTCTTACCGACTGGAAGATTTTCGCACAGTCAACGTACGGAAGTTATTCACAAGTGGCAGACGAACGGAGCATGTGATTCCAACCCCCGCTGACGAAAGTACGCAAAGCAGGTACCTCCGCAGGACGGGCCGAATACCAAGGTCACCAAATGCATATGATCCATATGATTAAGAGGAGCGGTGTTGTTGTGTATTCGGAGGGCATACTTGCTGGCTAGTCTATAGACAGAGACGTGCACACAACCCCTTGCATGCACACATAAGTGCATATTTCTCTGCTTTCCTATTGGTACATACTTTTCCTTGCGACACCTTAATGTACTCACGTAGTTAGACACTTTTCAAAATAAAAATAATTTATTTACCGCAGCGACTTTATTCGGCTCGTGCAGTTGACTTTTCGAACACAAGAGGTCGCTTAGACGTTTTGATGACCGATTTGTTCGTAAAAGTGACATTATTGATTTTGCGGAATAAATAGACTAACATGGTTGATCATTTAAGTCTATGTCGTAGCTTCTTCGGCTTTCGTATTTTAAGAGACGGGATAGTGGCCTGACTCGTTTTGAGGGAAGTACGACTGTGACGAATGGGGCAGAAGACATCTAGTAAGGGGTCCAATTTTTTGTACAAAACTCAGCTGCATGTTGAGTTACAGTGCAGAGGAAACAGTCTTTCCATTCTAGATACCGCAATTTGATTGCAAAGTCTTCCTAGTCAGTCAAGTGATTGTCACGATAATGTACATTGTTGTATGACAAATAATTGTAGGCAGTTCCTTCGAAGCTGAGATCTGCAATCTTTTGGTCATTCCCAGGAAGTTTGCAGAGGATGCGTTTATTTCTAATCCTTAAGTCTTTTGTACAGATTAGGTCTAGTATGTGTTCATCTCTTGTTGGAGCTGGGCGTTTTTGACTCCAATCGAATCTATGGCTGGCTGAAACAAAATACAGATATTTAATGAGGAACGTGGTCGATACCAGGAAACCTAAGGCATATTAAAGTCTCCACCAATAATTTTTTAATTTGCCGGCTGCTCAGAGCCATATGAGAAGAATTCCACGAGGCAATCGGTGTTCAAACTACGACAGCGTGGTGGGTTAAACACACAACCAATAAATATGTTTCGCAATTTATTTGAATGTTAGTCCAAACGGAGTGGTTTTTAGACAGGCTTGCGCTTCACAGACGCTTACAGCTAGATAGTTTGACATTCGTGACTGTTTCGTCACGTGATTGTGTTGGACGCACGCACGACAGCAGTTCAGAGCTAGACCGCTCACCATTCATTAGTATGTCCTTTCATGTGGTGGACAAATTGATCCTTTGATCGTTTGCATCCCCGGTTGCTCAGCTTTGTCAGTTTTTCAAGACAGCTCGTCTCGCACGGTGGTATTTTTGCTTCCTGTTCGGAGTGCGTTCAGTTACAATCAGACGTTACAATATACCTTCGACGGGGAACCATGCTGGTGTTTTGGGAATCCTTTCAAAACGCTGTCCGGATAGCATGCACGGTTTGAGACGTCACAGCAGCGCTTAAGTGAAACAATGACAACACGCATGTCCTTGTAGTCAGCAAATTCGGAGACAATGAGTTTCACTGCAGATACGTTGGTACATAGTATCGCATAATTTTATTACCAGCCGGACGATGACCTTAAAAACTACGCGTGGTTCCGCCGCTGTAAAAACTTGGTAAAAATTGATGGGTGTGAGCTAGGTTGTTTAGCCTATGTACGTCTTCTTTTGAGGAAATTGTGTCCACAAGAGTATGACATACTCTAATTATATTTCACCGAAGATCCCAGGCGATATCTCATCGAACGACAATGTGAAACACTTGAATAGTATTTTCGGCATGAAACCTTCACATTTCAGCACACGTTTCCGAAGTTTATAAGCTTTTAAACACCAGGATGATGATCTTGTGGATTATGCAACCATTGTTAAAAAGAATTCTGAAAGTTTGCATTTAAGCACACTCACAAATGGTCGGTTTAAAACGATAAGTTTTATGGATTGCGTCCTCCAAATAATGTAAAGATTTAAGCACGTTTGCTATCTCGGTTGGAGTCTAATTTAGAAGTCACACTACCAGAGCTGGTAAAGGAATTTGAAGCATGCCACATAATTAATCCAACGGTACAAGGAGCCTAATGTCATGAACGTTAAGACTATTCCTACACGTCCCAGTCTATCGCACAATTCATTGAGCCTCCCTGACTCAATGCGGCCTATTGCATATTGGCATTGTGGTCGACGGCATTTCGCTCGATTTCGTGTATTCAGAAAATATAGTTGCAAGCGCTTTGGATATATGGAACAAAGATTTTTGCTGGGAGCCTCTAGAAGATCTTCACTAACCGTCACCAAACCCAAAGTTTGCAATGTTGCGTTTCATATGTGGTGTTTGCTATCAACAGCCCAACTATCAGTCGCTGTGGAATTATGGTCTGATTGCAATTAACGATGTTTCTGCCTGGATGCAACTGGACACGACTTCGAGGTTACATTAATATCTGAATCTACATACAGAAAGCTCGGTAAACCCGCATGTATTCAAATTTCACACGTCGCTCGCGAGGCGTGCGGCTCGGAATTACCCTTGCCACCTACCAACACTTCTCCTCAGGATAGGAACAGAACCTACTTAGGAGGCTTAGTTTGCACCACCATCTATGCTCGCTCTAGCTCTGATGACTTTGGTAGACAACTTTTACTCAAACTTGGCTAGCAGCTGGTCTTTTTCGGAGACGATACGATCAAGGTTTTACCAGCGGGTTCTATGGGCATTTCATGCAAGACCATAGAGAAAATGGTTTGTTTAATAATTACGTGATTTGACTTAACTCGGACGGAGGTTGCATAAAAATACTTGCAGCAATTCCGGCGCGGACTGTGCACCTTAACCATTTTAGCACACTATCCGCACAGGTGTTTGGAATGTGTCTAGCTAGGCAACGTGCTTGTTGAGCAAAATTTATAATCATCATAATGGCACCCTCTAATTTAAAAAGCTGTTCCCTTTATGACGCTGACGCCATATCACATGGTCCACTTGGAACTTGTGTGCGCGCATGGTGTGGTCTCACGAGTCTTAGTCTAAGGCATTATTGTGAAATTGAAGCAGATGGCACGAGAGTGTGATTGAGAGCTTCCATGGTTAGACATATGGTTCGGAACAAGTTGAAGTTGCAGAGGGACTGAGAGGTGTTACTGCAGAGAAGCGTAAAATTCCTATCAGCTGCCATAAGCAATGTTGGATTTCAAAAATTGAGTCGTGTAAAAGCCATTGAAATTTTTCGTAAAGTAACATGAAACTAGGTCTCCGATGGCTGGCGTTGCGCACATTTTGCGCTTGGATATCGCAAAATCACTGCCAGATATATAGGGTAAATGCAGCGTGTAATGGAGTATAATTGGTAAATTGGTATTGCAAGCTCGAGCTTGTAAAAAATACAATTGGGTAAAGATCCTATGGTCTACGACAATGTGTTACTGAGCAACACGAAAAAACCTCAATTGCATAAGCTGGCGATTAACAAACTACTTGGTTCAAGGTCATCCGCAGGGTAAAGTCAGATTAAATTCATAGTAAGTGCATTAGTCCACGTAAATTATGCCTCATGGTAAGTGAAATATGAAGTTTGCTCTTATTTAAATTATTACGCAATGCCTTTAACAAGGTTAGTTTAATTAAAATTCTCACTGCATTTTTGTATAATTGTAAAGGTAAATGCATAAAATGAATGTTATTCAAACGAATATTTTTTACTTGTTCGGATATAACATAAACTAACTTGTTGCGGTATCACATATTTGATTTTTTGTGTTCTCCAGTGGACAATGTGTAAATTAAAAGCACATGGATTTGTCAAATTTGTTAGTAATTGTTCTATTTCCCTGCTACCCATCTACTATATTCTGTAACTTCACCGGTCCAATTCGCTAAGAAACAACCTAAATAGAATTTTCAAATCGACCAAATTCACCTTCCATGATATTCCCTCGAAATCAGTACAATATATCAGCCGGAGTTAACGGTTATAGAGCTTATAATATAGCGATTTTTTATGTGCTTGGGACCTAACACCGTTTCTGCGTGGTGTGCAATGACTTCCTCACGTTTGCATGTATTTTGGAAACAGTTATTAATAACAATTTATTTTATTTCTTCCAAAATTAGAGTATATTGTGTTAGTCAAAGTGATATATATAACTCCTAAACGAACCAGGAAGCTATTAAACATTGCAGCTGTTATCGAAGCACAGGTTTGTGACTAGCATTACCTACTGGTGTCAGCAACACACTTTTGCAATTAACACGAACAGCTGCAAGACTTAGCCTAATGGCAAATGCTGGTACTTACCTGGTCTTATATCAACATGTAGCAAAATAGGATTTCTTAGTTTGGAAATCTACATAATATTTTATACCTCTTCATATCCAGTGTAACTGTTAAAATGTATTCATTTTAGAAGTAAGAGCTTGTTGAGATTTAAAGGGACTGAGTTTTGATCAATATCAATTAGGCAGCTGAGGTACGGATACTGGCCGACTAGTTTTAGCAACAGGATGCCTTGTTTTTTGTTTATACTCCAATTTTTTTAAATTCGTTGGCGAATTTCAGGAAGCCCAAAAGAAATATATCCTACGTCAAATCATTCAAGAAATATTTATGTATAAGCAATAACTATGTCCGGATGCAACTGGACACGACTTTTGAGATGGATTTAATATCTAAATCGACATAGTGCAAGTTGATAAACCTGCATGTGTTCAAACTTCACACGTCGCTCACGAGGCGTAAAGCTCGAAATTACCCATTCCAGTCAGTTCAATTATAAGTTTGCACTTCGTGATTTGCATGCTAATTGTGTTTGTTACGTTACATGTTATCAACAATAGAACTAGTTAGGCAAAGATTGGATGGACAAACGTAATTAACGGGGCATAGATTTGAACATTATTTGTGATAACTAATATAGTTTTTCACTGTGTCCAACGGTGTTCTTGATTCGGTTGCACCCGGAATGTTTAAAAGACAGATGTTGACTGCCAGTGTAGCACTATGCAATTGGCGTTGGAGATGCCGCCGTGGGTAACCACTTTCTAATAGTTTGCTCATTGCCACTTTCCGCGCAGCCGTTTTGTCCTACTCCATCGTTCACAAGGTTTGTGCCCTGTAAATCAGCGCTGTCGCTATCCCGGCGCAAACCGGTTTCGGATGACCCAACGTGTAGTGGAGTAGGCCGTCAGTATCCGTTGGCCTGCGCTATATTGTCGCCTTTAAATTTCCACCATTTCTGTGGACCACGCAGTCAAGCAATGGTATGTGCCGCCACAATATTCTAACTCAATAGTAAAGTGTATTCTCTCATCAGTGGAGTTTAAGTGATCAAGTAACTCGTCTTTCTAATCCGGTTTAACAATTACAAAGGGGTCGTCTACATAACACCACCAAACTTTGGGTGAGTTAATGTTGTTTGTTAACGACTTGTTCTCGAATTCTTCCATATACAGGTTCACCAGTACCGGGGATATTGGTGATACAATGGCGAGACCTTGTTCCTGACTGTAAAGCTTCGACTGAAAATCGAAGTAAGACATGTTAAGACACACTGTCATACCCTCGATTTTCTGGCTTACTGTTAGTTTCGTCTGATCATTCAGAGTGACATCTTCATTTAGACGTCTCGCTATTCCTAGCGCCTTCCCTTTAGGTACATTTGTGCAAAGTGATGTGACATCGAAGCTGACCATTAACTCATCTGCCTCAATTTGGAGATTTGCTATATTTGACCGAAATCATAAGAGCGTTTCACGAACGTACTCGTTCGCCCTATTAGAAGCTGCAATAGCCTTGCCAAATCGCGTAAGTTCATAGGTCGGGGAGCCTATACCGTCGACTATGGATCGTACGCGAACTTCGGGTTTGTGAACATTTGGCAAGCCATAAACCCTCGGAGGTATAGTCGATTTTGGGTATAGACTGTACCACTTGCCTACCCCTAAATCGTCCTTCACGGTTCTTAAATAGTTCCCACCATCCGTTTTATTCTTGTTGATTACTGACGCCATGGTCTCACCAAAAAGTTGGCCTATTTCTTTCACAAGTATTCTGACCTTTTCATTACAACCAGGGTTTTCCTTTGTCAGCCTTTGTAAGTACAATGCTGCGATCTTCTTTCTAGGAATTTGATGCTTTACGTTCCGTTTGCAGAAGATTTGGCTCACTTCGGTTGCTGAAACTTAATGGTATTTAATAAATGTGCCCGAATATTCTCTTCCTTCGTAGCGGACAACTTTGTCAACGCGCTCTCAATGCTTGGGATAATCTCTTCCGGATACTGCTTAGATTTATTGATGGTAAATGCAAACGTTTACCCAACAATCTACATTCCGTTTCATTCAATACCATATCTGACAAATTAACTACATTACGATAGGTACCAATAGACCCGGAACTGTAAGTAGGACCGGTATCATTAGGACGCGCAGTCATTAAACTCTTGAACATACGCATTTGTCTCTTTTTTGCATTGTGCCCTTGTATCAATTTGTCGCCTTATGCCTTAATGAAAATTCGGTTTTAGTCGAGAGGCGTTATGGCTGCTGATGCATCGCAAAACGGTATATGTGGTGTATCTTTGCATTAGTTTCCGAAAGAATATCAAAATGCTGTAATGCGTGATTCTCTTGCGTTGACAGCAGCAGAAAATAATGGCAGTCAAATAGAGAAAGAGGTATTCGCTCCAGTTCTTGGGGTCAGGAAATTTTATAGGATATTGCCTGGTCGCAAATTTAATTTGTACACAGAGCACATACCTTTGCTATCTATTACTTGTACCAAACCAGGAATCCCCGTTCACAATGCAAACATATTACCGCGTTGGGCAACCACCCTATTAGCATCCGATTTCGATTTGCGTTTTACAAATACCTCTTCCCTTGGTCATGCTGACGCAGTATCCAGAATGATTGCTGACTGCACGGCCAAGACACCAGATGAATACACTGTTGTGTCCAACAGTACCGTAGATGTAGAGATTAGAAAAGTATTGTAAACATCTGTACAACAAATTACAATAACAATATTTGGAACAGAAACAGCAAGAGACCACCCGTTATAACCTAGTATGGGGTACCTCAGCACTAATAGGCCTGCACGCTCCTTGGACAGCGACTGTGATCAGTTTCGTAAAAGGAAGTTCGCCTTAACCACCAGTGATGGTTGCTTGAATTTATCTGAATGTGTTGTGATTCCCAGGATTGTAAAATGAAGGTTCTCAGTCAGTTATACGAAGGTCGCCCGGGAATCATTCGTATGAAACCCATAGATGAGAGCCATGCTTACTAGACATTCATTGACCAGGACATTGAAATATGATTCCTACCTGTAACAGCTGCGCTATGGCAGCAAAACTACCTGTCAATTGTGAGCCTCATATTTGGCAAACTCCAATTGGACCACGGTCTTATATCCAAACTGAATTTACCGGACGCTTTGTGGGTTTCCACTATCTGGCAATTGTCGACCCTTACTTAGTTGCCTGAAATTTTTCAACTGAGGTACTCAGCCACTACCGCTGTTTTGTTACACCTACGCCACTTGAGTCTAGAATTCGGCGTTCCCGAAACAATTGTGTCGGACAACGGTTCCTAAGTCCTTTCTCAAAATATTGTCTACTATTGCAACTCACATGGCATTGAACACATACGCACTCCAGCGTACCGTCCATAGCCAAACGGGCAGGTTGAATGTTTGGTGGATATGTTTAAAGGAGCACTGATTGAAATGCAAGTAAAGGGGAAATTTAGAAAAGCATCGAAATGCTTTGCAGGTTTACCGTACGATGCCAGTTGCAGCAAGTACCTCAATACATATCCCATCCGAAACGTTCCTCGGTATGCCCGTCAGAACAGTGTTTGATGCATTGAAGCCATCGCTATACAGGGGACAGCTCAATATTAAAATTGTGCTGGCT
Organism: Dicrocoelium dendriticum; assembly: GCA_944474145.2. Lineage (NCBI taxonomy): Eukaryota > Metazoa > Platyhelminthes > Trematoda > Plagiorchiida > Dicrocoeliidae > Dicrocoelium > Dicrocoelium dendriticum. The sequence goes on from OX104061.1 coordinate 54,327,748, forward strand.
TTTACTGGTCATGTCCTCGGCATTTCGTGCCTGATATTATGTACATAAAGCATTTTTGTGACGGAAGATCATGCTGGATTTCTGGCAATGTCGCGGATTTGATTTCATGTGTTTTGTACAGAATACAATTGGATTCCATCAAATGGACTAGACATGTAAAACATATTAAACCCCGTTTTGAGATGCAAGAGACGTCTCAAAAACAAGAAGCCTGACTACCGTTGGACAGCTTGCTGGATTCATATCAATGAACCCATTATGAAGTGCCTGTCGTCCAAACAGAAGAGGTAACTACAGATCAAAGCTAACACGAATCAGAGCCCCGAGTGGAGAGACCTGGGGAGAACACAATATGTAAGGCATACCAATATACGTAGCGTGTTATTTCCGTTCAATTTAAAGGTGGGACGTGTTAGACGTGCTTGCGCTACTTAGTCACTCACAGCTACTTACGTACCATTGTGTTGTACGCACGCACGACAGTCGTTCATAGCTAGGTCGCTCACCATTCATGACTATGTCCTCTCATGTGGTTGGCCAATTGTTCTATGGATCTTTTGAATCACGGTTGCTCAGCTTTGTCATATTTGCAATCCAGCTAGTCTTTCATGGTGCTTTTCTTGCTTCCCGTTCGGAGTGGGTTCAGTTACAGTCAGATGTTATAATAGTTATCAACTCACCTGGAAGTGGGTCGCACAGAGAAGTTGTATGGTGCTGGTTGTCCCCATTTATGCGGAAACCGCCATCACTCCGGGATAAGCGTCTACTACCAAAACTTTGGAAGTTTGGGATTTAAAAATGGGTATCAGAATATGTTTATTTTCACAAGTCTCAGTGACAAGTGCACTGTCAGGACAGAAGGTAAAGTAGGGAGCGTAAGTGGTACATTTATTTGTTGTGAGACCCGACATTTAAATGAGGAAATCTAACCTATCCATGTGCATAGAAAGGTTTACTGACTATGTGTATATGGCTGGACAAAGGGTATCATCCCCTGTAGTGGAGGAACTTGTGGAAGTATAGTCGGAATGCAGGCCGCTGGTTTCAGACATATTTGGACAAGGTTGATAATCCGTTGGTAGAGTTGTAAATCCTGCTGATTCATTGGGGTTGACGGCCGCGCGGCAGCCGATAAACCGATCGAGGTAGCTCGCTTTGTACGGGGTTCAAATGATTAAATGTTGTTTGGGACAATACTTGAAGCCGTCTCACTCAGGTTTATGATAAGTTGTATGGTGGCAAGCTGTCTGTTTGTCCGTTGAGCTATAATTATATGTATGCCTAAATGTCAGGTTCCTTTGCCGCATCAGTCCGCGAAATAGCGCGTTTCAGTTAAACAAGGAATTCAAGGCAGAGGAATCAAAAAGAGAGAGCTTCACAAGTTGGGGATAATCGGCTCATCCTTGTGTTAGTCTGATTGTCGATAATAATCTCCCTTGCAAATGGGGGTACTCCGTAGAAGTTCTCAATACTTCCTATGCTGGAAAATTAACAAGAATGTTAAGCGCTATCAGTATACTCTGAGATAGCTACTAGCTTAGCTTGGTTGAGATAGTGGATATGGCTTTTCTCGTGTCGTTAACACTGCAGCAATGTCAACGGAGCTACGAATGTCTTGCCATTAATTCGTTTCCAGAATGCCTGCTGTGTGGCGTTGATGTTGAATATGTTTGTCTATGTTTGCACTATCTGTGGCAGTGGTAGGCTGAGAAACTGCGCGGCCTCTATTTAGATCTGTGGATGGTATTGGAGTTGGCAAAATTCCGTCAGGGTAGTACTATTTGTGATATCGATAGACGTGTGGATGGGAGTTATATTGTTTCTGATAGTCAGTAGTGTTATTGCGCAGTCAACTGCAGTCTCGGCGTCGTCTACGCTAGCTACACAGAAAACATTCGCTTGGATATCCTCATCGCATATAGTTCGTAATTCATCTTACGGGGAGTCAGGTGTTTTCCAAGTTTTCTTTGGATTAGGTGTATATATCCGTTGAAGTGGTGTCTTATCTGACCTTATAACAATATTCATAAGTTCCGTTGACACTTTTGGAACTGGCATATTTGCTATTAACAATTTCGCACTCTCCGTGTTTATGGATTTCAGTAATATAAAACACTATGCTTTAAGCTCTTCCTTAAAACGACCGCAAGGCACTCTTCATTTTGAAGCAGGATGGTGTATAGTGGGAAGTGTTTCCGCTTCTGCAGTTAGCATATCTAGGACATTAAACAATATAGCACTATTTGCATGGATAATCCGTTCAGACATTTCAGTGGAAATCAAGGAAACATAGCTACCAGCGATATGTAGGTAGTCGAATGACGGATTAGAAAGTGGGTTAGTTAAGTGGAAAGTGGATCCATAATAGGAACCAGAGGCCTAACAGCAGCCAAGCTTCCTTCCGAATCTCTCACAATTCGCAAGTTCATTTACCCAATCCTGCAATCCTGAGCATCCAATGTTGTCCTGTGTACTGAAGGAAGTGGGATTATTAGCGCTTATTTTGACCACTGTGGTATTGGTCAACACAGTCGCTTGGCTGGTGGCACTTTTCTTCTTCATGGAACTCGTGTTTACGGCTGTCATGAGGTTATAGTACTTTCTTACACAGAATATGCAAGCGTTTGAGGAACAACATGTGAGATAAATAAGGGTCACTTTTAATGCGTAATTTAACTTGGCTCTAACCCTTAATCTCGCAATGAAAAACTGGTTGGGGTGGAAACAAATATGAGGGTTAGCGGCCTAGACCAATTGACAGGTGGACAGGAGCACAAACCTACCACATCAAGTTTCACGTCAAGGTGGCTTACTGGGGTGAGGGAATACGGTCAAGCCGACCTGCTCTGTCTTGACACAGACACAGTGCATGTTATTTCCAGTTCACACTTTAGCCGAAACCCACACGGTCAGGTGACACTCAATGCTAGTTGATTGGCCCAAGCGCAGCAGGTGATGCAGTAGACTGGAAGGCTATCGATGGCGGTTTGTTAGTGGCAATACGCAAATCAACACTTGTGAAATCCTGGCGAACTGCTGACGGATTGCTGGGTCGACAACCATTGCAGCAGTAGATAAAGAGAATTCCCTTATAGTTGTCTTACACAGCTGGGAGGTAGAGCAGTTGTTCAGTTGTTAGACCGCACTTAAAATGAGCTTCCAGGAAAGCTATGCACTTGCGGTGTGGAATGCAAAGTCAACTATTTTGTGGGATTGCAAATGGAGTGCGGAAACGCGAAATTAGAAAACGGAGGAAACTTGGCATTCCGTGAGGTGTATATTCGAGAAATCAGCAGCGTTGGAAGGAGCTTGCTAAACCTGATCAAATGTGTTTATGTAGGCTGAATTGTGAGGAAATTTGGAGGCCCAGCAGAGCAATTTGTTAGAGGGATAAACGCACCGTTGGTTAAAAAAGCGTTCATCAGTGTTGTCCCACATAGTTAACTAGGATCACTTATGCCCAGAAAGCATTTATACATTTTAATTGCCTGCTGTCTAAGGAATTCAAGTTTTGTCTAAAATGCTCGTACATTTTGCTTGCTCACAAATCTTTACTAATAAGCAATTTAGTTGCATTTAGTTGCATAGTTGCACTGAATTTTTCGAAGCCAAGATTACGGCCAACGGTCTACGTTACGGAATGTGCGCAGCAGGGTGAGCTCCTGAGAGATTTCGACATCACAACTAAGTCCCAGATGTTGATAATTGTCCAATTACGTGCTGAAGCCGTGGACAGTGCAAAATAAACATTCATTTCTGCGTGCTAGCAATAGGTTGTTTGGCGTCACAGAAGGTAACGGCTTAAAAAGCATGAACAACAATGAACTATTATTTGTCACGGATTTGACTTCCCGTAGGATGGTTAGAGTGCAAATTAAAAGGTTCAGCGCATAAATAAATGTTCATGTTAAGTGTCTACTGATTTACATGCACTGCTGCATAATCGTCGACAAAAATGGGAAGGGGATGTGCACGCACAAACTAGTATAGAGAACGGTTATAGTTCAGTAACTTCATGAGTAATAAAACAAGGAAATGACAGCGCTCATCCGTGTGTTGCTTCATTTGGCCGAGGTGCTGCGTCAATCAAGTTTGGATACATCCATCCTACTGAAGTGGACATGAATGAGTATATCCTCACCGTCACGTTGTGAAGAGGACCGTTAAACACATGGTTTTGTTTGCATAATTTCGTTCTCCGAGTGAAACGGACTAGCTTAATCATTGCAAGTTGGAAAGCGTGTTATCAAGACGTTACTTAAAAACCTAGTGTAGGAACAAGAATGTCGTGAATCGAAAGGGGGTTCCAGGCATGGGCCACACAGAGAGAGAAAACGTTTCGTCGACAATCAAGTCAACCATAGTGAGTAGTCAGTTTGAGTTTATGATATCTCAGGTTGGTATTCTGGTTCAACTGCAGCAGGTGGCAAAATGAGTGAATTTGTTTCGTTAATATTAAGTAAACCATGACAAGCCATCCTCGCTGACGTAGATATTTAGCGCTAATCAATCTCAAGGACTGAATTCTGCGTTGGTAGAAAAGATTAAACAGGGCGCTATCGAGTTTGGTCCCTCTTAGTTGTGGAGCATCAAGTACAGTGATTTCGCGCTTGCGCCAGGGATAACGGGTCTGGATAGCATATTTTATGTGGGGTCTCACGTAAGCGTTCAGCAATTGGGAAAAGATAGATGGCCTGCCGTTTCCGAATGCACTCCAGTAGAGTCCAAAAGGTTGACTGGCTCTTTTCGATGTCTTTTAACCTGTCTCGAGCAGTCAAGATCGTCCTGCACTATCACTCTGAGGTAGCTTTCATTGGAAGCACGTTGTAACCGCTGGTTCATGGGTTAGCTACTAGCGTATGCTCACGATTTAAAATTGCGCAACGTGAACTGGAGCCTATTATCAAATGATCAAGAATAATCCCTGTCGAGATCCCTCTGCAAAGCCATGTGATCTTCCCCTGATTTGATTTCATGCTCAATCTTAGCATTATCTGCAAATTGTAAGACATTTGACTGCAATACACTGGCAAGATCGTTAATGAACCCTAGGAAAAAATCTGGCCATCTCCGAACCTTGGATAAGCCAATCTGGAGGTCAATTAAATCGGAATGGGAGCCGCTAATGTTCATCTTCAGCTGACGTTAAACGAGGAATTTCCTGATCTAACCGAGCACATTTACACAGAATCAGTAGCTTCGAGGATTGTGAAGGAGAGTGTGGTTGACCAAACGATGGAACACTGTGGTGAAGTCCTGCTAAGCGACAGCGACTCCTACTCTGGCGTCGGCTGATTCTGTCACACTTGCTCGGACTAGAATCAGTTTTGTAGTGCGAGACCGATTTCAGCATAATTCGTGCTGCTGTAACACCAAAACGTTGTTGCTCCGAAGGTATCCCTTCAGCGCCTCTGCGCTCTTAGCTTCTATTACTTTGGATGACACTGGGTGTAGGGTGATTGGACGGTAGTTCGAGTATTCCGGATGACTACCACTTTCGTACATAGGAGTGAGAAATACATTGTTCCGCATTGTGTGAACCTGCATTTCATCGTGACAACGTTGACAGAACCGAGCTAACATTTTGGCAAGATTCATGGTAGCTGTCTTCAATGCCTTCGAATTGATGTCATTCACGCCATCTAGGCTATGTACACGCAATATCGTTAGCTTTTTCATCATATTGGCTGCCGTGGACGATACGTGGTTTAACCCCATTGGCGATGGGAGCTGTGTCCAAAGCGAGTGAACTGATGTTCCACTCTGTAAGGTGTGGATGACTTGCTGGCGAAGCACGTTGACCGCATCTTGTGTAGTTTGTGCTAGACTATCTTTTGCACGTAAAAATCAGATCGCTACTGCGCACTCCGGTGATTGTTGGTCGCTCAGGACTACAACGTCAGATGTGTACTAAATTGCGCTGCGTAGTTGTGTTGGTGCTGGAGTTTGTCTTTTCGGGTCAACTTGCCGCCATTGTTTCTTTTTTGTGTAAGTATCCCAGGCCAGGTTATTTGGACAGACCTTGTAAGGGTATTAGACTAAGTTGCTCAAGGCCATGTATTTTTTGTACGGCTCTTGAGGAACCAGTTTACTTGATTCGAACGAATAAATTTGTTTTCTTACACATTTGGCACCAGCTCGGTAAATTGGGTGACAAACACCATTAAAACTACATTTGGCGGCTTCTCGGCCAGGAAGAACAAGCCGCTTGCATGAACGAGGTTGAACAGGACATCGTAATGTGCAGCGACAAAAGTTTTGTCCTGGTTCTCACTGAGTAGCATATGTAACGAAGGGGCAAAATCGAGTGAAATTTACGACCAAATGTTTTATCTATCATTACCTTGTCGTTTATTAGTTCTCGTTGGTGAACACAAAGCCCAAAACAGATTGTGAATCACCCGTTCCGAATCACCTGGGAGAAGGGATATGGTTATGCAGAGGTACATCGGAAACCACCTATTACAACTCAGCCTTGAACTGTTCGCTAAGCCATACTGGGATTTCGATCGCATGCAGTTTGAACCCCCACCACATGAAGGGCCTGACTAAGTGGTCGTCACAGTGACCATTTCCCAGCAGAAGCCGGGCGCTGATCCATGTATAAGGTGGACATTTGAGGACGGTAAACTATTGTGATTGAACACAAGTCTCCACGTCTTATGTGCATCCCACACAAAAGAGAACGAATTTTGTTGCTAGGACGTCAATGATATCAACATGGAAGTCGGATGGATAATACAGGAAGAATGCGTCTACTCTGCTAGGTCGCTAGTTTCGCATGGAAGTCATACCAAATAGAGCAGTCACAGCATCCGTGATCGCTGTGTTCAGCCATGCTTCAGTGACCACAACTATGTTCCAAGACTTGGGACCTGAGGAATACGAAGTTTTGTTAGTTTTCCGAGGGGACCTTGTGTATATTTTTACAAGCATATGATGGCATCGGTTTTTAGATGCATGTTTGTGAATGCTGATTTGCGGTGAGGTTCCATGCTGATACTTGCGGTATCGGCTGCTGGTCGTTATTTGTAGTATCCATGACACAGACTTAAGGCCATTTGAGGTTGTTGCGTACGGTTCTTAGTGCCAGCAAGACTGTAACCGTCCTGTCGTAGTTCAACTGCCGGCGTGTTCTGAGGTACATGGTGACGGATTTGTATTGGTAAATTACTTGCACATTGCTACCTATTCCATCTGTAGCTCTATACCTATTGCCTTTATACTGATTTCTGATGACAGGATTTCACGCTATTTTGCCACATTTTGATCACATGTTCTGCCATAAGTTCGGAGTGCAATGATAATTTCATCGCTCGGTGATCACACCCATTTTATCTAGGAGATTGCGGAAATATGATGTAGCATTTGTGGTAAACTTCTTTACCGAGAGCACTAAACCAATAAAGCATCATTAACCCTAGTCATGCACTTTGGCCGCCAACTCGCTTAATATCCGTAGCTCGGGTATGCCATGAACAAGAATATAGTTTACTTATGGTTGTTTACAGAACGCCCCCAGATTTTGTTTTCGTTGCTGGCTTTCGCTTCAAAAGAAAGTTGGAAAATCTCAAACAGTGCATGTGCGTGTACGGAAGCGAGTGGCTGACAACGGAAACGCCTCTGCAGCATTAACTCTTTTACGTGTTATCCGGAGTAATCGCGTTTCACCGTGGTGGTGTATTATATACTGCTACCGACCAATGCGTAGTCAGTCAAAGAGGTCACTTTGGACAGAACACACACCCAATGTGTGACGATAGACAGATCAGCGGTAAACTTGCTGGTCGCCTACGTTGTTTGCGATGAGCAATTCTTTGCCAGGGAGCGTTCATGACCAAGGTAAGTTCAAAATGTGCACCAGTATCCGATGTTTTCATAGTTTTGGTTTCAAAACCCTGAATGTGATGGCCTAGGATATGGTTAACAGGTGTTCAATGAGCCGTTTAGTGTATCGTTTGAGGACGGTATATATGAATTCGAATGAGTCACTTGCATGAGTCTGGTCTCCCCATAACAACCATATGCTCAATTATCGAACCATTGGTGTGGGATAGTTAATATAATTGGAGAATTTTGCTTGTATTATCCAAAAACTGTCACAATGTATTCATTGACTTAACTGTTATTCAGCGTTATTAATGCGTGTATTATCCCTCAAGCAGACTGTCCTCTCAGTGACTATTAGCAGATGCGTCCTAAATATTGCTTTAGTAAGATTTTAAGGGGCCTTGTCGCTCAGTGCCAAGTTCACTTTTTCTATGTCCCAGATAGGTGAATTATAGGCTAATTTGATGTTGTTTTAAATCAAGTGCTATTACTAGTATCCGTCTATGTGTAACGACGGTTAATAATCAGACTAAATGTAAAACGTTAAAACATACAGACGTTTGCCATATTACAAGTACAGATAATATGAAAACAAAGTACGAAGCAAAATGGTTTACATTTTAATTATCATTGTCTGGCAAATTTTGCAAACTTATTTCATTGCTTGGGATTCATATAAATGACTAACGGATTCTCAGTTACATAGCTCAGAAACGATCGTTTAATGATGAATACATATTTCTGAAGCTGACAAAACAGTAATAATGCACAATATTGATACAAAACGAATAGGTTGCTGGGTGCAAAATTTGTTAATGCGCGTGTTTACTCATGCTTTTATATATTCTACCAAATTAGCATCCAGACTTCCTGACGCAGCGGATATGGTAGAACGAAATATCAAGACTTTGCAGCTTACCGCTATTAACAAGACCATGGTGTTGTGTGCAAATTAAAAATGATCGAAGGGCTGTATGATTTTATATCCATGGTGTAATAATATCCGTATGGCACACGTCATATGCGTTTACTTTGATCGCTATGGGCATTTACAGTGATAGGCTTTTGCTTGATATCCCAATAATGGCTGCGCTTTATGTGCATGTTGACAAGGTGCTACCCGTCTATTACCCACTAACTCGTCTATGCTGGCTCCAGGAGACAGATGGTCGTTTCTGGAGGGGACGGGGTGCGCGGTCCTTGTGGCCATGCTAGGCTCAAAGAGTGGCTCCATGCACGCAGAGTGGAGTGGAATACGGTCCATCCACCGCCTTGTGTGCGGTTGATTCCCCAAATACAGCGTGCTTGTGTTTGCCTGTGAAGGAGTGTGGGTCGGCTCCGTTGATGAAACGTGGCTCCCATCCACATGCCTCCCGGTCTTATTCCTTCGGGTTTACATTGGATATGGGTGTGTGGTTGGAGCTGTGGGTGGTGCATCTTAAGCAACCCATGGTCCTTGGTAGGCGCTCGTCCTGTGGCTGGTCACCGTGCCAGGCAAATCACGAAACCGGATGTCGCCAACCATATCACGGTTGAGGCTAGATCCTGACAGATGGTGTACCCACTGCTGATACTGTTGTGTCATTTGCTCATATCCCGGACGCCTCATCGTTGCGACCGCTGTGTAGGATTTGGGTTGCGTCCTTCTACTTACTAAGATACAGGACACTAATCCGCATGTTAGTGAAGTGACAATGTGCTGGACCCGCTGCCTTTCGGGTGTACATTTAATCGAAGACTTTGTCAGAGGACACAAATCGTTCTCCTGTCAGGAGTGGGCGCACTGTCAGTATCCTAGTCCATCCTTTTCAGATGTTAGGAAGAGGCCGATGACCTTCTTCCCGTAAAACGTAGCAATGGGAGACAATAAAACTACGTGTCATAAGCTTACAGCGCGATTGGCGTGATGCACGAGCGCCACGCATTGCCTCTGATGGTGGGAGGGTACCTACGTTTGTTCAATGGCTTGCTACTGCCCGCCTCAAGCCAGGCATCCACAAGACAAATTAGTGCAAACCTGCCAAAACCCATCTGCGTCTAGGCGTGGATACAGATGTGTCATACTAGGCCGCCAAATATATATATATATATATATATATATATCGTTCCATAACCTCCAAGGCTGCGTGTGACGGCCTTCGGGCAGATCCCATTAGTCTGTGCCATCAAATTCCCGAGCTGGATCTTCCCTTCACTGAATTGTGTGTCAAGCTATTGAGCCAGACCCTGAGCGGAGTTCCTCAAGCAAACCTCCAAACAACCGAGCGCTTTGTAGTTAAGGCTATTGAGCCAAAGCCTGCTGGTTGAGTTCCCCCAGCGAACCTCTAAATCACCTAATACCTTTTAGGTCAGGCTATGGAGCATACACTTGGCGGACAATACTGAGGCTGTTCTGCTGTCTGGGAATGGTCTACGCAACGACTTAAGTATAGTGCGCATACCACCTGAAATCACATCCCGCTAACAGAGGGAGGTAGAGAAAGTCTGTATAAAAAACAGTGATTGCTCACGGTGTTCCTGAGTTTACAGTTTTATCTTCCTACGAAGCTCAGTTGCATGACCTCGAGCAATGGCACTACCTCCGTGAGACTCTTTCTCTCGAAAATGTTGTGGCCACCTCGTTGACAAGAATCCCCATATCACCAAACCATAAGTGATGAAGTCCCAAGCTGTTAAAACTTGTGTTGCAATCAGAACTAACGGCACCAACCATTCTTGAGAAATGGAGGAAATTCCGTAGCAGATTGCCAACAGAAATTCTTCAGAAAGCAGAAGGATCACCAGAAACTTCTAATGGCAATTCATTTTAGGCACAACTCTTAAGGAAAATGCCAGCTGCAAGACCCGATCCGAGGACGGTTGAAACAGTAGCCATATTATCCGGATGGACACAGCAGAGCAAGAGCAAACACCGGGATCCGAAATATGTGATACCTGATTACATACCAAATTCTTCTAGAAAGTCTGCAACACAGCCGAAAATCGATTCGTAGCCGACCTTTAGTTGGTCGGTGTAAGCTCACTTGATTCCTCCGTCCAATCTAGCACACTTCTGGTCTCCGAGAAGCTCTCATACATGTACATAAAATGCCCAAGGTCTACTCAGCAAGTGAGCTGAATTAAGACTTTGACATGCGTCTGCAGCTTGGGACCTCATCGCGGTCACCGAAACGTGGTTGCGCTGTGAGAGACCGGAGGCTGAAATCGCGCTAACAGGCATGTCCGTTGTCCGGAGGGATCGAGCAAGCAAGGGTGGTGGGGCAGCCCTCTAGTTTCGTAACATGCAATGCGGACCCATAAACGGTTCGGAAACAGACGTACCTGACTCAATTTGGTGAATTTCCGGCTGAGAGTGAAAGATGTGGGCCTATTGGTAGTTTTTTACTGCGCAACATCGTCTACTCCTGAAACAGACTGCAAATTAGTGGTTGCGTTAAGGCAAGTGTTAAACAGGAAGTACAGTCACATAGTCACCGGTGACTTCAACTTACATGCTCTACAATCCCAAGCCACACCAGCACAGCAATTTAAAGCGGGCCTGCAATGTCTGGTTTAGGACTTCCCGTTATACGGCTACGTCACCACACCCAACAGATTCAGGGAAAATAACAGGTCATCCATATTGGACCGAATATTCTCTAGTGAAGAACTGATTATCGAGAGAGGGTTAACCAATACTCCTCTGGGTCACTGTGATCATGCAACGCTAGTGTTAGATTACATGTGCTACACGGATTATTCTAAAGACCATGCCGAGAAATATCATGTCGTATTAACCAGGATGATCTGTCCGAAATCATTGATGCAACAAGCTGGTCGTTCCTAGCCGAATTGACCCTTGAGGTGGCCTGCGGAGAATTCGTCAACATACGTAACAGGCTCACGGCAAGCACACTTGAATCCAAACTATACCGGACTAAAAGGATGAAGTCTTTTGCGAGGAGAAGGACACGTAAATGCATCGCATTAAGGATCTTGGTATTGCGCAAATAAACAGCCTCCCAGAAAGACCATTCATGAGATGTCTACACAATACAAAGTAATCACAGTGTCAAGCGCATCCGGGAGGATAAGTTGAAAAACTAACGTGGTCTAGCGGAAAAGTTTTGCTCCCTTCTCAAACAGGTATACAGACACGTAAAGAATTTGCACCCTGTTAAGCGCGGAATTCTTGCTCTACACACAGCATGCGGGTTAGCCCAAACCGCAGAAGAGGCGGCCAATGTTCTTGGACAACAATTTGGCCGTAGGATCAATAGCTTTTGATCCTCATGCGTCCTTCATAAGCAGATAATGACGCTAATTGGGCTAAATCGCATATCGTTTGCCTCCGCAGCTGTATTGAAGAGGCTGATGTCTTTGCGCGAATTCAGCTCCCCGGTTGCGGACAGCATTCTCCCGAAAGCCTTGTACGTTGCTGCCATGAGTTTGGCGGCGCCACTAGCAACTTTTTATCAACAATGCCTGAACGAGATGCCCGTCCCTATGACTTGGAATCACGGAGTCTTGACGCCAATCTACAAACGTTGCAGCCTTGCTGAAGCAAATAGTTCTCACCAGATGGTACTAATTCCTTTGATCTCCAAGGTTATGGAATATATTGTAGCTGAGGCTTCGGTGGGTTACCTGGAGAACAATATATTATCGTTCCAGAGCAAAACGGATTTCGCCAAAATAGCTCAAGTACCACTAAGCTGTTTATTGCTCATGCAAGCTGGACCGAATCTGTGGACGCTGGTTTAGGAGTCGACGCAGCCTACTTGGATTTCACAAAGTCAATGGGCCATGTAGACCAACGCGTTATCCTCCACAAAATCCAGAAATATGGAATCAACTATGCTCTTCTGCGCTGGATAGGAGACCTTCTCATGCAGCGTCACCTGAATATGAGGGTTGGAATCAACGTATCGGAATCCATGAAAGTTCAGTGCGGCATACATCAAGGCTTAGTACTTGGACCCCGCCCGTTCTTGGTTTTCATACTTGATCTCGCGAGCGTGCTATCTAATAACTGTTTGCTATTTGCTGATGATCTAAAGGTATGGCGTGTTATAGCTACGGTGTGTCATTCTCATCACATAGTGTTACACGAGGACCTGGTCAAAGCGTACACATAGTCCATCGAGAATATGCTGCATTTCAAACTCACCAATTGCCCAGTTCTCAGCATACGGTACAGGAGTACACAAAGTACTGCCTAAGACCACCAATACTACAGCGGGCTACTCACAAGTGCGATCTCGGCGTGCGAGTTCAAAATGATCTCGGTTCTTTGAGACAGAATGAAAAGGCATCTAAGAAAGCAAAGCAGTACCCTGGCCTCCTTTTTAGAGCTTTCGGGAAGTTTGAGTATTCAGTCTTTCCAAAGATGTCTAGTCCGTACGTGAGGCAGCACACGGAATTCGCTATTCAAACGTAAAGTCCTGGCTCAAGCACCATATCACCATGCTCGATACCGCACAATGTAGAACAACGAAGAGCGTCAGAGTTTTGACCATATTCCTCTACCCACTCATGCTGTAGACTCCCGAAACATACAGTGGTGGTTATGGGTGTCTAAGGGGCGATCACGTAATGGTTTACCAGATCCTGAGAAACCCCACCACCATAGCAATTCCCTTCTGATACTCAGTAAAAGCACCCCGCTAAGAGATCATCAGGTTAAGCTGCTCACACAGTACAGTCGACTGGAATGTCAGCACTAAATTTTGTCCCTTCGAGTGTCATAGTTTTGGAACGCTCTCAAGGAGGACGTAATTAATACACCCATCCTATCCCTTTTCAAAAACGCCTTGACGATACTCTGTCACATTTACATTATGTCCTATAGCCCATGACCACCAGATGCTGGCACTAAAGCAACAACAGACAGTGGATAGTGTCATAACCATAATCGAGAATGAGTCACTTTAAACCTCATGCACAAGGTTTGATAAACGCTACTGCTCAGAAACTGGATTTCTATATCCCATCAACCCGAGATAGCTGCACACGGGTAAGCGCTGACTTTGCTATTTTTATTTTTGTTGCTTATTACGTGACCAATAACCACTAACTTTATTGCTCTGTGTGCACACATTGTAATTTCAAACACCCTTTATTCAGCAGTGCAACTAAAACCGCGATCATCCGAACAGACGACTTCATTATCCCTTTATCCATCTTTTTTCATTCTAACCACCCCATGGATCATGTTTAACACCCGCTTTTATACCCGACATAAATCATCGTTCTTTGTTCAACTTACCTTATAATACAAAGTTAAAACATTGCATATTGATAAGTTACAGTATTGTTATAACGAAATGTAATGGGTATGGGTAGCATGAAAACACAAATTATGCATAAATTCCAACTAAATTATTGCGTTAATTGAGAGAGCAAATGAGAAAAACTTCTCTCTTTTAATTAGTCTGAGTGTTCGCCGCACTCTGAAATTTGACTAATTTTTTTCGAAATTACTTGACAAAACAAGTTTAGGGATTAGGATTTAAAATTATAATAGTCTATTGGATAAATCACTCTGGTTGAAATCGTTTAGTCCCATATATGTAAACCTCTCATGAAAACGTTATTATTCTATTAAGTTAGTATATTTTGCAAATTGCATACTGGCTATACAAATACATACTATTTTAGTAAACACAAACATCCCCAACAAACAGCTAGAGAAACAAACATTAGTTCACAAAAAAGACAACTCTCTATATATATATATATATATATATATATATATAAGCGCATTAGTGTTGTTGTTAAGGTTGACGCCTCTTTTGTATTGTACATCTGATACCAGTGTCATTGAGAACTTTGGGCTGAAGAACATAGTGCAGTATCCAATTGGGTTAGATGCCATGTTTGACGTGGTAATTGTTAACAAACTGAGCTAGTTTTCAGTTTGAAATCGGGGGCCGTTTGAATGCTCCAATCATGCCATCGTAAAGTTACCTCCCATTATCCATAGTCAGATGAACCAAAAATATCTCACCCGTCGCAATTATCGAAAATCAATTTGGAGACAGTGCCTTCTCTAGAACACTTGGCGACTGCGTCAAAACATTTCCTCCATCGGTATTAGTTTATTTTGCAATGCCGTCTTAATGATGTAATAAGGCAAGTCAAGTAGTTAAGTAAACTTCTGTTTCTACACCTGTTTTCCATTTGTAACGAGTTTATCATATCCGATGAATACTCGTCTCATCTTCTTAAAGGTAGGCTTTAAGCAATTGCTTTGAAAAGTAGACTTTGCATCAGTAACATCTATATGGACTGATAAAAAAATCAATAGCGTCACCTTAACCATACCTTAGTTCAAGTCATATTTAGAAAGAATCATTGTCGTGAAAGATGAGGAATGTGGAAACAAAGAAATGGAGTCATCCACAAATTCACACATTCTGCTCCGCATGTGGAAAAATCAAAACCACAAAGCATCTGACCAAGTACGTACTTTATCGCTTGATATATCCCTTGCTAAGCTACAGCTAGCCTAAGATCATCCCTATTTGAGTGAACAGCCCAGAGGTACACAGGGAATTTGTAGGGTTTCAGCTGAACAAACTAATTTGTCCAGATAACTTTTATCCTGTTATTTGCAAGGATTACGCAGTCTCTCACACAGTCTCTTGCAGAATTGTACACTATGTGCATCACATGATATATGACAATTGACGAATCGTGTGCATTACACCACTGCCAAATGAAGGAACCTGCAAATATCGGCCAATCGCTTGCAAGTCGGTTGCTGTGAAGATCTCGGAGAGCCTTATTCATAACAAGATCTCAGCCTAGACCCATTTGGATAACCCTTAACAGTTTGCAAATCGCAGCTCAACATTTGACTTAGATGCAGTATCGTTTCTCTTACATTTTCTGCTCTCGTCACTGGCTACTAAATTAAAGCCATCTGTACCTGTTTTCTGGACTTCAGCAACGATTTTTGTGGTGTGTATCTTTAAGTGACGTTGCGCGATTTGGCATTCATACCTCTGTTGTGCTCCTGTTGAAATATTTGCTGAGCAGGCGTACTCATTTTATCGGTGAATGGAAAACCCAGCTGCAATTACTTCGCGCTCAAGTGTTCCTGAAGTAACCATTTTGTCCCCATTTTTGTTTTCAACTCACGTTGCATCAATCTCCTTGCATGAAGAAGCTATCTTGTGTTCTAACATCGTAATCCTTCGTTTCCATAATACAGGCACTGATTCATCGGCCAAACTACAGACCCTTCTGGACAACCTCATTGCATGATCCATATCCCGCTACCTGCCGTTAACTACCTCAAAATGCAAAAACGACCTTTTTGCTGTTCGAAGGAAATTGCTGTCAGCAAATCATAACGCAGTGTCTGCAACTCAGTATTGATAGCGGACGTTTGACCATTTCCACTTAACTAAAACAAAAAACTTGGAGTGACACTAAGCAGGGAGCTTAAGTGGTACGTGCGCGTGAACGCAACATTCAGTAAAGTTGGAAGAATACTGAATACTGAGAATAGAGTACGATATAAAAAACCTTGTAGCTCCATCTAAGGTAGATCGGCCATATCCGCGAATGCACTTCGCTGATTCTTGCGTGGTGGCTACACATTGCAGCTGCACTACACCTTATCCGGGTTCTATGCGCTCCCTATACATGTAGTCCGCAAAGTAGGCGTCAAGGAATCGCGTAAATTCAGGCACCGATTTTGCCTCGACTAGCGCCTCCGGCAACTTGTTCCAATATTTCAGCACGACGGACAGTTTATGTCGTATAAATCGTCATAAGCGACAGTCACAATATCGTTTTTCTCATTTAGGAATCTGGATTTTTGCACTATTCATATTGAGCAGCTTTAGTAAAGAATGTTTTATGCATAATTCTCGTGCTTTTTGTACTAGATTCATTTCGGTAAAATCAATTCGGGTAGCGCAATGTTTGAATTAACCGAGAAGCGACAGCGGAAAATGGTAGCAGCCAGTTTAATGGAAGCGTACCATTTATTAACATTGCTTCATCTCCCACCCTTATGGTTTTCACTGAAATAACACTGAAGTCGCATCACACAAACGTTGAATGACTGAACTACACAATAGTTAGCACGGTAGTTCGAATTGCTTATTTGTTCAAAGTAATGAATCCCACCATTTTTAAATACATTTCAGAAACAAGACACAAGGAAATAGTCGTTTTTTGTCAATAATATAAAAATAAGCCGCACACGCGAGCAGACGAATTGTAACAACCACCAATTGACCATAGCGGTGCCTGTCAGTTGTCATGGCCATAGGTGTGGCTGTAGGTTTTGCAAGTGTTTTATTTTTATTGATTTACCTACGCAAAATACCCACACAGCTTAACCCCTTGTTTATTGTCTATGTGTACTGGGTGTCAGTTGCAAGAATACACGGCTTATTGGTCGCAGCAATGTACCTGGTTTCCTTTAGCAAATTTGTGGCTGTGTTGGCATTACCCAGTCACGCTTACAACCAATGGAAATTGCAACGCGTACACAGTTTTCACCGTTTAAAATGAAATTAGTTGCAACGTAATACCGCAGGTGCTAAACAGAAAGGAGTCATTTCTAAAATTTCCCCAGAGAACGCAGTTGTACTCACTGTTTAGAAAGTTTTTGCTTCATGATCTATTTGCATGCTCACACAAGGAATTTTGGAGTTTACGGTCTGGTTTACATAGTTGGTTTCTTGGACGCCGTAATAAAAGTACCAACGTGGAATGCCACACATTGTGGTAAGTTATTTAATTTAAAACGCGATTTATCTACTTTCCCCTGAATGTGATTTTACTGCCCATCATCCAACAAATGTTGAAACAGTTAACTTTACAGAGGCGGTTGAATAAACTTGTAATAATAAGTATCTTGGCGGAGGCAAGTGTTTCACATTGTATCTACAATACCAAGAAAAGACATAAAAATAATTAAGACAACTAAAAAGGTATCAACAAATTGTTAGGAAGTGGACAGCTTTGACGTCTTTACGCCTCGGATAACGGAAGGCTTAAGTACAGTTGTTTCTGCAAAGGGAGGGAGGATTGGATTCGGATGAGCTCGACTGCGTTACCCACAAGTAGGAAGCCTGCATTATTGTGTCTTTCATGGTTCTATTCATTGTGGCAGAAAGAAACAATTGACCGGTTTCCAGTAAAAATCCAACTATGCTTAAAGTAGGTTGCTGAGGTTAACAGGGAGTCTAAAGAACGGATGACTAGTGGATACAATTCTTTTTGCCGCATCGAACAATGTAGCAGTTTTGCACATTTGGGTAAACGAATTTAGGCCGCGAAAAGTTGTATTTTTATAATTGTCGGAACAAGTAATGGATTCGAGAGGTTAAAAAGAGCAATATAGCCGCATAATAAATCCTTTACGACGCGGAACTTGGCGTCTTGTTTTTAAAATCGCCCACAAATGTTAACACCTGCAAGTTCATATGGTAAAGGAAATGATAGATCGCTTGCTCACAATTTATATTCCTAGAGATTTTTAATCTCTGCTTCAACAGTAACGCAGCGTTTTATAGCAAACAAATTGCATCCAACGGTTAACTTGTGCACAGTATTGACTTTTGCAATGGTAATATTTACTCAAATTGTAACGCAATGCAATTATTTATTTAAAATCCAAACGGTATGCTCATCTGAAATGTTGAACCTGTTAGTTAAGTGCGCAGTGGTTTTTATCTCACATTCAACTAGAGCACGTCCGCTACGTCGCCAAGCAACTCACAGTTTCGTTACATGGTTGTCTTTGTCAAAGGAATTGTGTCTGCCATGTGTATGATTTTACAGTCATAACCATAATTATGGCGTTGTTTAATTTTGTTTGTATTATGGTTTCACCAGCCGTTATACAGTAGTCGTAAACAACTGTGTAATAATTTTACTGCTTACGTAAATTTTAAGATTAATTATTACTTACTAGGTGGTGACACGTTATTAAACGTCTTATAATTTTATTGGAACACAGTGATAATAAACTTTGCTACCAGTTGTGACAGTGTGCTTAACTATTAAATCAAACTCACCAGGTTATAATAAACTGCAGGTCCAAGTATTGTATGCTTTTCTCAAATAGTTTTCGAGCTGTTGAGGATCATAGCATTGGTCTTATTGCCCAAATGATGTATTAATTTGAAAGAATATGGTTAGGGAAGGTATGCCAGACCTAATTTGCATTCACAGCTGTAAATCCCTTTTATTTACAAGTTAGCTAGAAGTGGGAAACATCTCAGCTACCGTGCCGCACTTTATATCTTTTACTGCAACCATGAACCGTAGTACATTTAAGCTGTTATACGAAACACATATCAATTTGTTCTGCACGAACGACAGTTAAAAGCGTATGTATATTTTTTGTTGCTAAGTAATCTTGGGTTTTCGAAAAAGGTAAATTTGTATGATATATTTACGGGAAACGATATTAGTGTGCTGAAACTCCTCATGCACACTAAAGTTGAGTTTAAAACGCATAACACCGTCATAGTACGACCAATGTTAGGTTGGTCGCCTAATACATATTTTGGTACCAAGTCAAACTGCTTGCAGCATGTTTGAACAGCACTTCCAAATGCGCTAGCTTTAAGGGCTTTTGAACTTAAACTTTATGGTCTGGAGCAAGAGATGCTGTAATCGAAACATGTACTGATCAGAGAATTAAGCAGTTGTCGAGGCAGTAAACATTTTGTGGTAGAACTACATTTGCATGATCAACTGACCAACAATAGTAGACGGAAAGTAGGATACGGTATCTCAGGATGGATGGATAAAGCTAATTTCCATTTGCAGGTTCAGCAAGTCTATTTGAATGCAGGAGGCAAGTAGAAGCATTTGCTTTAAGGTACAATATTTTGCTACCGTGTTTTGATGCTGCTACCACGCATTCCGTATGTATATTTTGGTAGTATCATCTCTGAAATCAAATTAAAGCGCACAACGGCGATTTCTTCCCACACAAAACGACAAAACTGTGCGTTTGCACCCTGTTACTTACCCGACTTTATGCGATAAACCATTAAAGAGCTACATTTGCGCAAAATAATTCAGACTAAAACCTTTTTTAACATACTGCTTGTATTCAGAATAGTTGGTTTTTAATGCAGTATGTGATACAGTCTTTGATTCTTGTCGAAAGCGCTATCCATCAGTTTATTTTATGTCCGAGTATTTCACGAACAGCATTCAGAGTTCATAAGTGAACAAAAAGGTTTAATTTCATTAGAACAGTTCAAATTTATATGGAAATTTAGATGCGGTTTAAACTGTTCTGAATGCGAAAATTAGTTTAAAACTCGGTTACATATATGTCAGAGGCACAGCAGTCATGATATGTAAATTGGGATATTAAAATTCTAATGCATATCCCACATCTATAGACGTTTCCCAACACATTCCGGCGGATCTAAATGGCAATGCCACACAACGAGCAGTTGATTGCAAGCGACAATGCTATAGTGGGAACCGTTTTTACGTTCCGAAATTAATGACCTACAACACAATATTCCTGGACCGACAGCAATCATATTACATGAGAAAAATTATGACTCAATATTTTTGAGAATACATACGGTATATCATTATGGTATTTATCCACACTGTTGTAAATGCATTATTTTTGGTTAAGACTTCGGCTAGTTTTAAGCGAATGTTTTCAAAAACTTGAATCAAGATGTAGCAAGGTAACGTGAATCGAAGGAACAAAAAATAAACTGCTCTTACTCCGAGTCCTTTCTCGTCTACATGAAATTGCAAGATTATTGTGAATATTTCACCTGTTCAAAATTTATTCCTCTGTATATATAATATGTCAGTAGAAAGCAGCTGAATTTAACCGAGGACCTAATTGATTTGAAATAACTATTTCAGCATTTCAATAGAAAAATTCTAGTCAGTTAGCCACCTCGGATATTCCCTTATTATTCAGAATGGACCTTGATGTACGGGCGCCAGATGCACCGAAATTCATATTGCTTCATCAATAGCCATAGACAACTATTATTCATAATATAGAAGAATGACGTACTCTTTTCTAGCGGGTAGGCAATCAATTTCCAACAAGCTCCATTGGGTTGTTATTATGAAATTGTAATATTAAACAGGGCGGATAAAAGAATGCGCATGATAAATAACCCATAAAGAGGTACGCAGTAGCACTGATTTGAGTAGTGTAGCCTAGCCTATTATAGCCTATCTTCAAGGCAAGTGCCAAACAGGAGTCGAATTCCTTAGTGGAGGTTTGGGACGAAAAACGACCCCTACGAGACGTGCTCCAATTTGTCTTAGTCGGAGACAGCAAAATTGTGAGTAGGTAACTTGCGTTTTCAGGTCATCAACTACGGTACAATGCAGGTCGCTGTGGTATTAGGGTAGAAGCATATCATTTCTAAAGCATTGGCTGCGGATGAGTGGAATTCCTGTTATCACAACCTCAGCATCAGTACATTTTTGCGGCTAGAAAGTTTCCGTATTTGAAATTAGGTCCAAATTACTCATGGCCTGATGTATCCCAAGTTTGGTAAATTTATTTAGGTGCCCTTGGGTGTTAGTATAGAAAATTAAACCTTATTCATTGTTAACGTAATTTGTCGGAGCTAACGCAGTTCATATCTGAAGCTTTCTTGCTATCTTTACTTAGCAACTGCTTCGAATACCTATCCATCTGCTGCGTAGTGATCGCTGTATCTAGGCTTTTATGTACATTGTAAATTGTTCGGTAAATTTTTTTTCCAACGGTTACAATGGCTCATTAGACACACTAGTGCTGCAATGTTCCTTCATAGTTACCATCGCGTTCTCTTCTTTGATTAACATACCATCCTTGGAGGACATATAACTTAGCCTCTTCAGCAGAAGCACTGATGGATGCCTGAAACGAAACATTCCCCAAGCATTCAGCAGCCTTGACAACATATGTTTCGACTGTGACAACACCTTTAAAACTCTATGTCCACATGGTTTGTGCTTCGGTGAGGTGCAAAGGCATTAAACATAATTCGCCAGCACACAATCTAAGAAGATTCTTCACGAATATGACACCATTGTTAAATCTTGCATGCTTGAGTTTCAGGAACCCCAAGGATAAGTATAGTTTTGCTGAGGTTTTCCTTTGGTCGTCCTCTAAAATGCGGTTAGCTTTATGACTTTGCACCATGGGATACCTGGAAAGACCTGGGTAGAATGTTATTCATGTCTGAGTCTACTGTCGATAGTATAACTGATTCCACTACGGTGATGGAATGTAACACAACACACAGAACTCTTGGCTATCCCTTATGCTTAGAGTTGAAGCGCCGCGTGGTTCGCACTAGGTGTACTGCTATCTGTACGACTCCTGTTGTTACTAATGTCATCTCACTGGTCGCTGTTGTTTTACTACCTGACTCATATTGACGTCGAATTTGATATTGGAATATTGGAGCACAATACATTTCGCACATATGGCTGTAGCTTTGCATCTTTCAGCGAATCTCGCGTTGGGATTGAAATACTTCGTGGCTTACGGCTGGAAACCGATTGCGCTTACATCAGGCGAATTCTGCCTCGCTCCTCATTTGCCGATTAATTTGGGGGCACTGTCAATTTCCAATGCCGGTCCTTCTGAAAAGCAGCTGTTACCCAACTTTTGCTGGAAACTGCTGTTTTGCTGTGCACTCTGTCGGGCGATTTGACATAGACTTGGGTGTGGTAACCCCTATCAACTAAGAACGGCATTAGTCAGATGTGTGTCATTTGTGACAGTGAAAAAGCTTTTGACTTTTCAGGTCCTTATTGTCGTTCTGCTTACGGAGTTACCAACACTACACCTCAGGTTAGGAAGAGGATTAGGTTGCACAGTCATTTTGCTTGCTCCAACTCTGACGACTATTTCGCACGGTTTCCTCAAACTTGGCTAGCAGCTGGTCTTTTTCGGAGACAATCTGATCACACTTACACCGACGGGATATATGGGCATTTCACGCAACACCATGTAGAAACTAGTTTGCTTAATACCTACATGATTAGTTTTCACTCAGACTGTTCTCGCATGGAAATACTTGCAACAATTCCGACATGGAATGTCCATCTTAACCACTTTGGCACACGATCCACACACGTTTTAGAATATGGCGCGCTGGACAATGCGCTTGTTGAGCAAATGTTATAAGCGATTAGAATGATACCCTTGATTTTGTTGTTCTGTTTCTGACGTTGACGCCAAAGGTCACAGCGTTCCATTGGATATTGTATGCGCGCACACGTTCCTCTCAGGCCTGCCAGTCGAATGCATCTGCGTGAACATGAAGCATATTTCACGAGGGTGTGATGGATAACTTCCATAGTTATACCTATGGATTGGTACGAGATGAAGTTGCAGAGACTGGGAAGATTTATTGCAGAGAAGCGTACATCTTTTATAATAAACGCTGGATTTAAACATGTGAGTTTGTTCAGAAGCCGTTGAAATGTTTCTTCATATAAGACGTGATTATTTCTCCGAGGGCTAACGCTGCGCAACTTTTTGCGTTTGGATATCGTGAAAACATTTCCCGAAATTTAGGGTAATGTTAGATTGCAATGTAGCATAATCGGCAAATTGGTAGTACAAGGTCGAGCTCGTAAAAATAAGAAAATGGGTATAGATCCTATTGTGTGCGACAAGGTGTCACTGCGGAACAACGAAAAATATACGAAAGTGACAAGCGCGCGATTAGCACATAAGTCTGTTCAAACTGCTCCGAAGTGTCAAATAAGATTAAATTCATAATGTGTGCATTAGGCTGCGGATATTACGCCCCATCCTAAGTGATTTGTGAACTTTGATTTTGGTGAATACGCAGTGTCCTTAATAACGTCTATATAAATAAATTCAGCACTCCCTTTATGAATAACTGAAACGCCAAATGCATCAAAATGATGTTTTGTGCCGTTAGGTATTTTGTACATTATTTTGAATATTGTACAAAGTAATTTGATGAAGAATTGTGCATTAATTTCGGGGTTCACAAGGAGACTACGTGTAACTTAAAATATATTTAAGCTGCAACCTTTGTTGCTAATTCGTAGAAAGTAGAAGTCACGATTAAAATGTACACACAATTATGTGCCGCATCAGGGAATCCGACCGCGGTCCAACGAATTTCCGTTCCTCTGCTCTACCACTGTTACCGAGGGCTGACGATTAGATGCGCAATTTTTATACATATCTTCTGCTTGGTACGCGATGTATTGCCAATGAGTTCAAAATATTTGTCCTGAGGTTGCAGATTGATTCACTTACCCGGAAATTCGTTGGACCGGGGTTCGATTCCCCGTCGAAGCATATGATTTTGTGCGAATTTTAATCGCGACTCCTACTTGCTGCGGACTTTATACTACTCACAAACAGCCACAATTTGTTGCTAAGTATTCTATTGAACTGTGGACCCATCCATTGAGTTCTGTAACTTCACCGGTGCTATTCGCTAAGAAGCAAAATAAAGATTGTGGGCAAACGGACAAAATGCATCTTTCATGGTATTCCTTCGAAAGCAGTAGAAATGGCAGCCGATTTAAACTTGTTTCTATGAAAAAGTAGCGCTTATCGTTTAGGTGGATGGGGCCTAACAATATAGTATGCACTGATATCGTGTGATATGCAACGCTTTCCTCACCTATCTATCAATTTTGAAAAATTTTAGTTAAAACCACTTATTTTATTTCTTCCGATCTGGAGTATATTTTATTAAAAGGAAACACGCTTTATTCCTAAACGAACCAGCGAGCGATTAAACATTGCAATTGTTATCGAAGCAGATGTTTGGGGCTAGTATCACCTACGGCTTCTGAAACACATGTTTGCAAGTTACGAACAGGTGCACGAGCTAGGCGATGCCGTCAATTTTGCAAGTGTTCGCATAATCTCATATTTCTATTTGTTACCAAGTTTCCTTTTAACGTGTGACTAAAGATGAGTTCCTATTGTGGAAAAGCAATAGTGTATTTTACAGCACCCCAGATGCAGCACAGCGAAGAAATTACGTTCATTTCAAAAATGAAAGCTTGTTACTTTTTAAAGTACTTGCAGTTTGAAAAGGATAAATTAGGCAGATAAGGTTTGCATACCTGGCCGAGCGTATTTCCGGAAGCCTACGATGGAATGCGTCTTATGTAAAACCATTCAGCAAACATTTATGTACAAAAACTGATCTGTGCTTCAAATGGTAATATTACCAATACTGGGCATGCGACATTTGTTGCATATTATTGAAGCATAATGTATGCATCTCACTATGACGGAAACGGAATGATTGTATGCATCTAAGTACAAAGTAATAATATACTTGAAAAATGCTAACTCTGACAGGTAAATGTGCTGTCAGTTCTTCAAGTTTGTACTTGATGTCATAAACACGTATAATTCACACTAATTTAGGGCATACTGCTGTTAGATATAAGTGTTGTTGGCTAATCGCGGTGTCAACCAAACAATTTAAAAAATGCACATTCAACACTTTGGAGTTTTGCGTTGCATCTACGTATATCAACTGCTGCTGGAATGCGTTTAAATGCCGACTCCTAACCGTCCAAATTCCATTGGCTGAGAACACCGTCCCCGCAGGAAATCTGCAAATTGTACCGGTATCTGCGATGGTTGCATGGCCATCCTAATTTCAGCATTGCATCTTCGCTTGGAACAAACCCATAATTAAATGAGATCGACGTTAGTAGAATACATTCCAACCGAAGGTAAGGCATTATGGACAATACCAGTCTCACATCTTAAGCTAAGCCCTATAAAATGGAGAAAATCCCGGTGAAGACACTTTAGACACTTCGGATCTACTTTGCCTCGGATCTGGTTGTGGTGCACTAAGCAGGCAGAGCAGATACAAAAACTGCATCTAAACCCCCAGAGAATGCGCGGCCCTTTTCAGTCTAATATTCATAAAGTGCCCAACGAATACAACTCACAACAAGAGAAAATGCCTTTGTCCTTCTCTGTACTTTGGGATGTGGCGGTTTACCGTCAGGGGCATAGACTTAACTATTAACTTTCTTTAATAAGGTTTTGAATAACGACCAGTACAGCTGAACAGAAGGCTGATTACTGAAGTCCGAATGGGAAGGCAATTGCGGCCCTGCTAAACTAGTCGATAGACGTCGGGCCAACCAAACCTGAGCACATATTTAGATTGTCCGTTTGCAGGGAACACGGCGACGGATGTAGCTGAGTAACTTCGTTACTATGAATGATGACCAACTCGTGCCCCGTCACAGTGCATTTAGGTGTGCCCCTAATAGAGAGATCCCAGCCGGCTACTTGTATTTGAGCTTGTATTCCCCACTTTCATCTGAGGAGTAACCTGCAGATCCACCCGTGCATTGAGGCAACAACTCCGCACACTTTCAGCTTAGACAGGAATAACTGATTCACTTGCAAAACGCTTTGCTGAAATCCATTTAGATCAGCTGGGAACAATTGGCTTTGTTTTCTACCTGCAACCATGCAAACCTCACAAACAGCGGGTTTGCAATGCGCAGTGATGTCTTGTTCTTGAGTCAGTAAATCCTCTGACCTGAAAAATCTTCTTGATAACATGAGATATACTGGGTGTTACGCAATCTGCCCTTTTAAGTTTTACTTGTCACAGGGCATTTCTTAATTTGCTTAATTCTGCAA
This sequence comes from Dicrocoelium dendriticum, assembly GCA_944474145.2. Lineage (NCBI taxonomy): Eukaryota > Metazoa > Platyhelminthes > Trematoda > Plagiorchiida > Dicrocoeliidae > Dicrocoelium > Dicrocoelium dendriticum. The sequence goes on from OX104061.1 coordinate 54,354,212, forward strand.
ATTAATAGTTGCCCAGTAATAAAATTGGTAACTAACCTTTTGAACAAGTCAGCCACCGCAGGTATGATTTTGTCTATTTGGATTAGATATTCATATGTTTGAGCCGGCTAGGGCCATCATGATTGGTGCTGTTAACTCTGCGGAATTTTTGGCGCTAGTTTTCTGCATTGCCAACCATAATGTGCAGTACGATAAGCGAGGTGTAAAGCCCCATGTATTTGCAGATGAGAGCGAAGTGGGTTGCCAGTGCAGGTGCACATTCAATACCACATTCAAAACTGTGTCAAACCTTTACTAGTTCCGAGATTCAAAGACCGAGTGCCTGATCATCTCCAATCGATGGTAATCTACCGGTTCACCTGCCCGTGCGGGGCTAGGTACGTTGGACGGACGACCAGGCATCTAGGTAAGATAATTAAGGAACACCTGCCAGGTTGGCTCTACACGCGCGAGAATAGAACAAACTACAGTGCGATTACAAACCATCTAATAAACACAGGTCACCAGATAGACAAACGAACAGCCTTTCAACTTCTCTACAAAATACCATCAAGACAAAATCATCGTCTAAGAGCAAGCATAGTCGCCACCGCTGAGGTAATAGGCATACGTCTAACAAATCCGAACTTGTGTGTTCAGAAGAAACTACTACAAACACTACAACTTCCCTGGCCGACCACCAGCCGTGAAGGAAGTAATGGTACTCCGCCAATTCACCTGACCTCAGTCACGTGATCAGATGAAGGCCATCACGATCACAAGTTAAATTGTCTAATCAATTGTTTCTTTGTTACACTAACGATTTCAGCAGACGTTAACATAATGTATATTACTGTATGAGCCTGATGAAGAAGCAATCGAAAACAATTGTTTGCTCAAAGCTTCGTGTTTTGTTTATCTTTCGAAACCCAATTATTGTCATATCACACTGGGCATTAGAAAACGCGTTGTTACGTAACCAGTCACTGCGGGCTGCGTTTTGCGACAGTTGGTAGCTGTTCATCGAACTTTCGGCGCTTGCTTTTTTACTCACTTTGAATACATTTTACTGACCATATTAACCCTTGTCTTTGTCCATCCCGTCAAACTGCGAAACTTTCCAAACTGGCGAGCTCAAATTCTAGCATGTTTACCATACGCACTAGCAAATCAATGTGGCTTGAATAGTTCAACTTTGCGACATTTGAGAGGCACAAACCTTTTAACCAAGTACTAGGTTACATTATTTATAGCTGACTAGAATTATTCGATATATGTATTTTGCATAGCGAACAATCAAACCGGTCCACTGCTTCAGTCAGAATGTTAACATCCGTTTTCCATTAATTGTAATCTGGCTAACGGGCCTAACATTACTGCATCGTTAGCTTCATATTAAGAATCAAACCAGAGTGTAACATTTTCTTGTGCCTCAGTACCTGCGTTTCATGAACACGTTGATCGCACGTATTACGAGTAAGTCCGGAAACCACGGTAGTCGGTGTAAATGTATCCATGTCGATTTGTAGAATTGTTGTGCCGTTCCAGTTTTAAGTGTCAATTCAGCAAAATTCCCCATTGGCCTCAAGTGATACATGGACGTTAAACCTAAAGTCGGAATAATCGTGGTCAATTACGATTAGATTCAGATTAAATCATTTGATTGTTGGATCCAAAGATAGGGTCGACAACGCTAAAAATTTCTCAACAAACAGAGACGAGACAGAATAGAAGACCTCGAAATAATTCTTTCATTTTACCACTACACTATGTTTTTATGAGTCTCGATTTGGCCACGAACCGAGGTTGAACTACTTCAGTATCAATTTAGCCCAAGGACAACCATACGACCACAACGCTTTCGGAAACTCCTAAACCTCTACATGACCACTTATTTCCACATTCATCAATAGGTGTTCCAGCATCTGAGAGGTGCACCCATGGGATCCCCATTTACGGGGCCATTGCAGAAGCCATAAAAACGACATTTGAGCGCATTGCACCGTTATCTATTTGGCCAAAAGTCTGAATCCGATACGAGGACGACACATTTCTTCGTCAAAGGAAACAGTATACAGGCTAGGCACCATTGCTTAAACAGCACATTTGAGGATATCAACTTCGTGATTGAATTAGAGAAGAGCAAGTTAAAATTTTTATATGCACTGGTCACTTGGAATACCTACGGATCTCTGTAAATGTGCGTATATTCGCAGAAAACACATACGGAGCATATACTAAAATACCACAGTACCCACCAGATAATTCACAAGAAAAGCTGTATGCAAACCTTTTTCAAAAGGACGGAAACGCACTGTAATACAGCCGAATCGAGGAAACAGGAATAAAATCACCTATATCGAGTTGTTAGAAACAACGGTTGTCCGAGAAATTTCATCGGAAATAGCTTAAACGAATGTTTCAGCAACAGCAACAACAATCACCTGAACAAGCAAACCATCGGATAGTGCTTCCCTACCTCATTATTGTCACCAAACTAACAGGATGTTTGCTGCAGTCATCTGAAATCTCTGTGGCTCACAAACTATGTATCACCCTAAGTAAAATGATCTGAAGACCAAGGGAAATGTCAGTCGAACTGACAAATGCAATGTCATCTACCAGATAACATGCAGCGACTGCGCTACAAACTACGTCGGACAAACTGAAAGAAAGCATGGTACACGAATCACTGAACACATTGCGGCCGTCAGAAGACATGATAAGCACTCAATGGTTTCTGGGCAGAAAGATCAAGGTGACCACAATTTTGATCTGGAGAATTTAAAGATCCCAGCACATGGAAGTTCAAAATACGCGAGAGAGCTTTCTGAAGCCTTTTATACTACAACGAATTCCATCAATTGACACATCGAACTAGACAGTATACACAACACTATAGGCGAACGACCGACAAATCCCCAGCCTGAGATGCTTATCGTATGAAATCCGGTGCATGAAACTTGGGCTCTCCACCTTGTCATATCGCCGTGTTCGAGTGGATCTTATCATGACCTACCGTATTTTACATATCGGTCATTTCCCCATGCTAAGGTCGTTACTACACTTGCGAGTTCCATGCACCACACGTGGGCACAGGTACAAACTCCTGGTACCTGATCTGAAGAAAATCCCACACCCCCTGTGTTTCGAGCGGTGGGTTGTGCACGCCTGGAACAGTTTGCCAGAACACGTCGTCGAGGCCGAATATGTGCAGAAATTCAAATCTTTGTTGGATTTACACTTTGCTAACATACGTTTCAGAGAACGGTTGCCACTTGACAACGATATCACCCACTTGTGACAAACTGTGTGAACAAGCATTTTGTGTGCTACAGAAGGAGTTGCTGAACCATATCAGGATAACCACCGGACGTATTTATTTATTTTTTTAAATGTTTTTTGATTATCACTCGATGGAGTTGTACAGAATTATTTTATACTTGCTCCAAAATACAGTATTCAGTATTCAGTATTCAGATTGAATCCGAAAAGGCGTGTGATTAGACAACCAGAACTGACGACAGACTGGCTCACAAGAACAGGCAGAGAAGGCCACGAAACCTAAGGATGATAATTAGGCTTAGCCAAGAGACAGTTTTTAGTGGTCTTGATCAAAGTGAAGGTTGTTGGCTCTGGTGGTTCTAGGAGGTTGGTCGATAGAGAATTTTGGGTGCAACGGAGTATTTAGTAGCCACAAGTATTTTAAAGACACGGATCCATGGATGTGAGAAGTCATGTTTAGGCGAGAGTGGACTGTGAATTAAATCAGTTTGTCTATCCTTGGAGGCGTCTTGTTGGTTTCAACTGGGCTGTGATATATTCAACGAGTTGTCAATACTCCAATGTTCAAACACTTAGGTTTTCCTTTACTGCTTATTCATGAGGAATGCCGTTGCCAGGATTAAGAGAACGTGCTTTGTCTGGTCTTTGTGTAGAGCGCATTCCGGTGGAGCAAGGTAGGAGGGCTTTGGAACAATGAAAAGTGAATTTATACGGGTTAATAAGCGTTGCCTTACAATTCCCGTTGAATAGTTGATGGTAATATCAACGTAACAATAATGATGATAGGGATAGTAAAATAGTTAATACTTAAATATGAAAATAAGAACTTACCGTTTGCTTCGCCGCAGTCCTGCGATCCTCTTAGTTTCACAGCATCCACATTTAACAACAAATAATTCCATGGTAAACTCTAAGTGTAGGATGGAGGCGTAGAGTTAAGTGACAAAGCTTAAGTGGATTAGTGCATCGTTTAACCGTCTATTAAGTACTGTTATTGTCGGTGCAGAGACGAACGATTATGGGACAGCATTCCACGGGTGACAGACGAGAATGGAAAAGAAATTTCTGCAGCACTAAAGACGACTGTATTTTTCTGCGAGTTTTAATGAGTGGCCCCTCAGTTTCGTGTTGCTGCTGAGTTGCAGCAAAGGATGGCACACTTGATGTGGATCTTGCAGAATCAAATATATCATAATAAGGCCGCCTAGTAGTTTGCGATCACTTCCAGTAGCTGCAGCCTGTCATGGTAGGAATGATTGCGCTCTCCAATTACGTTCTTAGATGCCCTAAGTTGTGGCTGCTCCAATGCATTCAGATTGTGTTTCAGCCATTTTTGCCAGGCTTTAATTGCGTATTCGACATGCTGGCGAACATACATGCTGAGCATTTGTCGAAACATTTAGCTGTTTATTTGTTCAAACACCCGCCTCAACAACCCGAAGTTTTGATTCTCGCTTTCGAGGCTTTTTCGGATTGACTGGACCAACCCTAATCATCTTGAACCAAGACACCCAATTCACGTTCGAGAGTTGATTGTTGTAGTATATCCGTTCCGGGTAGGTAGGAGTATCTGCTCTGATGTTGGATGGAAAGAACCTTGCATTTACTGACGTTGCAATGCATTGAGTTTTGGGTCGACCATTGATAAACCGTATCTAAATCACTCTGAAGCACAAGTTGTTCGGCGTTGGCCTGGATCCAGCGCCAGATCTTGATATCGTCGGCAAACGTTAGGAGGTTTGAAGCTATTTTCTGTGCAAGGTCATTAATATACATAAAAGCAAACGTGAACCTAGAACAGAGCCTTGCGGCACCCCACACTCGACGTGTATGGGAACTGATAAAGAGCTCCGAACACTGACAACTAATTGCAGTTGAAGTAGAAAGTCGGCGATCAAACTTAAAAGAGGGTCTCCGATCCCGTAACGGTGCAGCTTGGATAGTAGTATGCGATGGTCTTCACGGGCGAAAGCCTTAAAAACCTCCGGCTAGATAACGTCTACTTATTCTCCAGCGTCAGCTGCCTCAGTCCAAATGGTGCGTGCAATTAGTACATTCCTTGTACATGGCCGCTCTCGACGGAAACCATGCTGTTCGGAAGTGATGAGAATGCAGTTTTCCAGATAGCACACCGGTACATCGGCAACTATGGTTTCCATGACCTTGGGGATTATAGGAAGAAGGGATACTGGGCGGCAGTTGGAGGGATCAGTTTTGCTTTCACCTTTGTGAATCGGGTTATTACTCCAACTTCCACATGGCGGGGACTTGGTTCTGGTCTAAGCATCGCTGAAAAAACCGGGCTTAAGGTCCTGCCTGTTGACTTGCTGTTGCTCACAATGCCGCTAGACGAATAGTGTCGACACCCGGAGTTCTTCTTCAAAGTTCTTCTTGGAGGAAAGACCATGTTTTGGCGCGGACGAGCTGGGCGAGTCGGTCGTACCTTGTGATGGTTCGCACAGTCTCATTATTATCATTCAGATATTCTGCATGGCAGACGAAGTTGAAACTGATGACTGCGTAATCATTGCGACACAACGGGCGACCTAAAACCAACGCAACAAGCATATGCTCCTCTTTGATAAGCACAAGATCCAGCACAGAGGACCTGGTACCAGTTCTGAACCGAGTGGGCAATGTGATGTGGTTGTAAAGAGGAACAGTAGTTACTAGATCTCGTAAATCGATTTCGAATTGTTCTCCGATCGTGACAGGGGCTTCAAAACAATGTACGTTGAAATCACCAATGATAAGAATGTGAGTATACATTTTTTGTAAACTGCACCTTAAAGCAGCCGCTAGGTGGTAGTCGGTTTCGGGTGTTGATATAGGGGCGCATTACATCAATAAATACTTCAAGCGTCACTGCTTTTTAACTTCAATAGGCACCAAAGAGAGTCGGGGAACTGCGATTCCGAATCCTCCACGTCTTCGCACTGTAAGTCGGCTCGGTAATACAGGATTAACCCTCCTCCTTTTGTGAGCCTGTCGTTCCGGATCAGCGACATGCCGGGAAGCGAAACTTCAGCGTCTGTAATTCCCGTGTGCAACCATGTCTCGGTGACACCAATGACATCATACGACACGGAAATTTGGCGATCTTTCAGTTCAGCCAGTTTGTTAGGAAGACCCTGAGCATTTGTATACAAGCAGGCCAGTTTTTCGGTCTCTAGGAGCCCACAGAAGAGTGAAGCGGTCAAGTTGTGGAGAAAGCCAAAAGTGGGAGGTCGGCAGTTACTCGTTCTTTTTGATGCGTCAATGATAGCTCATTTGCAACACATTACAGAAACCTATAATACGCTTATGTCGTCGCTTTTGACGTCACCCGTCTAGTTGCCACTAAAACCTACCACGACATCGGAAAAAGAATTGTGAAATGTACCTTGGTTACGCCCGAAATAGCAACAATGGCACTGCAAGCGTCGCAAGACAAGAAGCAACTTGAGCCCTCTAGGTACGCTTAAGACCTTCAAGTATTACAGACGACAGTTTCAGATCAGCCACACGAGGTTGCTCCTTGCCTCACACCATTTAAACGTAAAGATACACGTTTCGAATAGC
>OX104061.1:54361535-54384118 GCA_944474145.2 Dicrocoelium dendriticum
AAGACTGTTAGTTCCGCGGATTCTTTTAGCCGCTCGTGAAGATGGTATCTGCCAGTTTGCTTATAAATCATAGCGCTCCACATTGGATGCAGTGGTATATGCCATTCAGTTTATAGCATCTGCAGTGAATTAAAAAGATTAATCCGTATGACTTCGCTTCCTGGATTATTCAAAGGCCTTTGGAAGCTTGGTGAGGGCAAGTTTTCTAAACCTGGTATCCCAAATTGAAGCTCACTCTGGTGTGTGAACTCTGTTACGCGACTATTTTACAGATCGTACTCACTTCAGCAGGTTCAACGATAAGAAATTCTGTCCTCTATGCCGACTGTGGTTATCTACAGGGCGCAATTCTGGCACGTTTCCTTGTATGCTGAACCTCCCCCTATACAAGTCACGTCCATAGGGTGTGAATAGGCTGATGTTGTGCCGGGATTTATGTCTTTCACTAACCAGGATTCGTCATTATTCAAAGGTGGGTTGAAAGATTTTGTGGATTGGTAATCATCCAGCTCTACTCCGCCTAATGCCACTAAATGCATGAATGTACTACGTGCTTTTCTACCTAGGGATAAGTTGCAGTCTCCTGGATTTATCCCCGCAGTTACTGTAAAGTATCGTCCATAGCCAGTTCCTCCGCAGTCAACCGTTTTAGAGATTTTTGTCCCAGTACCGTTCTTGGCCCACGCAGATGTTAACACTTTTTAAACGGTCAGAAAGCTTAACTTTTATGCCCCGAGACTTAAGGTGCTATCAGTGCCTTGTACTTTAATATTCAAGTTTGTGACCTTTTGTCTCATGCGTTAATGACTCTGCTGCTCTCCTGTCCTTTTTCATGGAGTGCTTCAGAATGACTACTTGTTATTGGTGCGATCTATAAAGCACATTTCCGGTTCACCAGCTTTTCCAGATTCTTTAGTTGATTTGATCCTTTCTAGACACCTTGATGCCTGCAATAATAATTTTTCTAATATAGTAACCGATCGATTTCATTCGCTTCACAATCAACTTTAGATAAACTCTCTTTCTATTCTACTCGTTCAAACTGCAGAAGTTTATTCTCACGCAAGTCTTGGTATCGTAATGCCATGTTGCCTGATCTCTCACGTTTTGCTTGTTGACACATCAAACGTCACTAGCATTCTGGGCGAACGCTGGCTACTTTCCCACCTTTCTGTCTAGGCGTGGGTATTGATATTACCATCCACTTGTCCGCGGTGATGATGTAAATGTTGAATGTATATCCATTAGTGTTCATAGTGGTTATTTTGACCTGACTTGCCTTAGCAGTGGGTGACAGAAAAGTGACAGCCAACGTAAGCGCTTGTATAACTTTAAGACCGAGAATAGACGGACCTTGATAAAAAACAACAACAACGTTACAATGAACGGCGTTAGAATGCTTATCTAATATCGGTAAAGTATAACATCATATCATCGGTAGGTACGTACAGCAATACGCTGAGGGTTGATGGAGGTAAAAGCAAACTGAACATCAGGGGATGGAGAATTGGGACCCGCTTTTGGATTAGAAGCCTCTACACCCAGTAGCCACAAGGAAGCGGGCTGACTTACCATTTCCGAAGCCTAGTGTATGGCATAAGTGCCTACTTGTACGCACAGCCTGTTAATGTAGGGAAGTCTACTAGGGAGTTAACAGAGGTAGCATCAAGTTATTTCACTTTAGTACAATATATGTTTTGACGGCAAGTACTGCGCATATTTCCGACGTTTCTATCCAGATTGCCTTTAGAATCCCGTTTCGAACAAGAATACCGGAAGTGCAGCTTTTTACAAGAAACTAATTGACCAATCCGTTTAGCTAATTGGCTACACTTTACATTGTATGCATTTTTCTGTGACTGCAACTGAGTTATTACGCGAGGTTCAAACGCGTTAGCTTGCCCATGTTTTCTCCTTTCGGCATGAACTTAGCAGTTGGTTCAGCCAAATAAACCTTGTTAATCAAACGTAGTCGCCAGGGATTTTGTAGTCTCATGAACATCCTACTAGTGAAAACAGATGGACTTCAATCGGTTATAAGTCGGTGGTAAAATAGATAAGACCTATTGATGGAAATCAAGGTTATTTTGCTAGCAATCAGGCGATCGCCCCTGTATTCATCAAGCTTCTCTCAAAGTGCAGAAGAGGAAGCTTGAGATTAAATTTGCTGAATGTAATTTCCAACAGCTTGATTAGGTTGAAGCATCGGTAGGACGAATATTACCCTCGCAGCAACCACGAACTATAAATAAATAGGTAACGAAATAATTTAATCTCGACGAGGCCTAGCGCACCTTTTGTGCATGACCAGAATAGTAAAATGTTGTAAAAGCCATCACATTAATCAGGACCATGAATTGTAGTAAGAGATGTAGTCAGTAATGTAGACCCACGCATCTCAAAGATTGAATGAAGTCCTTTCTATCAGAGTGCGAGATGGAAAGCTAAGCGTTCTATAGGTCATTGGAGTGAAGCATGTTGGTAAGGAACTGATCCGTTGAGGTTGTGCACACAGTGCAAGTCAGGTGAGTAAAGCGTTAGGAAAAAGCTTTGCAACGGTTTTACGAAAGGTGACACGTCGTTGATTTAACTTGTAGGCGTAGTCCTATGGGAGCAGTTATATAAACAGCGTTTGTGAAATATGGAACCGGTCAAAGTTCCAACGCTTCGTTGGGGCAGTGAACTTATTAACTGACTTGTCGCCTACGCCACGTCGCAGCCTTGTTAAACAGACAGTTTTAGCATTTTATAGGAAGAAGGCTTGCCAGGCGCAAACCATACACCGCCTAAAAGACTACCGGCCGGTATTATGACTGGCGGGATTGCTTCTTGTCGGATTTTCTTCGCGGTTATTTGCATTCATGTTTCCCCACTTTGATTCCGTTGACTGTGCGGCTAGCTTCTTCGGAGTCAACCGCAAGTGCTTGGTGTTAATGTATTCTGACAAATCAAGTAAACATTATCCAGTAGGTTAGCTTTTCGACTATTTTTGTGTGTCGAGCGTACAAGGTCAAAAGAGATCGATGATCATTGTTGTTTCCTTAGCCAGTTTGGCGTCGAAAGTATGTCCTCAGACGTGTTTCTCCTAGACGCTGATATCCTGTAGCAGAGGGTGGAAAGAAAAGCCAGACGAGCAAAAGGCCAAGGAAAATGAACAGGACCAGGATAATGTATGATTAACAGTTTGGTAATTTTGTGCTGGTTAGAAGCAACGGACCAACCGGAAACGCTATACTGCAGATCTGTGATGTTGTGTGCAAGTACGAGACCATATATGCCTTGCACGCAAGAGACTACTGCTATCCGATTTTGTTCAGCATCAGCAGCTGATGCCTTGTGTAGAAAGCGGAAACATCACGAGTTGTTAACAGGTGAATGAGTTGAGGAAATCCAAAGAGTATAGAAAGCAATGGAATAGGCGACCAAGATGTCGTCCAAGCATTCAGCCGCCAATGGTTGGGCATGTCGTCCGAACCTGTAAGAGGGTCATTGTAGTCGCCACGACGGACTACGTACCCATGCTAACAATATTGTAACAAGTACAGTAATTGCATTCTAGAGAAATAGCGGGGAGAGTGTGTGAGACGGCTTGCCAGAAAAGTCACGACGAGGAGAGGGTGGAATACATAGTACAGCTGTAGCCAGAAGACCGCCGCAAGACCAGATTTAAAAGAGACCTGCAGAGTGGCAGTGATAGGCAGCGGCGCCAAAAGATACTAAGAGTTCCACTTCAATTTGGCCTTCTATGGTAAGCCATGTAACTCAATTAGACATTTCGAAGATGTGATGTTGGACGCCGCATTAATTGTAGAATGAGCCGCTACCCATTTAAGGTAGAGCACAGACTAATAGACAGTCCATGATAAAACCAAGAACGCAAAGATAAGAAGATACACATCACAGCCTCAGCGAGAATACAGTCACAAAGCTAGAACTTAAAAATTTGGGTAGTAGAATGAGATGCACAGCATGGACAACAGGTATCATTTTGCACTCCAAAGTGGACTATTACAGTAAAAATTACTTGTAACTAGACGCCAGAAGAAAAGAAAGTGGGATCGGGATTAATGGTAAAACCGGGGCCGCAGGTTTTCAGAAGATGAGGCGCGGAATATCTGCCGCTCGAATACTGAATACCGAATACTGGTTTGAAGCAGCGAGTAAAGCTTTCTCTGGGTAGCTGCGTCATTCGTCGCTCTTGGACATATACTCCTTATTTATCGTTCAGCTCTCTATATTTTGCCTCTGCAAAGTGTTTGTCTAAGAGCTTCTTTAATTCGGACAATGAGTTCGCCTCTACTAGGTGCTGCGGCAGGTAGTTTCAGACATTCACCACTCTACGCTCGAACCAGGGTTGGGGAGCGACCCGTTTCAACTACGGTACGATAAGTTTATACCGGTGTCCTCGCTTGCAGCTTGGTGTGCCCATATGAAGCAGTTGTCTCAACATGAGGTACTCACCCAGAGGTAATATCCGGTGCGTCATGATGAGGTCAACGCTCTGCCAACGATAAGCAAGGGTGCACAACCCTAAGTTTCTTACATCGGTCTTCGTATGGCATACCTCGGAAGTTGGGAATCAGCCTGGTGGCTACATGCTGCACCTGCTCAAGCTTTTCTACCACGCCCAGGGTAATGGGACAATACGCGAGAGAGCCGTACTCTAGCATTGGTCGTATAATCGAGACGAAGGGGCAAGTAACGATCGCTTCGGACCAAGTGCAGAAGCCGCGCCTGAGGGCCCAAAGCAGCCGAAGGCTGCTGTGGTACAGCCTATTTGTGTTGTCAATGATATTTAGGTCGCAGCGTGAGAGCACACCGAGGTTGCGCACGAAAGGTGTGGGATGCAACGGTTGACCAGCCACTGTGTTCGTTCGGCTGTACCCACATTTACCTAACCTCATAAGTTGCGACTTAGCAGGGTTTATCGGAAGGTTAACCCCTGCAGACCATGTCGTGAGGTGGTCGAGGTCCTGCTGAAGTAAATCACAATCATTGGGTGTGTGGATTACTTCCCACACCTTCAAGCCATCTGCGAACAAGGCACAAGATGATTGGAGTAGCTGAGGCACATCGTTTACATGGATCAGAAACAATACCGGCCCCAGTACAGTGCAACGGGGCACCACGCTGCTCGATGGATACCAGTCAGTTAGTTGGTTGTCCACCTGGACCTTCCACCTTCGATAAACAAGGAAACATCTGATCCATTTGTGCAGCGAACAACCAACACCGCACATCCTCAGCCTGTCAAGGAGCACTGCATGGTTAACTTTGTCAAAAGCCTTATTGAAGTCAATGTAAATGACGTCGACCGATTGGCCTTGATTCAACGCTTGTAACCATCCGTGACTCGTCAACAGTAGGTTGGTGATGCAGGAGCGACCATTTGTGAAACCACGCTGTGCGGAGGTCAACAGGTTATTCGACTCCAGAGGCTGCAGGAGGCTCTCCTTCACGATCTTCTTGAACGTCTTTGCCAAAACAGCGGTCAGGCAGATCGTCCGGTCGTTATTTATTTTGCTTGGGTTACCAACTTTCGGTATGGGCTTTACGACTCAGCATTTCCAGTCTTCCGGTAACAGTCCAGTGGATATTGAACTGTTAGACAGGTCAGTTGCAAAAGGCGCGATGATGGCCGATAAGCATGAATCAACAATAAGCAGAAAATATTGAATGTTCAGTGGACCTGCATAATCCACATGAAAAACCCACGTCCACTTTGTGGACTGCGATGTTAAGAACCAAGGCGAGAATGTAATGACTTACATACTACGGCTTTAGCGCCAGCATTTTCCAAAGCCAGCTCTGTACGGAACTTGGGGCAGCACATTAAGCTAAGCAACATTGCCAGAAGCAACTAAGTGTTCCACTCCAACTTGGACCACTACCTTGAGAGATATAGGCCAAACAAACCTCCGAGCAGGGCGTGGCTGGAAGCCGGATTAATTGTGAAGGAGGAACAGCTGGCCACCGAACAGCTAAACGCGAGCAATTGGTCATTACTTGCTAAAAGTAAGAACGAGGAAGGAAGGGACTACTTACTACGGCAGTAGCAAGAAAACGATTGCAGAGCCAGCTGTGAAAGGGACGACGTTTACCGGCATAACATAAGGAGCAGCGCCTACAGACGAGACGTTTACGCTCTAAGGTGCACCACTGCAGTGAAACTACAGATAAAAGATATTGCTTAGACCAGGATTAAGGGATTGTATTGATGGCGCAGCAGGAGTACTAGTGGTTATTTATTAAGAACAGGAGCGAGAATCAAAGGTCCTACATATTACAGCTGTAGAAGAAAACGGTTGCGGAGCCAGCTCTAAACATCACGCACGTTGCGAAATAATATGGGCAGCACCGCAACAGATGCTAATTTTTCACACCAAGTTAGACTGCTACAGAAATATTACAAGACAAACATGCGGCAAAGAGCGGTGCGCATGCAGCCGGATAAAAGGTGAAGCAAAATCCGCTAGCCATTCTGATATTACACATGGAGTAACAGCCGTAAAATGTTAAGGACAGGAACTAGAATGGTAGTTACTACATGCTCAGCTTTAGCGAGATAAAGGTTGAAAATTAAATCGCAATGGGACCTCGGGCAGCGGATTAAGCTAGGCAGCAGCGCTAAACACAACTAAGTGTTCCACTCTAAGATGGACTGCTTCAGTGAAACATGCATGTCAAATAAGCGGCAAAGAATATCACTGCTGAGAGCCGGATTAAGTAATGAGCAGTAGCAGTACGCTAAGATGAGGCATGGACCAGTATGTTTTATTTTTTTAAAATAGGAGCCAGAATGAAAGGGACTATGTACTACAGCTGTAGCAAGGATACGCCTAACGAGCCAGCTCTAAAAGATACGCGGGGTGGCGGAATATTATTGGTAGTTGTGCCAACGGATGTTAAGTTTTCCTCTGCAATGTGGACTTATACAGTGAAAGATATTGACTAGACAAACAAAATCTACGTGGTGGCTGCTGGATGGTTCGGGTTTACTTCGTTCCAGCAAATGGTTTGACGACAGTGTTTCAGGACGTGATGCAATTTCCCCTGACAAGCGTCTACCCTAGTAAAACTAAAAGTGTCCGTTTAACAACACTGTGACGTGGCGGTTGTGACGCGACACGAATTAAAGTCACCCACTGCATATCCGAAATACTGCTTCAAGTCCACGAATACCAAATATCTGTTTAGCAGTGGCGATAAGTTCAAACAAGAGTAAAAGGGCAGGAAACCTCTACAAATTCCATAAACACTACGAAGTTTGCCTACATTCATAAGTACATTTATGTGTCCACATGGGCGACAACCCCATTGCTTCATGATACATTAACTGAACATATTTTGTACTCTCAAGATGATCATGCCTGTACAGGTGTGCCTCGCTTAGTCGAGAATAAACATGCTATTTTCTTGTTTAACAGACGGCAGGGAAGAGTGTGGGTGGGAGCCTTATTAACTGTGACACAGGAGCCGCTAGCTATGGTAATATATGACACTGACTGTTAGCCTTTCCATGTTAAGAACAGGAGTGCTAAGCGAGGGGATTACACAGTGCAGCTATGTTGATAATGAAGTTGCTGATGTTATGCCGAAAGGGACGTAGGGTAGCGGGATAAAGGGGGTGGCAACACCAATAGCTGTTATGTGAGGCACAAAAAGGTGGACTTCTACAGTGACACAAGTCAAGTAGACGAATGGTAAGTGGGTTGGTGTTGGTAGCCGGATTAATTAGGAAGCAGTAACGGCTTGCTATCTTTAGATGGAACACAGACTAATATAGGTAAAATGTTAAAAGTAGGAGCAAAAGGTGAAGGGACTACATGCTACTACTGTAGCCGGAAAACGGTTGCACCATAGTATCACATGAAGTGGATGACTTCGGGATGAAAGCGGCTAAGTCTATATGGGAGCAACAAGTCGATAAAGATTCTCATGATGATGGAACGGAGTTTTGGGTTTGCGCAGCATGGACTTGATAAGATCCCGCAACTGACTGACAAACGGGGAGAAAAGGGTATGGGTGTTGAGCGATGACCTCGGTGAAACTTGTCCCTAGACAGTAATAGTGAATGAACTAGCGGTGTTACGTTGTAGAGGTAGGGAGGTGATCATAAGTATGGACGAGCGATAGAGACCAGGACATCAGACGTTTTGTGTCAAAGGCCTCGGTGCTCTGGATCCTCGCTGAAGGCTCCAGGCTGGGCAGCCAAGCTAAGGGTTTTAGGTTTGACGGAGTATCAACTAAAGAAATGAATGCTGTAAGTGTAAAGCATAAAAATAATGAGGAAGGAATGAGCGAGAGCTGAAAAAGGAGAGAAGCGGGAAAGGTAGCTAGGCTACATATTTGATCCCTTGGATCCGAGCCGCCAGTGACCGTTGACTCAGCTGAGTTCAGAAGGTATTCATAAGTGAGCACCTTAAGGGTGATCTAATTGGGTTACAATAGGTTCTGCTGAATGGTTGTCTGGGGACGGGATACAGATAGTTATATGGCCACGAGAGTCGTCAGCTCGGTGGTAAGATGGTAGACAATCAGCATTGTCGCAGCTGTAAGACCAGTAGCAGCAAATTTTTAGGGGTAGGACAGGGACTAAGTCGACATTGGCTATGGCTTTGCATTGGAAGTAGTGGTGTAAAATTAGGTCTAATGAGGAAGTGGGTAACCCTATACGTGGTCTGACCGTTATACCAATAGCACATTTTCAGGGAGAATAAGCTACATCTTTGTGGTTCGGGCTAAGGAGTCTGAAAAGGTTTAAGCAAAATGGTCTTATGCTAGTAGACTTCCAGACAGCTATGGGTAGTTTGCTGCACATGTTTGGGTACCTGTAAAACTAGAGGTTTTGCCTATGTTGCTGTGCACGGGTTCGTGGAGTGTGGCTTATCGCGGAGGGGAAACGGGCTGTCGTCTGTTAGTGGGTAAAGATTTGTTCAATACTCAGGTTTAAGGTAAGATTATCCATAAAGACGAGATTGAGTTCCCCTTCGGCGCACTATTGGTTTTAGTGCAAGTGGCTTACGACGCTTGCGGTAACTGAGACAGGGGTTGTTAAGGATGCGTTTAGTAAAGGTACGCTGGACTTTTCGTGAGTGACTATCGCTTTTGCTCAAATTGCTGGATACTATTGGACAGGATTCTAACAATTGGCGGGCGCAAATTTTGTAGCTCCTACATCTGGACTCCGTAACCATCATAATGTTGAAGATGCAGTCAATGCGAGAGCGAACCCTTGCAGTACGGCAGCTCACTTGTTCGGTAATGTTTAGCAAGTTGTATTGGTGTATTTTTAGGACACGTACTTTAAAGCAGTTAGATAAATACATACATAAATAAATAAAAGGTTTGTTCTTGACAACACGAGGCACGCCTGTACAGGCATGATCATGGTAATAGTACGTAATGTGTTCTGTTATTGTACAACGGAACACCAGTGTTGTCAATTTTGTTGGAATATAAAGGTGTGTACGTGGAAATGTAGGCATGTGTGGCCGTGTTTATGGGATTTGTCAATGCTTCCCTACACCTTTGATCGTGCCGCCAGTGCTAAAGAGATGCTTGATGTTTGTGCATTTGGCGCAGTTGTCGATGAAACTCTTTGCTGAGATAAGGAGGCGGACATTGGAATATAATCAGACATCAATAATGATCTCAAAATTATGACTCCTGTAAGCTGCAAATTGCTTGAAAGCCAGGAACGAACGCGTTTCCACAGCTAAACATTCTCCCAGCATGCCTTACCGCGAACCTACAACAATTTTCAGATACCTGCACCCATAGCGCTTTCGTGCTCAGTCTTAAGGTAATAGGTTTCGTCTACACCTCTCTCAGAAGCGTCGTTCCTTGTGTTGTTGCCTCGGTGGGAAAGAGTAAACCACTTTTATGTCGTCATTGGAGCGAACCAGGTTGCTGTGTACAAACGTCTGGAAAATGTCGTTAAGGTATTTCAAGCAGGCAGTGGATCTAGTACACTACATTGAAAGACCCTAGTTGTTACTGTTTTGGGAATTGACTATGAGTTCTTAATCTTTACTGATTGAGTTTCTATGTGAGTTGCTGACGTAACCAGGGCAGGAATCACGTGGTTCAGGTATTCACC
Organism: Dicrocoelium dendriticum; assembly: GCA_944474145.2. Lineage (NCBI taxonomy): Eukaryota > Metazoa > Platyhelminthes > Trematoda > Plagiorchiida > Dicrocoeliidae > Dicrocoelium > Dicrocoelium dendriticum. The sequence continues at coordinate 54,371,639 of OX104061.1, forward strand.
TTGGCAACTCTGTCATGCTTTGGATCGCAGAACTCCTTGCTCTGTTCTTATGATTAGGTTGCGATTCAGCAGAAATTTTAGCAGCCTTTCATTGACTATTCGTTCCATCACCCTGGTGGGCATGGGCGTGAGGTTGATCAAGCGGTATTTGTAGATGAGTTGTCTATCGCTGCCCTTTTGTTTGGGTACGAAATTAGGGTGTTTGTAGATGGCTGGAAATGTACCACTTCGCATAGAAAGTGTAAACAAATTAAGAGGCATGGCTGGGATGCCGGTGCTTATGAGTATCAGCGCTGCAGAAGGGAGTCCGTCAGGGAAAGGGTACGAAGCTACTTTGTGTGACCGAATGGTTTGAGTGATGGACCGTAGTTCAAAAGTAAGGTTTTGCAGCTGGTCGTTGGTGCGTTTAAGTGCGGTGGTTGTGTCAGTATAGTCGGGTATAGTGGGATAGTCTCCAAAGTCTTTATTCTGATGTTCGCTGCCTTTTGCGGGGTTGTAGTGGAAAGGCCAAACGGAAAGGGTTTAACTACATATAAGAACTCAGTCTATGAATAAGAATGCTGTAGCTGACCTTAGGTAAAGCCCGATCTTCGCTAGGCTGTCAGTTAGTCGCACAATCTGGTCGGAAGACGGAACTTAGTCGACACAATAACTCGACGCGTTAGATCCGAAGATCGATGGACGAGGCCGGTAGACAGACGACGATCAACAGCACAACACACGTAGCCGAAACCAGAAGGCGATTCGAAACCCAAAACGTGTTTTATCGGTGGTTGGTCAGTTAAAACAAAACTGTACAATGATAATGGAAATGAGAATAGGAAAGTACAATTGGGAAGAAAGATATATACAAGCGCAACAGGGACGCTGCCGATGGTAAGGTCTAGGAGACCCAGTAAAGTGATGAAGGTAGTAGCATGGTTGCTTCGGTTTGTCATTAGCTCTATTAGGGATTTGATTTTACCGTCGGCAGTAAGCGCAATGCGTTAGGCGGTTGATTGTGCTGTGCACTTTGTGTGGCGCTAGCTGATGAGGGTTTCGTTCATTCATACAAGGAGGTAAAATTTTCGGTCTTCGTGTACCCTTATTGCAGTTTCTTGAGTATAGTTAGCACTCTGCGTGCAGAGGTTGCATTATGAGTGAGTTTTGGTCTATTTACGAACACTGGTGGTGGCTATCACATCATGGCAGTCGTTGCCGTTAGAGTACGGGTCTCGGGTAGCTGAGTCTACGTCCTTAGGTAGAAACTGGTATCCCAACAGGTAGCTCGAGATAGTAAAGATAAGCCTTTGTAACGGTTACGTTTAAATGATCGAATGAATGTGGCAGTACTGCGTGCAGTGTATCATGGGGTAGGTGCGCAAACTAGAGGTTGACCACTTGGTGGTAACAGCCGGATAGGTCGTCTGAACTTGTAGAGGTTGTTTTGGGAGCGCCCTGGGTAGAATCCAAGTCCAGCTTGTTGGAACGTAATAAATGAGACAAAGGTTGGTCTTTCAACTGTCCATAAGACAAGTACTACAACAGCTAAAGAGCAGCCACATTTTTCATGAATTAATAGGCACTTCGTCCGATAACGGTTAAAAAGTGGACACCTTTAAGGCTTTTGCGAAGGTCACCTTGGGTGAGCCGCCATAGTTCGAATCTTTCTGTTATAATTGAAAAGAACGCCTCTGTTATGATTGCGTAGGTGCCTGATAAGATCGTCACTGGCACGGTTGGCGCACACCTACGTTAATGGCTTGTAACGCTGGCCAACCGAACGGATTTGCGCTGACCTGATAGCTTGGCTTAGCCCGGGGTAGGCGCTGGTGAGACGGAAATTGAGCGTGCGTGAGAACGATCCTAGCCGCGCGTGTTTGGGCAGACGCTGAGCCCTCGGAACGGACGCACACGAGAGGGGGTTACAGTAAACGCGCGCCAGCAACTTAGACGCAAACACTGCCTGGCGAACGACGCACCCAAAATCACGTGACCCGACCGACTCTCAAGTAAGGCGAAGAAGAAAGCAAGACAGGCGGTCCTTTGAAGGCTCTTTTCTGACCAACGAAGAACGAACCACAGCCAATGCTATGGGTTCTTAAGTTAGGAAAAATTGCTATCACGACTAGGTGGTAGTTTCTAAAGGACCATTATCAAAAGTTGCGCAGTTAAGCAGCGTCTCGGATTGGCTGAACGCTGCTGCGTTGTGGGGAGGAACCGGACCTCGCTTTCCGCAGCCATTCTGCCGGGTTTCTGGCGCGTTTTTGCGGGAATATTTGACGTGCCCGAAACACATCCCTTCGAAGAGAAAGCGTACCACATCTGACGCGGATTGACCTGGATGGGTTTCGGTGAAATCGGGATTCTTCCTGTTCGTCGGCAAAACGGGTTCTCCAGGCGCGGCGGCGCTTGATCGGCTTCGACCATGGTCTCCCGTTGTGTAGCCATTACAAAGATATCCAGCAGGATGTGCAGCGGCAGGTGCACGGGAAGGCTGGTTGGCGTGAAGGTTTTTCCGTGTCGCGGTCGAAGTTGATTGTCATCACCCACGGTGACATCATACAGCATGTCACCTCGCCTGGCCGTTAATGTTGCTTTGACCCAGCGTGGAATAGCTACCTGGTAATCGCGATCGTACCCCAGGTGTCCAACGACGAATTCCTGTTGCTTGGTGCAGGCACCAGCGTGACTAGGTGGCTTGTCAGTCGGAAGGAGCGCTCCGTTGGTGGTGCGTAGCTTGCGGTCCATTAATGCTTCAGCTAGTGACTGGCATCTTGGCGTAGCTGGATTCGGTGTGGACCGGAACGAGAGCAGGAAGGCTTGAAAACACTCATCCACGGTCCACCCGCGAGGTTTTAAAAGCGCCCTTTTGAAGGTGTCGACAAACCGCTCGGCTTGACCATTAGACTGGGGGTGGTAAAGCGGTGAGCGCTGGTGTTCGATGCAGTGTCGGCGACAAAAGTCTTCGAAGATAGAAGCGTTCCATTGTACCATTGTCGTACACCAAAATCTCGGAAAGGCCATGTTGACTGAAGATTCGTTGGAGACAACCTAGATTGGCGGACGCGGTTAGTGGGCTGACGGTGCCCACTTCTGGCCATTTGGAATAGGCGTCGATCACGACCATATAGGAAAGGCCATCGACGGGACCAGCGTAGTCGATGTGCACTCGAAGACGCGGTTTCGCTGGCGGATGCCAAGGAACACGTGATTGGTGTGGTGGCATCTTTGAGGCTTGTTGACATTTCTAGCAGCGGCAGACCAAAACGTAAATGTACTTGTCAATGCCAGGCCAGTAAACAAAACTGCGGGCAATTGTCTTTATTCGGTTCATACCGAGTTGAGCGGAATGGAGCTGGCGGAGTACAGCTTGCGGGAGACATGAAGTAACGACAAATCGATCTGCAGTCATGAGACAGGAATCGACTACGGAAAGAGAGCCGCGGCGTTGGTGCAGCTGTTGAGTTCACCAGACAAGGTAGTGTTTGGCCAGCATGTCTGAACGTAAGTGACGGCTTTCTGCAAGCCAGGGGCTTGAGCACTTGCACAACGTATGTCGATAACGAACGTCGTCCTCGATGATTACAGCAGCAATCACTGTGTCTACTACCGCGGCATGTTTGGAAATGAGGCTAAAAAAGACCGTCGGCTTGACAAAAGCTTGAGTACGGCAGTAGCGGATATTAAGGTCGTAACCAAGAAGGATGACCATCCAATGCTGAAGTCGGCTAGCCGAGTATGCTGGAATGCCCTTCTTTGAACCAATGATTGAAAGTAGGGGCTTGTGATCGGTCAGTAGCGTGAACCGACGGCCATACAGCATCTTGTTGAACCTAGTGACGGCAAAGACAATGTCAAGGGCTTCCCGCTTGATCTGACCATGGTTCTTCTCCGCAGGCGTCAGGGTGCAGGAGACGTGCAAAACAGCTTTCTCGGAACCATCTGGGAATCGATGGAAGTGAACTGCTCCGATACCCTAGGCAGAAGCATCAGCAGCGACCAAAATCGGTAAGGCTGGGTCGTAATGGGTCAACAGTAGGTCAGAACTCAGCATGGTTTTCAGGCGAACGAAAGCTTTTTCGCATGCGGGGGACCCGTGCCAAGGAACGTCCTTCTGCCACAACCAATTGAGCGGGGCTCGAACATCGTGTAGCGATGGCAGGAAGACGCTGTAGTAGCTGATAAGACCCAGGAAAGGCCGCAGTTTTGACACATCTGCTGGAGCTGCCATCTGTTGGACGGCTCTGAAGTTCTCAGGATCAGAATGATGAGCACGAGCATCGGAAATGAAACCAAGGTATTTGAGCAACGGAAGGAAGAATTGGCATTTCCCAAATTTCAGGCGGAAACCGTACTCCTGGACCCGTTGAAGGACTGCAGCCAGGCGCTCTCGAAGCTCTTCTAGAGTGCGACCAACAATGAGTAGATCGTCCAGGTACGCGGCCGTACCCGGAATACCAGAGAGCATAGCGTCCATTGTCTGTTGGAAAATGGCTGGAGCGGTCTTGACACCAAATGGGAGCCTGGTGTACTGGAGATGACCACGATGCGTATTGATAGTCAGGTGGCTTCTGACTCAGGGGCGACCTCGATCTGCAGGTAGGCGTCTGCCGGGTCGATTTTAGCGAAACAGGTGCCACCGTTGAGTATCGTGAAGAGAACGGCTGGGTTCGGTAGCGGGTAGCAATTTGGCTCTAGTGCTGCGTTAAGACCGGTGGAGAAATCGGCACAGATGCGGATAGATCCATTCGGCTTCTTGACCACGACGATCGACGCTGCCCAAGCGGAATAGGACACAGGCACCAGGGCGCCCATGTCTTCCAAACGTTGGAGTTCGGCATTGGCCAAGGCTAAAGCTACGTATGGGACAGGCCTTTTGGGACGGAATACAGGTTGATCACCAGGTACAAGCTGTAACGCGGCGCGGGTGCGTGTACAGCGGTCAAGCCAAGCCTGAAATACGGGGGCGAACTGTCGGATGATGTCGGCGGTTTAACCGTTTGGTACTGTAGGAGAACGTACCGCATTGCAGATGGCCCGAGGAGGAAGATCCGCCAAGCCCAGGGTTTCGAGCCAGTCGAGTCCAAGCAGGTTGAGCTTCGCCTTTGTAATGTAGCAGATCGCCTTAAACGTGACGCCCCGGAAGGAGACGGAGCAGTGCAGCTGCCCAGTTAGTTGCAAATGACCGCCACGGGCGCTGGTGACAGATTGAGAGGTCAGTTCGAACGGTGGCTTGTTAAGGGATCGCCAGAGGTTCTCGGAGATGATCGTGATGTCGTACGCAGTTTCCAACTGCAATCGGACCGTCTGACGGTTGATCAAGGCGTCGACGAAGTTTCTCCGATCCGCAGCGTTGATTTGTAACGTAGCCAGCAGGCTTAGGGAGCTGCCAGCCTGACCAGGTTTGGGTGGTCGTCTAGGTCGAGATCTCTTTTTGGAGGACGGGTGGGGCCAGCCCAGATTCGGCCCCTTGGGAGATGGAGGATGGCAGTAACCATCCCGGTGCCACACCCTGTCACAACGCTGACAGCGATGCTTGCAGAACTTGCTAATCCATGCTTCGTCTAACTCACAGGAGATGCATTTACATTCAATAATAGGATAATTGAGTTCATTGTGGACTAAGCACTGACCACGACCCCAAGCATGTTAGGTTCGGGGTAAAAGTAGTATTAGGCTCTAGCCAAGTTATCCTTGACTTGTAGTTAGAACATCCGGACCGCGATTCCAACCAACCATTTAGGCCCATAAGTTGGTGTTGGTTTTAGGGCACGCTAGGATAAGAGTCCGCTAGGTTGGCGGTGGAGGTATAAAGGTATAAATGGAAAATGTGCGTGGTAACTAAGTTAACGTGGTGATAAAATGAATGGCGAGCTCAACTCCACTGTTGTTCTAGAAGTGGTTTACAAGGGTAGTAAATCACGTTGGCGTCAAGTTAGAAGCAGTCATCATAGCGGACTATATGACTACGTTTAACCGCTTGGTTCGTTTATTTTCCAGGAACTTTGTGGACGTGGAGGAGAGTGCGAAGAAACTGTAACGCGACTGCGATCTCATTTTACAGGCAGCAAGCGTTGACTATTTTCGCCCCCAAACTTGCCTTTAAATCATATTCCTTACGGGCAGTGGGAAAAATGTACACGGTTCCAACAGTTATAGGATCGCTGTCATCCCGAGAGCGGTTATTTCGACCTGCAAACAAGCACATGTACTGTTACGTAATTAAGTCACATGGAAAGACATCGTTGGAAACCAGCTTCTGTTGAATTTTCCGCGAAATGTAGAACGCTCAAACTAGGCTTGGGCGAAATGTAGTTGTACATGTTTCCTCAATTATTGAAGACACACTTTTCAGCCTCTAACCACATGAAGAAGCGTATGCAAATATATGAAACTTCAGCCTATTATGCTCTTACTTGTTTCTTTCTGTTGCTAGTGTGAACATAAGAATCTATCATGCCGTCGAGCAGTTGGGATCTGTTCTTGTTTACTGGCCGGAGAAACGGGCCGATAGTTAAGCGGAAGCTTATTGCGCCGATAGATCCTGTTTTGTCCAGTCCCTTTATGGTTTTTGAAGCTTTGGATGGTTACTCGTCTTTTGACTACTGGACGAAAACCAGCTACATCTCCCCGCTTGCGTGCTATTAACCCGTTGGAAAAAGCACCTTGGCTTTGATTGCCTGTACTTTACTCATCTCGGTATAACCTCTTCGTGTCTTTTTTTACTGGTCGTTCCGCTTTTGCTCTTTCGCAAAGAACCTGTCGGCACATGTATGGAGTTCACGTCCTTTGCTTCTACCGTTAGAACTTGATGAGTCCAATCCAATACAGACGTGTCATACTTGGGCTTTCCGACTTGCTCTCTCGTCAACTGAATAGGTGGGCACCGGAAACTGGTTCACAACTCAGTTGCTTATTTCTTATATTTATTTGACTTTGTAGCTCTTTTATTGGCGAGATTGTTGCCGTGCTGTCCAAACTCTCACTGTACCCCTTCGGACTACTCGTTAGTTGTATATGGCAAAGCAGAGTTTATCCAAGTGGTTACCAACTTGTCTGGGGGATTTCAATGCCGTATGTGTTGCTGTTAATTACAGGTAGACGGTACTGGCTTACCTTCGATGTAAGATTTCCTTATGGCTAGTAACGAGAGCATACTGCACAGTTGTGTGGACTACCATGTGCGTAGGACTGAGCGTTACACGAGAGTAACTAGTAGTCCGTTGTCGCTGGAAAGCCTGATGTCTGATGCATTCAGTGGACAGGAACTTCGCCTGCTTTATGAAGTGTCTGAACTGATCAAGCCTCCGTCAGGTAGCAGTAAAAGTTACGTGCAAGTCGTTAGACCTGGCATCAGTTTGCATACAGTCTACTGTTAGTAGACGATTTAGTAACGACGCTCTTGGTAACGCACCCTCAGATACCGTGGTTGTTTCGCCAGGGAAACAAGCGCGCTTCTGCCCTTGTCAAAGGAAACTGAACGAGGGTTTAAAAGTGGTGAAAACTAAGGCAGATGTAGCAGGTCCGCCTGCTGCCCTTCCCTACTCCATTTAATTCCCACGGCCGCTGTCTCATGCAAGGTGGATGCATTTACGACGTTAGAGCCAAAAGCCGGAGACTAAGCCGAAACCTCTAACGTCCACGGAGCGTCCGGTAAGTACCCCACTTTGACACTGCTGTTACACTGATTGCAGTTATTTTCAGGATTGCCACTCGGTTACCTGATGTGCTTCCAAACGAATATATGCTAGTGGACCTAAATTTGTTGGAAGCATGCATTACCAAACTATACTTCCAGGCTCTTCCGACGCTACTTTGCGAAAGCGCACCAGACTAGGTAACTTGCCGGCAGAGAGGGCTGTAGCTATCCCTTGTATGCGGCGTGTTTCTCTGCTTGCTGTTGTGTTGCGTTAATCTCTTTCACTTTTGGCCATTACAATCAACGACTGTGGTATCAACTTGCACTCATGGTCTCTCTTTGGCGAAGGCGCTGAACTTTCGGGTGGCTTGCGATATGGAACGCCATCGTACAGCAAGAGGAAAGGTTGCTTCCTGCCTTTCCAGTGGTGAGCCGGCGGTGCACTTCCTCCCTTCCAGAACTGGTTCCGCTTACGCGCGCTTCCGGGCTCACAATGCTAAATACCAACAGATGGCCTACAATAATTTGCGTAGCCTGCGTAACGAGCTGTGCGACCTTAAAGTGGTTGTTGCTGACTTCCGTTAAATTGTTCTCGCATTCAACTATGTTTGGATGTCCACCGAGTTCCCGGATATTGAAGTATACTTACCAGGTTACGCATTAGTATGGCGTCACCGCACGTTCGATCCTCGCGGAGTTTGCTTTACTTAGTATGTCAACCCAAGCCATGCTGTCCTTACGACGTAGACTTTCCGCACGCACATTTTCTTTTTATATTGCATCCGTGCAACTTAAAGTTTGCTGGCCGATAAAAGCCCCCATAGCATTGAGAGTGGTTGGATAGCCGAACAACCTCACCGTGGTGCCAGCTGGGTGGTTCGGGTTTACTTCGTTCCAGCAAATTGTTCTGCTGTAGTGTTTCGTCACGTGTTGAGTTTCTGCTCGGCCATGAAAAGCTAGGAAAGCTATAACCGTCCGTTTAACAACACTACGACGTGGCCGTGATGATTTGCAGCTTAGTTAAGTCACTGCCTACTGATGCATAAGTAAGAAGCATTGTATGTCAACAATGTAATGCTTATACGTACGTTAAACAACCCTTTGACACTGGCGACAAGTTCCCACACCAGCAAAACAGTAGCACCTTTACAACGCCAAGGAACACAGCTACGCCCGCCGACACGCACACATAAACATATTCATGTAGCAACACATATGACACTCATATGACAATCCTATTGTACCTTCTTTAATCGCCTGCTACATCCTTACTATGAGCATGCCTGTGCTGGCGTGCCTCGCTTAACCGAGAGCAAATGTTTATTTATTTATTTAATTAATGTTATGGTTAAACATTCGAGAAATAAGTGTTTAGTGATGGGAACCGCAATCCCGCCGATAAGGACCGGCGGAATCGCTCCTGCGATGCTGTTTCAAATTGTTTTGTTTCTGAGCTTTGCGATCTAGCTTTGCATGCTACCCTGCCTCAATTGGTTTATCAGTCCATTAGAATTTTGCTGGGAAAAGATCCGTCACCGTTTTACCTTTTCTGAATTCCTTGACTTCGTCGTGGACATTGTATACAACTCAGCAATCGAAGTACCGGGGCTCTTGTCCGCTTACCGGTACAAAAACTAGACACTAGTTAATCGGATGCCCGTATCAGCCTTGGAATTTGGCCTGAACTCTTGGTGCTAGTGACCACGCTCGTCATTCTTTTAAGTGAGCTGTTAATCTTATAACAAATAACCATTTCTTAGGGGGTATAAGTATAGGGATACCCAAGCAGAAGCTGAGGCTGGTGCCACCTGAAATGGATCGAATCATGCTGGCAGTACTCGAGTCATGTAGGCAAATTTCCGCTAGTCAGCAGATATCGATGGCAAGTGTCTCTACTTTTGGATAAGTGCTGCCTGTTAACGGATCTCTAACAGTCTCCGTACGCTGAGGAATGCTAGTCTGAGGAAGGATGGGTGGCTCCAACTGTAAGCCGATGAACTGGGTCTTCGCGCTTCCCCATAGGGCAAGCTTGCGGTTCCGAGTTTGCATTTGAGTTAAAACTAGCAGATAAACGGCTAAACATGCATGCAGTGGAAAGGCCGAGTATTAGGGGCTGGTACCTTTGGATAAAACTGAAGTTGGAAGTGAAGGATTTTGATAAAAATGGTGAGCGGGTGTATAGTAAGACAGGGAGTCTTGAGCAGTAGCATCCATACCCCCATGCCACTCGACTCGATGGAAGTTTATTGAACAACTTTGATTATCCGCTGCGGCTTCCGGAGGTTCCTAAAATTGTTTGCCAAAAGAATCATTGTATTTAGCGAGAAGTATGCTGTCGGGGTTCTTAGGCCTTGACAGGAGAATTATTAGGGTTCGCATCCAAAACCTTCGCTGCAGAATCTGACCGCAAGGCAGCGGGTTCAGCAGTGGACTGAATAGAGTCCGTTTTAAGAAATAAAGCGCCACCCTCATTCCAGCCCCCAAACTGGAGAGCAAGGAGGCTGAGTTGGTCTGGCCTTTAACCCTAGACCAATCTCGTATGAGTGGCTCTGAAGGCACACACAGCACAGGTCGATGGATTGATGAGGCCCAAAAACTATTGAACCAGTGTAAGTTGCGGCATCCTTGCTCCTTCACCTTGCAACCCCAAGCGCTACCGAGAGGATCGAACTGAATGCAGGCAGCACCTGCGAGTTCCCTGTGAAATCCAAGAGCCTTTAGCGCTTATGTCAAAAAGTTACTGCAACATAACTGGTCCATGGTGGTGCTGTTCGCCTCTGACCTCTCTGCTGCTAGCAAATATTACGATAATGATTGTTCACTCGGTGATCAGCCTGCTGACCACGGTTCCTCAGGGCTCTTCTTTTAATGTCCCACATCTGACGCTTAATTGCTCAGCTTTCTGGGTGTACACAATCGTAATTAAGCTGTTGGGTTGGATGCCATTCATCCCAGACTGTTGTATGAGTTGGGCAGCAGCTACTCGCAAAAGACTCTGCGGATAGCGTGGATCTGCAGGTCATTAAGATCACGATGTCTGAAATGTTCTTAACGCTACGGCTTTACTAAGGCCGCGCTTGGAAGATTGTGTACACTATTCTCAACTATCCCTCGTTCGTGACGGGTTGGCATTTTAGCTTGTCCTGCTGGCGTGACACGAAACTAGTGCAATACGAGCATTACCGCTTATAACTGCTGCCGGTCCAAGAATTTGCTGTGCCATACTGCTAGAAGTTGGCAGGAGCTACTGTCTATTTTATACTATTCAACGGTAAATTAAAACCCTCCATTCTCGCGGCTTCTGACACTAACTTGACATGCACCAAACTATCCAACGCCTTTTCAGTGGCAAAGTTCATCCACTTAACTTACCTATTGCTTTGTTATCATATGCTCATACTGTACTTAATAAGCCACCAAAGATGTAGCTTTCTTCCGTCACGAAGATGTCCCGCAATGTAAATGGCATCCCAGTGAAAACTTCATGTCCGGAAAGAGTGCCGTGGATGGCGTTGTGATTTTCGCCCGTGGGTAATTTGCAGCTCTACATCAGGAGCCTGTATGCACATGGCAATCTTGTCTTGGAGTAGGTATTGCCCCACCTTTTACTGGACAAGAACCATTCCTCAGTGCTCAAACTGTTGGGTAATTGCGATACATACACTCACCCTCAAGGTCAGGCATATTTGTGAATCTTTTGAACGTCATAAACAATAATTGCAGCATGCTGCTATACTTTGAGCATCCAATTCCGTCAAACATGGGTTCTAGTTTAACCCATTACCAGGTACTTGTGATAGCACTGTGCTCGACATATATGGGTGACCACTATCATCGCGCAAATACCGGTGCAGTAGCCCTGCTTCACCTTTGGCACACCCCTTTATGCAGTCTACGGCAATTGATGTGCAGTACCTCGTCCGCTTTTCCGTAAACCAACGGATAGCAGCGATATTGTGTAGCAGAAATGGTCATCACATCCTTTCTGGAAGCAACGTCAAGTGAGGTTGTCTGATCGCAGTGTCCGCACCTGTTGTCTTGGTAGCTTATACGTCGCCGTCGTCCACAAGCGCCCTTGTCACAAGTTTCGAGGTGTCGCACTCATGCCACGTGAACGTATGTTTCACACCAAACCCATTACCTTCCTTATTTTTAGATAAGCCCCGCATGGACATATATGTTTTGAAATATCCCCCTTACTACCTGGATATACACAGTATCGGTACACGTGAACCTGTAAGTCAACCTTGCTTTTCATCTATGCAAATTGTTTTCATGTGTTTGTGGCACCATTTGCAATACATCATTCCTCAGCGCTTGCACGTTGCGGGTCAGGAGCGTAGAAAGCGCACCCATGGTGGCTTAAGTTTGGCATCGGCACAAACCGCTGAGTTGCCTTTGATGTCAAGTTTTGTCGTCATAAACATATAGTTTTGTGACTATGCAGCGAAAATATTAAGATGATGGCTATTAGACATTCATTTATTGTGAACGAGCTTGATAGCTATTCTTTACTCTTCTTATTTTCTATTTCTTGATTGTTGTTTAAACGCTCTACTGGGTTAGCCAGATTGGTACATCCAAGTCATTGTTAATGGGCGCTCATCGTCATGTCCTTCTCAGCAGCGCCATTTGCAAGAACATATTCTATTGTTTTTTTCTTCTCATCACTGTTCTACTTGGTTATGTTAAAGGAATATTTAGTCGTTACAATTATTGTACTAGTTTTCAACTTTCGGGCCTGCATTCCTTATGCTCTTTTGTTTCGTGGCTTTTGTTTAAACGTTGCATTTCGTCATTCGGTTTGGCCAGTGCCCTTCACTGTAAATGGACGTTCGATTTACGCTTGGAGTCCCATT
>OX104061.1:54384618-54474895 GCA_944474145.2 Dicrocoelium dendriticum
CGGGACATTATTTAGACATAGTGCATAGTAACGAAGTTATTCAGCTACTTCCGTCAACGTGTTCCCTGTAATCCGACAACCAAAAGATTTTGCCATTTTTTAGTATGCCCGTTGTCTACCGACTAGTTTAGCACGGCCGCAAACGCCTTCCTGTTTGGACTTCAGTAATCAGCCGTCCGTTCAGCCGTACCTTTTATTAATCAGACGAAGAACGGTAATAGTTAAGTCTACAACCCTGACGGTAAAACGCCACATCGGGAAATATAGAGCTGGACAAATGCATGCTCTCATGTTGTGGTTTGAGTTCGTTAGGCACTTTCTGAATGTTACATTGAAAATGGCCGCGCATTCTCTGGGGGTTCAAATGCGGTTATTGGGAATGCTCTGAATGCCACTTGCCTGCATACTACACCACAAAAAGATCCGAGACAAAGAAGATCCGACGTGTTTAAAATGTTTCCAACAGGAGTTGCTCTATTTTGTATGGCTTAGCTTATGAAGACGCGAGACTTACATTCTCCATTATGTCTTACCTTTGGTTGGAATGCATGCTACTCATGTTTGTCGCATTGAAATCCGGGGTTGTTCCAAGCTAAAATGCAATGCTGAAATTGGGATCGGCATGTAAGTAGCGCAGATACTGGTACTGTTTGCAGATTTACTGCGGGGACGGTGTTTTCAACCAAAGGAATTTGACGGTTAGAAGTGAGCATTTAAACGCATTTCTGCAGCAGTTATATATAAGTAGATGCAACGCAAGAGCTCAAAAGATTGTTGAATGTGCACTTTTAAAATGTTTGGTTGTCACAGCGATTACTTAACGAGAATTATCTCTAACAGTAGTGCGCCACAAGTTAGTGTAAATTATACTTGTTTATGACATCAAGTTAAAACTTGAAGAACTAGCAGAAAGTTTACTTGTCAGAGGTAGCATTTTTAAAGTCTATAATTACATTGCATTGAGATGCGTTTAATAATTTAGCTTCCGCCATGGTGAAATGCATAATTTATACTTCAATAATATGAAACAAATGTCGCATACACAGTTTTGGTAATACTACCATTTGAAGCACATATCAGTTGTTTATGCGTAAACTTTTCCTGAATTGTTTGACTTAAGTTGCATTTCATCATAGATTTCCGGAAATATGCCTCAGATGATTAAGGCAACTTAGCGTCTAAACATAGCGAAAAACAAGCACCTTGCTGCGAAAACTGGTCGGTCAGGTATACAAACCTCATTTGTCTAATTGGTCCTAATCAAAACACCATACTTTACAACGCAACAAGCTTTCACTTTTGAAATGAATGCATTTTAATAATTTCTCTGTATATGAGGTGCTATAAACTAAGCTAATGATTTTCCACACAAGGAAGTCATTTTTAGCCACATGTTAACATGAAACTTGGTAACTAGTAGACATATGAGTCTATGGTAACGCTCGGAAAATTGGCGGCATTACCTAGCGCGTACAGCTGTTCTTGTTACTTGCAAACATGTGTTTCAGAAGCTGTAGGTGATGCTAGCCACAAACATGTGCTTCGATAACAACTACAAAGTTCAACCGTTCGTTGGTTCGTTTAAGCCTAATACATGACTTCCCCTAACACAATATACTCTTCCGTTTGGAAGAAATAAAATATGTGGCTTTAACTAAGAGTTTCTGAATGATATAGAAATGTGATGAAGGTATTACCCATCAAGCGATAACCGTGCATACCATATTTTTAGGCCCCATCCACATAAACGAGAAGCGCTCCTTTGTAACAGAAACACATTTAAGTCTGCTGCTATTTCTACTGCGTTCCAAGGAATATCATGAAAGGTGAAGTTGCCGATTTGCCAATTCTATATAGTTTGTTTCTTAGCGAATCCCACCGGTGAAGTTACAGAACACAATGTATAGGCACATGGAGAAATAGAATAATTTCACACAAGTTTTGTAGCTCCAATATCTTTTAGATTACACATAGTCCACTGGTGAACCCGAAAGATAAATGCACGATTCCGCATCAAGTTAGCTTATATAATATTCCAACAATTGAAAAAATATCGGTTTGCATAAAACTTCATTTTAATAATTTGCCGTTTCAGTTGTTCAAAATGGTGGTAAAATTATTTTAAGGATGTTATCAAAGACACTGCGTATTCATCAAAATCAAACTGCATAAATCACTTGGGATAGGGTATAACATACGCGGCCTAATGCAAAAACAATGAATTTCATCTGATTTGACCCTGCGGATGATCTTGTACCAACTTATGTGCTAATCGCGCGCTTGTACACTTGTGAATTTTGTTCGCTATTGCTCAGTGACACCTGGTCGCACACCATAGGATCTATACAACTTTGTCTTGTTTTTAAATGCTCGACCTTGTAATACCAATTTGTCGATTATGCTACATTGCACTCTATGATTACTCTAAACTTCATGCGGTGTTTTCACGATGTTCAAGCTCAAAATTTGCGTAACGCTGGCCATCGGTGACATAGTTACTTCTTACATGACGAAAACTTTCAACGGGTTTTGAACGAACTCATCTTTTTAAATCCAACGTTGCTTCTAGCAGCTGCTAGGAATTTTACGACTCTCTGCAACAAAACATCTCAGTCTTTCTGCAACTTCATCTGGTTCCGATCCATAGGTATAACCATGGAAGTTATCAATCACACCCTCGTGAATCTGCCTAGTGTTCACGCTGGTGCATTCGACTGGCACTTGTGAGAGGACGGTATGAGCATACACAACTTCCAATGGAACCGTGGAACCTTCGGTGTCAACGTCAGAAACAGGACAACTTCTTATGATCAATAGTGTCATTCCAATGGTTCGTAACTTTGGCTCAACAAGCGCGTTGACCAGCGCGCCATATCCTAAAGACGTGTGTGGGTCGTGTGCCCAAATGGTGAAGGTGGACATTCCTTGCCGGAATTATTGCAAGTATTTCCATACGAGGACCGTCCGAGCTAAATACAACCATGCAGTTATTAAGCAAACCGGTTTCTCTATGGTCTTGCGTGAAATGCCCATCGATCACGTTGGTAAAATCTTGATCATGTTGTCTCCGAAAAAGACCAGCTGCTAGCCAAGTTTGAGGAGACGATGCCCACCAATGTCACCAGAGTTGGAGCAAGCATATATGCCTGTGCAACCTAAGCCTCCGAAGTAAGTCCTGTTAATATCATGAGGAGAAGTGTTTGTAACACCGTAAGCAGAACGACAATAAGGGCCCAGAAAGTCAATAGCTTTTCCAAAGCCACAAGTGACACATATCTGACTAATGCGGTTCTCAGTAAGATAGGAGTTACCACACCCAAGTCTATGGCAAATCGTTCGACGGAGTGCAATGCAAAAGAGCAAACCGTTTCCAGCAAAAGTTGGGTTATATTTGCTTCCCAGAGGGACCAGCATTGCAAATTGACAGTAATCCCAACTTAATCAGAAAACGATGAGGGAAGCAGAATTCTCCTGGTGTAAGAACCATCGGTTTCCAGCGGTACATCACAATGTATTTCAATTCCCACTCGAGACCTGCCGAAAGACTCAAAGCTACAGCCATCTGTACTAAATTTACTGTACACTAATATTCCAATATCAAAGTGGATGCCAATATGTGTCAGGTAGTCGAACAAGAGAGACCAGTGAGATGTCATTAGTAATTTAATCGTAGTCGTATTGGGAGCAGTACACGTTGTGCAAACCACGTGGTGCTTCAACTCTAAGCATAAGGGATAGCCAAGACTTCTGTATGTTGTGCTACACACCATCACCGTAGTAGAATCAGTTCTACTATCCACAGTAGACTCAGAAATGAACACTATTTTACTGGTGTCTTTTCAGGAATCCCATAGTGCAAAGGTCATGCAGCTAACCGCATCTTAAAAGATAACCGAAAATAAACGTCACCTGAACCCTTCTTGTCCATGGGGTTCCTGAAACTGAAGCATGTGAGATGAAATAATGGTGTTATATTAGTGAAGAACTCTTCTTGGATTATGTGCTATCAAATTAGGTTTCAATTATTTGCATCTCACCGAACTACAAAGCATGTAGACTTAGGTTGTTGAACATGTTCTTACAGACAAAGCATATTTGGGCAAGGCTGCTGAATCCCTGGTGAATGTTTCGTTGCAGGCATACATCAGACCTTCTGCTGAAGGCACTCTTCTGTATGCCCCCTAGCAATTATGTTAATCAAAGAAGCAAACGCGATGGTAACTATGAAAGAACAGTGCAGCAGTAGTGTGTCTAACGAGCCATTGTAACCCGTTAAAACAAAAGATTTACCGAACAATTTACAATGGACGTCAAAGCCTAGATACAGCCACAACTACACAGCCGATGAATAGAACCTCGAAGCAGTCGCCAAGTACAAATGGCAAAAAAGATTCATCCCTGGCCACTTACTAGTAAAAGAAGCTTCAGTTATGAACTGCGCAAGCTCAGACATATTGCGTAAACACTGAACAAGTTTTAATTTTCTATAGTAACACCCAAGGGCATCTGATTAAAGTTACGGAACTTCGGATACGTCAGGCCGCGAATACTTTGGACCTAATTTCTATTACGGAAAATTTATTGCAGTAAGAGGTGACTGATGCTGATGATGAGATAGCAGGAATTCCACACATTTGCAACCACTTCTTTAGAAGACGAGGTGGGATCCTGCTCTACTACCTCAGCGGCCTGCAATGTGCATTATTTGATGACCTGAAAACGCATGTTACCTATTCACTATTCTGCTGTCTCCGGCTAAGACATATTGGAGCACGTCTCGTAGTGGTCGTTTACCGCCCTCAAAATTCCACTATGTATTTAGACTCGAATTTGCACCTGCCTTGAAGATGGCAACACGCACTCATCTCTAAGAGCTGCATTGCACACGAGCTGAAGTTTTCGGCGTAGTCCAGTAAATAGTTAAATGCAAAATTGCGTGAAGTAATTTCTAACGTTACCTTGTACAATTATCTCACTGCGATCAGTACATTCAAGGCAGTAAACAAAACATTCACATTGGACATTGCGCTCAGAAAGGTAGAGCTCACTATCGATACGTTTTTGCTGGTTAGTCCATTAGGTTTGGGTGACCATATAATGAGATGGTTTGACTATGTTTGTTACACAGCATCTATCTGAACACTCATAACTAACCCCTACAATCACATGCTAGCACTTCCAGCAAGTACTCTTCGAGAAATCCGCTTGGGTATTATCGAACAACAGACCTGTTACAACTTTTGGACAGACTTCGTCGAAAGACTCAGCGACATCGTCAACAAGGTTTCAGGGGCGAAGCCCCTTCGTTCCGCGACTTTTCCATCAATCCTTAGGTGTTTGACGTGAAAACGCATGGTGATAAGTGATGTAGCATGCGTGCCTACAATACTCGGTGACTTGGGGCAATTTCCTACGTATCGCAGCCATTGCACTACACATGTCCGTTAGGATAAAGCAACTAATCAAAATGGACTAACAAACTTGCCTTTTGCAATAGATAAAATATTATGTTGGTATGTCAACAGTCTTCTGAAACAAAAGCGTGGAATACTCTAATTTTCCAATCAGTCCGTAGAGTAAAACGCGCCGACAATGAAGCAAATGCCATGCGGTTAAAATACCGCCAAATTTTCAAACTCGTAGCTTATACCTCTCACATAACATCAAGCACAATATCAAGTAGATTGTTATACCCATAATTTTCAACCCAACAAGCTTGCGAACTAACATACATTTACTTAGAGATCATACCACCCCGGAAGAAGAAAACTTCCGCCCAAAAGCACTGAAGGCATTGGCCATCATGTTAGCTGAACCACTATCACAGTTCTTCCAAAGAAGCTTCGAAGTATGGTGGGTCCCTACCGGATGTAAGCATGGCATATTAACCCCAATTTTTATAGGCCGTAGGCGTTCGAATACTGTAATGGATCACCCAGTGACTCTCCTCTCTGTACACGCGGAGGTGATGGAAGCTGTTGTCACTGAGGCTCTAATGCAGTATCTGAAGCGATGAAACACATTAGCAGCGGACAACATAGCACCTCACGATACCAGTCATGCACCACCTACCTGTTGACTACACGACGTAGTTAAACGGACGTGTCTGAAGTTGTAGTCGGAGTTGACTTCGTCGATGGGGACTTCTCCAAAGCTTTTGACCGCCTTGATCAGCGCATCCTACTTCAGTGGCTATAGAGCTACGGAATCATAGAGTATGTCCTTGTTTGGATTGGCAACTTCAGTTAATAACAAAAGCTTTCCTTGCGTTTTAAAGAAGCACTATCTAACCCGACTGAGATGAAAAATGGTGTTCCACAGGGGTTGGTGCTGGGGCCGCACCGGTTCCTTATGGGTATCAACGAGCGGGCAAGTGTTATGTCCTAAAATTTGATGCCGTTCGCCTATGTTGCAAAGATATATTGGGCGGATAATAACAAGGAAGATCATGACCTACTCCAGCATGATCTAGGTTGCATTTATGACTGAGCAACTAGGAACCTGCTTCAGTGGAACAGGGATAATTGCAAGATGATCAAACTGAATCACTAGCCGGTGAGTGTTGAAAGCTTGGAGACCACACCTTGAAGAAAGCTGTTCAGGAGCGTGACCAGAGTGTTCTGGTATAGGAAAATTACGGACGCTTATAACCAGCAGACATTTTGCCCATAACCGGCAATAATCGATTAATTCATCTTTTCACAGCCTTCAGTAGGTCTGATTCCTCAATGCGTCTACGAATGTTTAATGCTTACACTCGACCGCACGTAGAATACGCCAGGCTTGGCAACCGTGTCAGAAACAGGATTTCCTTGCTCTCGGGACTCCTCAACGATGTGCAACCAAGAACGTCAGGGGGTTGCTTTCATCTACCCTAACAGCATATAATGAAATGGCTACTAATGTGCGGTAGTTGACACGGTGTTTACGGGGTAATCTCATAATGGTATTTCCGATTCTGTATAACCCAAACAACATCTTCCGCCCGCTGTCAGAACAGAGCACGATACTAACCTAAGAGATCATCGACTGAATCTGGTAGTATAGTATAGCCGGGTGGGTTGCAGTAGAAATTTCTATACCAGTCTGAGTGTGTCAGCTTTAGAAAACCCGCTCAAATTATGTCGTTTTCGCAACCAAGCTAGGGATATTTAAAAAGGACTTGCATCCTAACTTCATACTTGTTAGCCAGGGACTACGAAACGCAATTAAACGATGTATTTCCTAACTCCTAACAATAGATTTACTCATGCATTCTTTCATTACGCGGATATTTCCGCTCGTTTATTTATGTCTAGGTTGGGTCCACCAAAATGCTTTTCTCTACGTCATTAATTTATATTTTGGCAATAACTTCTATCCCATTGAACTTGTTATACTGTGTCTTTTACCCGTACTACTCTATTACCCCGTTTGCAAATATTTTGCTGTTATAAAAATAGATATTTGTCGAAAATTTATCGTCTAACCTAAAGGCCGATATACGTTGAACAAATTTTCTTCTGTAAGAATATAATGCATGCCAGCGTCATTCGTGCGATCACCAATTGGAACGTTCAGCCAAACACACTAACTTATATATGATAATATGGAGGATGTTCAGCTGGATAATATAGTTGTTTTGATGATTCTGCATCATTATAATGATAATCATCACCTGAATCATTCAAACAATATTAAATGAGCGTGCCTAATAAAATGCAAGACCTTTAACAACTAAGCGCAGGCTAAACACAAATGAATCCCTTTGTAAGGACATGTTCACTAATGCTAACTTTGGCAACATATGTTTTGCCATGAGCTGGTAACGTATTATATGAGACTACTGGCTCTCCGCGAAACTCACCAATCACATTAATCAGGATTTCTCTAGTAGTCATTCGCAAGATTTCCACTGGCCATGTGGTTTAAGTTATCAATTGATACCTCATGGATTTTCCCCTAATATTATTGTGCTAGCAACTATCGACCAATGTATCAAATATACTCCTTTCATCTTACAAACGGATGCGAAATTTGGATGTGCATTGTCACCTAGTCCTTTAAAATATTTCAAAACTGCAACACCATTTGCTGAAGTCGTAGTCAAAGGCTATAATTTGACGGTAAAATTACCACGCATTTTGCAGGATGAATAGCGTCATTTAACTCCTACAACCTAATGGTTCATACAACTCTGCTGCATAAGGCCATGGCAACCGACGTATCTATTAGGTAATTTGCAAGCCGCAAGTCGCGATCTAACTTATATGACCAAAGCAAAGGCCTGCCTCATCGGCTGAACGCCGGTTTACAGATTTTCACTCACGTTGTCTCATATCGATCTTGCCATGGATATACAGCATCTCTCACTAGGGAAATCGTTCATGCACACTGTGCAACCCGTATAAATCCGCCTCGCGCACATTAGTACTTGAATCATCCTCCGCCCTAGAGGCACACACCAAGATATTCCACTTAGCCTTAATATTGTTTTTTGATCTAAGTCATCGCAAGAGACTAGCTTATCGCGTTACACTTCATTCGCTGTATAGCGAACCTATGAGCTAAGAATTAGCGGACCTAATACAATATAGGTCGTAGTCCGATCGTGGACTCTGTATGGTGTGACGTTGTACGGTGGCAAATACAGTTTGTAACCATTTTGGACATTGAGGAGACAGTTTGCTTCAAAACGAAACGTATTGTCATAGTTTGGTTGCCTCTATTTGTTGAACCCGGGAGTTTGAACGCGAGACTCGAACTCCAAGGGAATTTTTCGCTTTCACAATATGCCAGCTGGATCGCCGTTACCACAAAACAAATGGTTAACAATATAGGTCACTCGCGTTTATTACGCATGTAGAAATGCGTACAGATATAAACCCAGTTCAGCAACCTTTTCTCAGTACTCATTAGTAGCAGTATTTTAGTTGTAAATCTGATAAGGCTTTCATTACAACATTTCAGATGCTACATAGCAGAGCATTGTCCGGAAAAGCGCCGGACGCGTTTCGCCCTATTGGGGCTCTTCAGTGGCGCGTATTCCCTCGGTCCTCTAAAGAGGATCAAACCCATGACAACTACAGGCAGATACCAACTAGCCAGCAGCTTAAGCCACTGAGCCATGGGGGACGTTGGCTGGGCTACATATTTTGAAAACTAGATGGGATATAGTACCACCTATCTACCACTGTCACTGACAGTGGTTAGCCCGCAAGGTGATGACGTCCACTCACTAGACGCTAACCACTGTCAGTGACAGTGGTAGATAGGTGGTGCTATATCCCAGCTAGTTTACAAATTATGTAGCCCAACTAACATCCCCTATGGCTCAGTGGCTTAAGCTGCTTGCTAGTTGACATTTGCCTCTAGCATTCATGGGTTCCATCCCCCTTAAAGGACCGAGGGAATGTGCGCAACTGACGAGCCCCAATAGAGCGAAACGCTTCTGGCGCTTTTCCAAACTAGCCACTGATACGTAGCTTGTAAACTGTTGGGACAAAAGCCTTATCAAACTATTTCTCACTAAAGTGGTTGCTGTTGGAGCTCCTCATTTTTTAGATTAACTGGAGCGCATCATGTTAGTCGAAACTGATATATGGTTGAAAGTAATGACGTTAATGCACTACTACATGCTATGCCACACCGACCAAATGGAGGGGACTGCATTTGGAGGTTACTACGGTTCCGACGTATACATCGCTTGCTAAACGATCAAAAGTTTCATGAATTATAATGGTTATAGTGCCCCTGCACCTAAGCTGGGCGATCTTTTTCTAATGGCCCCGTGTATCAATCGTCTTTGTCTCTTGGATTTCAGCCTCTACCATCTTGCAACCATGTTTTCCCGGTAGGGCACCTAGACAAGAAACATCCTGGAAATCCCCGGTACACTCGGTTATTAATTATACACACCGCTGCAAGTGCTAATCGCTGATTCGTAGCTGAGCAATCATATCACTTTTCTAAGGCTTTTAGGACCTAAGACAAAGCGGCTATCTGGCAACTGTAAATCAAGATCGACGCAGTAAAATCAGGCAATTGTTTCGGTCACATTCATCGAGAAACGCTAGTTTTCTGAAAAGTGAAATGTCTTAAATATGGGCTGAGGATCCTCAACCATAACCACTAACTAGGAAAATCCGACTCACTCACTATACACTTACAATAAACTCTAGTTAGAGGTGGGAAACACCTCAGCTACCTTGCTGCAATACTTGAAAGAGAAAAGGGAATAACACACAACTAAAACTCAGCTGAGCTATCGGTAACCGATGGGCATCGTTCCGGTAAGCTAACAGCCGGCTACTATGCAGCAGAAAAAGTAATTTACTATGCAAAATTATAATATGCTAAATAATGATATTGTGGTTAGAGAGTGCGGCTAAGAGGGATGGAGTGGGACAAAGAAACTCATAGCAATAAACGCCATTGAGGTCGGCTCCTAGCTATATCAACAAATGTACCTAATCAACATATCCATCGGCTTTAGGACCCCAACCAGGAAGCCGAGAAGATCCAACTGAGGCCAGCTTCAAAGTGTGGGCTTTCATTTCGCTCGACCAAGTCATTGCCTGGCCACCGCTCCTCTTCTTCCATCCACGCCCTCGGCGCGCAAACAACGCACATCGCCGGAGTCGTTGGGCTGGAATGCGTAAGACGAGGCCAAGCCATCGGAGCCGGGTGCGGGAAATAAAGATACTGAGTTGTTCATTTCCTTTTTCTGTGCCATACAGAAAGCGTAGAACACGCCAGTTGCTCACGGTGTTCCCAGCAGATGTAAGCTAAAGTACAAAGCAACCGGCTGTCGAAAGTAACTAGCCTCCTTATGTCCCTTGATCTAAGGGGCCAAGTTTCACAATCGTACAGTAAGTTCGAACGCACCGGTGAAGTGTACGAGGGCAAGGGTGATGTCGCGTCGCCGCCATAAGTGTCGAATTTTAGCAAAAGCGCCTCGAACTTTCGCTATAATATTAAAGATCTCATCTTCAATCCCACGGGCCATGATACAACTTTCCAGGTAGTTGAATTTTTGAACGACTTCTAGGTGGTCCCCACCAAGGGTCAGCATAGGAGGCGGTCCTGGTCAAACTTGGAAGAAGGCTTTACACTTCGGTGGTGTATAGCAAAGCCCGAAGCGGATGACAGCCAGTGGTAATTTTTACATTGCCGCTTGGCACGACTGGGAGCTGTCACAGATTACAATATCATCAGCATATACCAAGTCAAGAATTCGCTCTGCTGAGAGCAGATCCACAGCTTCAAAGTCGTGTCTTGTTAAAGCGATTTCCATGAACTCTTCAAAGCGATGTTGAAGAGGAAAAGTGACAACCCGCCTCCTTGTCTCACATCACTGGAGATATTAAAGGGCGACGAGAGCTTACCGTGAGCCCTCACTCTGTCTGAGCCACGCGAGTATAATGATTGGGTAATAATTACATATTTCTCAGGTACATGTATCCTGAATAGATAGTCCCAAACTACACGTCTATCTTCCGAGTGGAATGCACATTTGATGCTGAGGAACATGATAACGGTGGGTTGCCAATATATGTAAGGGTGCTCCAAAAACTGAAGCGAAGTAAATATGTGGTTAATGCAGCCACGACCTCGACGATACCCGGCTTATTCTTCACGAATATGGCTTTCAAAAGTGCCAGTCAGTCTGTGAAGGATTGTAGAGGCAAGCAGTTGGAGACGATGGAAAGCAGACTGATTCCTCTATGGATGATGCACTCCGGTCATGAGCCTTCTTTGAAATTGGAACCATGACGGCTCCAGTCGTTTGAGACAGTTTTTTGCTTCCACAACTTCCCTAGTAACTATTGCAAATAATCCACAATAGCAGGTCCCCCGAATTCGAAGAAGACTGGGGAAGATCGTCTGGTCCCGCGAATTTATGTAACACTAACATTGCGATCTCAGATTCGACTTCTGAGCTAGAGGGTGGATCCAAATGGCCATCCCAAGGAGCGGGGTGATCAATGGCGGGCGAAAACTCTAAGAATTCCGACCGAGTAAACTGCCTTTCAGAATGCTCAGCCCAACGCTCCAAGCGTTTCGACAAGTTGTGGATAGGCTGTCCACTTTCGTCACGTATAGTCTCACTAACAGCAGGTCCTCTGCTGCCCGTTTCCCATATCAGCCGGAATAACTTACAATGCTTACAATAGGCAGCGGCTAATTCTATCTCTGATGCAAAATAGACCACTAGGATTTCCCGGCCTTTCTTCAGGCCAGCACGGAGTTTTGTCTCGATCTCTTGGCGAGTTTCATTGTGTTCGCTTCCAGCCGGACTATGCAGCCGAGAATCGATACGTTCCAGAGAATACGAAGAAATACAATGTCCATGTTGGCGATCCGACTTAACACATGACGTTTATCCTGCTGCTAGTAAGGACTGTAAAATATGAGACCAGTGAGCTTCAACTGCATCCAGTGAGCGCTTACTCAACTCCCATGACGGCGTATTTTGCTAGGCATTCAGAACAGCTGGTTTCGCCAATTGGCTGGTGTCAACGCGCTCACAACGTCTTCTTGGGCGTCCGAGAAAACGCATACGCAGTTCAGCACATACTAGTGCACGGTCGGTGTCTAAACGTTTGCTCCAAATCGACCGACAGTTCTGGACGTAGCCTATTCAGCGTTAACTTAGCGTAATCTGATCGATTTGCGTCCATAGCTGCTTTGAGACTAGTGGGCTCCAAGTTACCGTCCGGCGGGTGCTGTGTCGAAAATTAGTGCTAAAAAAGGAAGTAAGCGAGTATCTTCACACAAATGAAGTAATCCTTCATCGTTTTCGTTACGGGAGCATACACCACGTTGGTCGCCAAGCTGCAGTTCATCAGTGGATAATTTTACAACTAGATGGTTCAGAACCCCAGCCAGCCAGCACTAGGGTGTCCGAGCTTCTTCTGTGGTGATAGAAGTCGTCATTTACCAAACCATCGCTATAGTTTGTGGATGAATAAGCATCGATGACGAATGGACACCTGATAGACTCGCGCGACTTCCAAGCTTTGAACGAACCAGCTAATCGGACGGCACACAACCGGCTACTGATTGGAATCTAGTCAAACAGAGTAGCTTCAGCCCGGGGACTCAGGGTAATAGCAACACCGGCTTAGCCGGTGCTCGAAGCTGCATCATCACCGGATTGTCGCAATGAAAAAGTACTGCTGGTGTAACCTGAAGGTGATGGCAAATTGAGCACATAGCTCGTGTCTTGCCGACGGGTCTCCGATAAGCAGCAGATATCGATCGAGAGGGTCTCTAATTTTCAGGTAACTGCTGACTGTTGACCAGTTTGTAGCAAAGGGCGTACATGGAGGCACGCCAAAAGGAAGGATGATTGAGGGCACCAAATGGAAGTCGATGGACTGGGCTTGATTACTTGGTTGGACATGGGCTTGTCGACAGGATAAGATTGGCGCTCCGCGTTCACATGTGACTTGTAATACGAAAGTAAAATCCTAGCAAAGCAAGGTGGGGGAGGGCCAAGAATTTGGGGGTTGAAAACAGGGGGGCCAAAAGTGAAGCTTGGATGGGACGGTAGGAGAAAAAAATCGTAAGAGTGGTAATAAGGAGATGTGTAGGCTTGAGAAGTCTTAAGTTTGTATAAGGCGCTAGTGATGCGTAAGAGCGCGTGCGCATGAAATACAATGATCAAATTTCAGACATGTGGATAAATGCTTAGCTCGAATATATGTATCTTGGAGACCTCTATGTCGATCAAGACAAGCAGCAAAAGGAAAGTGAGCGTGGCATGTTTGCCTGCAATAAGGCTCCGGATAGGTTGTTGGCGTAGGTGTAATCGAGGCGGCGATAGACTTATAAGAGCAAAGTTCACTGCTTAGGTGCAGAGATTGAGACGTTTTGGAATAAGGGAAGGAAATGCAACTTGTTCCTTGGTAAAACGGGCACGAAATAACACTTTGATGAACGGAACAAATCTACGGAGACGAGGATTTGATGCATTATTGACGGCCAAAATGTAGGAAAATTATAACAATTCAGGTGATACTTTGTAATAAGGAAATATTAGAGTAAACAGAATTAAAGAAGACTGGCGTCGTCTTGATTAAGCTGAAAGAAACACTGCACAGGTGGTGGTAATAAAAGTCATGTTAAAATAACCTCATACTAAGTGTATACGAGGCTAGTCTGCTCATAGAAAATTCTTAACAACTAGGTCTGGGTTGCCGGCAGCAAGCTCAGCTATGGGCCGTTAGTATCGGGGGCTGACAAAATAATGGGTATAAAATAGATAAATCTAGACAGTAGCGATAAAATTGGGGGTACAGGTAAAACGTATTTTGGGTGGAAACTTTAATCCCAACAAGTTCAGTTTGTGGTGGGAAAAGGGTAGAAGCGACATAACCTGATACGTGGGCAATATAAAGAACGTTTAACCACTGCTGAATTAGCACGAGGCGATTCGGCGGAGTAATTACGCTTTCAAGTGTTATGACCTGGAACAAACCTGACTAAGAAGACAAACGGGAAGTCGGGGGAATGCAGCTTTGCTGGACCCGAGCAACGATTTGGGGTAGGTGTGAAGACAGGTGTCAAAGATGATCTCCAGGATCGAATCAGTGTTTATCGGCGATGATAACTCTCAAGCAATGTCACAGATATTAACTTGAGACTACGAAGCAAAGTGATCAAACTGCGCAAACGAATCTACCCAGATGTTAGATAATTACTGATTTGTGCAGGGGAATATGGGAGGTAATCTAGGGTCAGGCATGGATGTCGTCTGGGACAGTGGGCGGTTCAACAAATTAAACCAAGAAGAAAGTGTATATCGAGTTAAATTTCAAAGGTGACTTAGCCACGCTGAAGACAACTAAGCGGGTAATTTCGGCTACACAAGTAAGTTACTATGCTGCACAGGTTGTCGTCATCAACCGAACCCGAAATTCGCGCATACCTCCAACGAAGGAAACTCAGCCTATTGGGGCCAACTCACACGTTGTATACCAATTTGTAGGTGACTGCGAAAAGTTACATAGGCAGAACCAATAGAACACTGACTCCCGAATAAAGGAACATGTACCAAGATGGGTTCAAAGTGAATTTGCTCAGATTGCCTACCCTCGTCAGATTCCATGTTCTCACAGATCGCCGGATTCCTTGATAGGCAAACACTTATTAGACTCGGGTCACCAATTAGAGCTAAGCTCAGCGTTTAAAGTTACGTTACGTCACACTAATCCCCGCTTCCTTCGGTTTGCTGAGGCTGTCGCTATAAGCCGGATTAAGCCAGCCTTGGGTGTGCAGAAACAATTATTTTTCAGCCTAAAGCTGCCTTGGACGTAGGTGTGAACCTCCGTCATTGGTTTTGCACCTTAAGCTTCTCTGGTTGCACCCACTGTTAGCTATGTCTATGCATATCGGTTACGTTAATTGTACTGAGGAGACAATACGAAATGCATGCATATACCAGCCTTCGTCTTCTTTCCGTGCTTTTCAAATTGTTGAAGGGAATTAACAGCTTTAAATTAAACCAAGTTGTCTATTAGGGATACGGTGGACTCTGGTTGTAATCAGCCTTGAGTGGGAGAAAATACAAGGTGATCGGTTTCAAATTATCACATCTGGTTGGACAATTGTGTGTGCCACAGAAAGTGGAGGGGATTGAGTGTCGTCTATGTGAGCCGGAGTAGGGGTCATCTATGGTCAGGCATAGGAATACGAAACAGGACAGAGTCATAAAATAATTTCAAACAAATATCTATAATTATTGAATCAAGCTGACTAAATAATTAAGATACACGCTAAATGTGAGGGTGTAAGATGTAGGGGAAAAGGAGTCCAAACTATACCATTTCCTAGACACTTTAGGCCATAGGACATTTAACTTCAACCGTAAGCAATTCGACTCCATCTAATACTCTTACAATTTCTCCTGACCAAGCGTCAGTGTTTGCTTTGCGCTTGCTCTCGCGTAGCTATCTCATTGGTTATGCGGCGTCAGCCAATAGGACGACGGGACTATATATATAGTGAAATCTAAGCATGGAGGGAGCGAGGGGTGCCGACCGCAAATGCTCGGGAGCAATTCATCCCCAGGGCGATGACGGATGGCTGGACGCTGGTGACACCAGTGAAGCGTCGGGTCAACAATTTTGTAGTAGGATGAAGTTGCGACATTCTAAGACAAGGGGTCGGAGCATGTCCTACGTAATCCCTTTAACAAATCCTGTTGTCCCAAAAAGTTGATATTTGTTACATTTTATCATAGCCAGTAGCCAGTTGGATTTCATCTAAACTTACCAGTACTTGCAGTGGCGTGGCATATACTCTTCCGCCACGGAAGAACGTAAACCTGCCACCCCCTGGTGGTTTGAACTTCGTACACCCTTCATAATTTCGGGCAGATATTAACTAATATATTTCATATAAAAACAAGCAAAGCTCCATTTATAGACGGCTGCCGAAAATTCATGACTTTAAATTGATTCAGTAAAGGTGAACAAGATTAACAGATACACTTTTGGCTCCTTATTTGAGGCAGTAGAATTGATAACACTCTCAATTTTCGATTTCGCTCTTTATGTTGAGAACTGCCTTGCCTGCTTCAATGACAATTAAATATTGTTCGTTATGAACTTATGTTTTGAGAAGGTGCTCTCACAGCTAGCTGTGTTAACAGTTTGGGTAAGAAATACGCACATCAGTTTCTCCATGTGATGTTCCGGTATGAGGTTTAAGAGCTGAGAAGGTCCAATAATTGAGTATTTTATGAAACTTTTACACAATACAGCAATCGCTTTCCTTCGGCAAGGATTCCATTTTTCCTATATCATGGTTTGCTTTAATAAACGTGCAACCATACTTTGTAGCAAGTTGATTTAACTGTCTAGAAAGCAGCTTTGATAGCAAGGTCATTAGTTTTCTGAAACTGATGGCGTTTCTTTAGTCCAAATATCTATGGAATACAGAATTACCCGTTACAACGGCATTCAATTCCATATATATATCCAAGAATTATCCTTTCATTCCTTTCTATTAGCTGATTCCACGCCTCACGCTTATCCCCAAATAAGCGTACTTTTTCGATTCATCCGTTGCAATGTGTACCTTTTTCGCTCTACTAATAAGCAGTTAAATTTTAACGATCTAAGATTGTCAAAACTTAGCACAATGATAATAGCTAGTCCATCGTACAAACAATGTAACAAAATAAACCGTCGCGGAAGCTACATGAACCAACATAATGGTTTGTACATGACACAGATATAGACTGAGCTAATTTCCCATATAGGTATCTGGACACCTTTTCGTTAGTGAGCCAAAACAGCATCATTGTCAATTGCTTGTCAACAACGGTCGTCAACGGAATTGCATTCTTCTACGATTCTCGCTAAACCAGTGAAGAAATTTCCTCTGCATTTTGCCGTTGTTCTCAACGAAGATTGGAATCAATGCTACCCTCACTTCATTTTCATTCCTCCGATTTCTGTGAGATATGTAGGGCGGGCCATCAAAAAGCTATCAAACATAATTGCTTTCATTGAGCTGGGCAAATATTTTCTCTATCACCTGATTGTAACAAAGCGCTCAACAATTCATTGTGAACTTAATGCGAGAAAGAAAAGTTGCTTATTTTTCTTCCTAGCTTAACTGTCACCAAATGTTTGCAAAGAATAGCCTCACACTTAACCGATAAATTTACAACTGTTGAAAAATTCCGTCATTTGTTGGCCTTCTTTGTCACATTGGATGTGTTCACGTAGAACACACGGCGTTATTCTTTGCTTGGTAAGAATCCCGAAGATATCAATTATTCTAGCTAAATTTTGCGCTACAGGTATTCTAAAACTACTTGCACCATATTGATGGTTAAAGTATTATGAGATGAAACTTATTTTCGATATTTTTCTTCAGGCAATTGCATTTATGAGCTTCATATGCATTTGTGCAGTAGCTATTGCTAGCAATGCGACGTAAAGTCGTGAAAGCTGCCATCGGATGAAAGGTTTCAATCGATGTCTATTTGAAACCACTACTAATTGCCATTATGCCGTGAGTCAGGTGACAAGGTTAGGGCCACGGCAGGTTTGAGATCTGCAAAGTGCACACTGTTTACACAGTTCCGGCTTCGGTTGCTCGGTCGCAATTGCTTCTGCTGTGCCCAGTAGACGCTTCCTGTATCCTTTTGTGCAGCATTTTGCTGCGACCCGCCCTATTTTGAAGGGCCCTTTCATTTGTATGTTATGTCTACTATCTAATAGTTGTTCTAGGATGAAGCTGTGGACATTTCTAGTGGTACCACATTGTAATCAGTCAGGGCAGTGCTCTGCTATCCTCTTTGACAAACGTCTGGTCATGTGTCCCAGGTGTCTCGCACTGCTGGTGCAAGCGAACTAGTATAATACATAGGATTCGGACTCGGCTGGAATTCTGTATATTAAGCGGTTGGTGATGAGCGGAGCGGTTTCGGCGTGAAAGCGGACTCTGGCGACCGGGTACGTTTGATTGAGCGGGAAAGGCAATTTCTTACTCAAGTGTTCGAACTGTAGGTCTCTTTTGAATGGCACTGAGAAGAAAACATCTTTCCTTCTCACGGTCATTTTCGGCTCAGACTCAATTCGAAGCTGGGAACGCTTTTTGATGAAAGCAGTTGGGCACCCGTTGCTTTCCATGTCCAAAATATGAAAGTATTTGTGGCTACCTGTGACTCAGGTCTGCTTATCCTTGTAGCCCGATAATACAGGGAAAGTACTAAGGTTCCTTTGTACTTTATGAGTGCGAAACTGTGAAATTAAGTGGACTGAACTTCTCAGGTTAGCTTAGAGAAAACCTTTATTTCAAGCGATCCGTGTTTCGTTGTTTCTCCACTTTGTCAAATGCCCTTTCTTCAACCATCCGAATCGCTACCTATTTGCTCCAATGACTGCGCACCCGATGTACCAGATTCGCGGTCACATGATTCTGGATTTAGTTTCTACCAGTCGAAAAACTAGATAATCCTGCAGCGGAAACTACACAGGGCCTCTTTTGAATGGGATGCACCATGAATGTCCCCAACTTTGCTCACCGTTTCGCAAATCCCGAAAATAACCGATTAGATTTAGATGCTTAGCATTGGCTTTGCTTCCGTTCCAGGTAGCACCACTTAATAAAGTCATGATAGCTACGCCGGAAGGCAATAGATCCGAGTCGGACAAGCATAGTAGGAATTTCTTGAGCAACATTAACAGCCCATTGGCTGTATCCGTCTAGTCGGCTGATCTGAGTGCTGTCGTCCAGAAAGGTGGCTGTGTTTCCAGTTCTTCTAATTTAGTACGCCTCTTTGGCACCAGCATTACAAACATTTCCGGCTACATCCCTAATGTTATTGTTGCTTGCTGTTGCCCGGATATCATGGTTTGCAGTATCAGTTCCCTCTTCGGTCCTAATGTGATTATCATCCTTCGCTTGTACCACTTTTTAGGCATTTACACTTGGTATTGAACGACCATCCGTACTAAAATGGCTGCCCCCTGTCACATACCGCCTGAGGCGGGCCGCGCTCCCCACCCCGTATGCTACATCTATGGGTACTTGTCCGAGCCATCATTTGCATGCGGTAGGCACATTGCGCGCATGGGTCAACAGGCGAAAATTTAGTGGCGCAACGAGTCGGTACGTCATAATTTGGTATGGTCAAACGGCTAACTCGTATGTAAACCGGTGCACTTAGCCAATTGCACTGATGCGACGACCGCATCGTGCGAAGCTTCCTGACATCAAGAAATAGCGATTAGCTATGTACCAAACTGCGCACTAAGAATTAATGCGGCTAATAAGGTGACATTCTTGGTGCATGTTCCATGGCTAGCGCCGGTTGTTTTTCAAGCAAGAGTGACACTTACATAGAATAAGCGAGTGAAGTCAAAGTGAGAATGCGTTTCATACACACATGAAGGGTGAGCATACAGCTCTAATGAGTTCGCACCGCAATAAACTTAGTGCTTAACAAGTCTCGTAATTGGTGTGGGTGTAAACCATAATTCTGCATGCACACATGCCACGATGAACCGTTGCTGTACTATTCTATCTGCGCAATATCATGGCCAACTGTTTTCTGTGGACGTATTTTCGGGTGCTCACATAGGCAAACAGTGCATATGACCATAAATGGCTTAGCGTGAGCAAATATGCTGTTAAACAATGTTTAACATATTTAACACCCCAAATCATTGCCCATAAGCTATTACATTTTTGTGAAACCCTAATATCTTTACGCGCAGCTGGACGTTTGAGCGGCAAAAGTGGCCGAGTTGCATGCCCCAGGCCGTCCCGGTTAGACACACTAGGTTTCAAAGTGTTGAAATTAGCGCTTCAATGTAAACGCATGAGAAGAAGTGTCGCAAGCGTGGTAACAAGCTCCCATCGGAAAATCGCTTGCAAGAGTGCAAAAGCACACACCGATCCATGGAGGCGAAGGGAAATGACGGTGGCTTATCAACTACGGCAGCAAACCTTTCTTTTGAATCATAAAGCTGTGATACACGACAGCCTGCCCCAGAAACAGCGACTTGCTTAATGACCATTTTAAACGGAACTTCATCACGTGAGCTCCCTATCAGTCGACATGCTGCAGCGCTATGTCCAATATCAGTTGTTAAACTCAAGTAGGATTACTTGACGATATCATAAAGTGCGGCTTGAAATCTTAGCGAACATTCCTGCCGCCAAGCATGAGTACGACATTAGAAACACTACCCTGTTTTTACACAAGGCGCAAAGCCTCCTCAGCAAGTTTTCTGAGTTTAATGGCCGCAAAGCCTCCACGCCATAAGACATGCTCACGCAGCAACCTAAAGTGTAAGGAAAACCCCAATAGGCTTTTCGGACCCCGCCTTCTCATGCGTTGGGCACCATAACGCACCTTCAGCACTTTGTCTGAAGAGATTGCCACTCCACTCTTCGTCTCGATATTGTGAACAATGCTCGAGTACGGCTCACCCGCACACTCTCCTATCATCTGGGTGTAGGTGGAAATGATGTAGCGGGTACATGATTGTGTCGTCACTGACGCCTTCACTCCATGATTGCAAGAAGAAGTACAATGACGAGCCGGAAATGGACTTGAACACAGGAAATCACATTTACTTATAAAGTTTGGAAGTCAAGATTAAGGGATGCTACTAAATTGCACTTGAGCCAGCCAACAGAAGGAAATGTCAAATGCAATGGGCGGATAAGCAACCGTGTAATCAAGGGCGAATCGCATATGTCCTTACAAATAGCATCATGGAACACCAAGCGTAAAGCGAACATCCATTTGTAGTGACGGAAACTGGTCAATCAGAAAAAAGAAATGTAGCGTTTAGACAAATGTCAAGGAACAACCGAGAATAAAGTGCCGACCCAAAAATAAAAAACTAGTACAACATTTGTGTGACAACTATATATGTCTTTAATATAACCAAGTAGAAAATTTATGCGGAAAAACTAATGGAATGTGTTCATGCAAATGGCACTGCTGAGCGTCCATTAAATATGACATGTGTGTACCAATCGTGCTAACTCAGTGGAGCGTTCAAACAACAGTCAAGTAGTAGAAAATAAGAAGAATAAATTATAGCTATTAAACTCGTTCACAAAAAGTGCATGTCAAATAGCTATTCTCTTAACATACAACATGCCCGCGGGATTGAGACCTAATTTATGGGGTGCGCGTGTGAAGACCGGTGTAGGAGACTCTGGCTTTACACCTTATCCTATCGTCTTATTCGGGTTAAACTCGCGATAACACACCGGGGACCACATCATGGTGATTACCCCCTAGTTGAGACCACTGCGGCAGATGCGCGCGGAAATCTTCACACGCGGACACGGATACAATTTTCTAGTACGGGATTTGAAGCGGGGCGTCCACAATCTTTATTTCAAACGGAGATTGGCGAATGTGTGGATCAACCTGCCGCAACACGCACTTAAGGGAAAGTTTGTGTCGGAGAACCAGACATTGCTGGACAAACATGCCGATGTAAAATTCATCAAGCGCACTCTAACATAAAATGTATTTGTACCTGATGATTGATGCAACTACACACGTGAACCTCTTTGTGCTGCTTCAAACCAGTAATCAGTACCCAAATCTGGCTCAACGACGAATTGTGGGCTCCGGCGATGGCCTTATCATGCAGGTCCGTCCTTTGATATCATCGAGCCAGTAGAGGCAGCGTCCTTTTTTACCATAACCTTGGCAGCCAATCCAAACAACGACTCAGGGGACTGCGATAAACTGCGCCCACAAGCAGTTCTCTGCGCCTGAGGCGGATGGAACACCACAGTAGCTCACATAGGCCATCGTCACTTCGGTAGGTGCTCACAAGTCTCCCACGCAGGGAAGACCGAATGTAAAGTAAGACACCACATTGGGCATTCTTTAGTCTATCGCATCGGAAACACGAGTAACCGTTGAGTTCAAGTTCTTGGGTGTATAACTCTGCATGCAGCCATGTCTCTGCGAGTCCCACTACGTCTGGCCGCTCAGGCGCAACGAAACAACAAAGCTCATCGCGCTTATTCATAATACTGCAAACGTTTGTGAAGGCTACTCGCAGGCCGCAGCAGGAGCCACCTGGCGTGCTTGAAGTGTGAGCAGCCTGTTTATCCTGATTCGCAGATTGTTGGAAACTACCCGAAAATTTACGATACGAAGATTTGTTTCCCCCTCACCGTCTTTTCAACTCAATAATGGCAGACTTGAGCCGCTCCCTGTCTACTGGGTCCAGGTCGGGACGAACGTGGATATTCAAACCTTTCAGCCTACTTAGGCGAGACATGATAAGTATTGGACTGGCTTCGTCCACAAAAGTGATTCTCATAGGCTGATTTTGTTGATCACCTTGCTTTCCAAGACGGGTAATCTGCCTCACTTTTACCGAGTCCTCACCAGCGTCGAGGAGTCTATCAATTAGACCCTGTAAAAACTCGACATCGTGATCGTAGCGCACTTGGGGTGATGGATCACTGGACTCCGGTGCGTGAAAGATCACGAGATTATAACGCCTCTGGTCGGACGAGGTTGGCCTTGCAGGGCGAAGTATACTACCAGCCTCAAGTGGTTTGGCTAACTGTTGACTTACAGAACGTAAACGCCCAACGTTCCTTCGTAGTTTCGTCCTCTGATCTTTCCACTGGTCTTCAGCACTCAGACTTTCACCTGCTGGGACATCAGTGTCCGGTGGACACAACAAAGGTAAACAGTTTAGCCCAGGTGCAACTGGGCTTCTCACAACGGTTGGACTTCGTGTCAGTAAGTTTGCACGGGTAGAGAAGGACGACTGAGCCGAAAACTGAAGGCTCTTCGCGCTAGGTTGTTGGGCAAAACACACGGAGCTGTTCGCAACGAAACGCTGAGGACTACAAGTCGGCTTTACTCTTTCTGGCTGTATCTGATTTCGGCATTTTTCACATACAGTTTGGACGAAATCGTGTTGGATCTCGCGAAGGCGATGAAAATGCTCCACTGATAATCCAACACATGAAATATGGTATTTAACTTGACAAAATGCACACGTGAGGGCATTTCCACGGTATCCGACTAGTTTGGAGCAAATACCACAGGATGACTGCTTCGGCATTGCGAATAATCCGAAAACAAGATGGCGGCCAATTGACGAAGAAAGTGGCGATAGCAAGATCGCCGAAACCAAACGATGAAATACAAGTATTGCTGGTCGGAAATTTCAGAATCGGAAATGAAACTGAATTGTAGCTCAATTTCCACGAAATACTTCCAATGAACGCAGAAAGTTAACACAAAGTGATCTTGTCAACACAGCCAGAAATAACCGACCGGAGGACGCTATTCGCAGTTATCATTTGTGAGTAGCATGGATGTATCTAAACTAAAGTAATATAACGCATCTGCGAAATGAAGCAAAACACGTGCTAGTGTTGAATTTCCTTTTTATTTCTTAAGCAATTGCTAAACTATAACAGCTCTCCATACTAGCTTTTTTGCTCACATCCCATCATTTACCTTGTATTTGCCAATGAGGAACGAATGATCAACACAATAGGATTGGATAGTCCGTCGGGACGCGGCGATATTTCAACAGTATTTTTACAATGCGTTGGATACCCTGTTACCTGAGCTTTGTGACTGTTACTTTCTCTGTGACAACATTATAAGGCGGGAATGTCTGATTCCGTATAGTCAGAATCCATCATATTTAAGACTAGGGCCATTGAGTATTCCTTGTTTGCGTAACGGAAAGGAGCTGACGTGAGCTGGCGGAAGGCAGTGTGCGAACTAAAGAGGCACAATAGCTGGGAGAAGTCATTCCCAAATTGTAAGGTTGCCACAGAGAAAGCCGCGGTCGCCAACCTAGGTAACAGTGTATCCGATGCAAAGGAACTTAGTTGCTGTACGGTAACGGTGTCGGTGAAATGGAGTTCCTATTTTTCGCCGTCAATTAGGTGTCAGAAAAACATCGAACTACACGATGCCGGACGGTGGTTACTTGTATGGACGATTTCGATTTGCTAAAATAAGCCGCGTGGCACGGTTTCCTCATCTGGCCTTGCAGTCATCATTGTGTCCACAAGACATGACCCGAAGGGGCCCGCATGTTTTGCACTCTTTAGAAGTGAAGAACGGAATATTGCAAGCCTATGATGTGGGAGACGATTAGAAGCACATCAACAGGTTGTCTAATGTGAATTCCAAAATCTAACGCAGTCGAATAGCGGTAATTATGTCTCCAGTACTAAAATGACCACACGGTGGGGCTCGATGAATAGATCTGACAGAAAGTGTCGTAGACTGGCCGCTGGATTGAGGTCCGAAAGACCAAGGATAACACTTACAAGACATTTTCTGCATTTAAGGCAGAGTAGGAGTTTGAGGTCCGTACCAGTGCCTTCGGCCGATACCTAGATTGTTGGTTGATAACATGAACGAAGTTTCACGCCGTTGCAGAGTCAATGAACACATCGGAGAATAAAAGGCGACAGAAATCGTTTTTCATGCAGCTGCTTATTTTCCAGAGAGAAATTCGGACACCGGTGTCTTTGTTGACGCGAATTTCAATCGCATTTGCGCAAGAACTCGGTGCCGTTCACCACGTAGCAGCTGTGCAAATTTTACTGTGACGAACAATCATGACCAAAATGTGCACCTTATCGGACCTATGACAAACGACGGGTTGATTGCTTTTTGCGTGTTACGTGCTAGTTGCCCCAAGCAATGATGAGCACAGTGACTGCGACAGCGCTAAATGCCGAACGGTGTTTATTGATTTGTGACAATACCCGTGTAATGCAGGCTTGGAAACTGTTTTCCAAGAGGAACGCTGCCGATCTGAGAGGATGTTAAGAATAATACCTGAATTTACGGCGCTGAAACATATTGAGGGAATCTGGAGTGTTGTCAGAAGTCATGTGAAGCAAAAGATGAGGAGCATTTATGCGGAAATGCTCCGAGGGAACACTGATGGTGCAATCAGCAAAACCGAGTGGCGCGTGTGTTACTTTAGCAGGTTGGGTCAGCGGCAGGTGCATGTGTCACACGATATTACTGCGAGAAAATGGTGCAGCACGTAAAGAGTTAGTTGCGGAAGTGTAGCTCACCTGGCAGATTCGTATGCTTTACCTTTGGTATCAAATTTTTGTTTATTAATGAGACCGGCCTCTTTTTACCTCATCGCCAGATGGGTTAGTGGTGCAACACATGCTCTGCTCGGTTGGCAAGTATTGTACAACGTATAAGAACATACCTGTTTTCGTTTCGGTGAAGTGAAACGACTATGTAAGAATTACAGGTCTGATAACTCAGTCGATGATAATTCGTTGGGCCTGAAGTGAGTTCATATCTTTATGGTGTTGTTCTTTGCTGTATATTTACGCTGTGTAATTGTATAGGGTCAAATGCGAGCTGATCAGGCGAACAAGGTTTAACAGGCGTAATCGCAATACGTTCACAGTAATCGTTTACCTTGGAAACGGTATCCATTTTGATTCTACTTACAACTACTCTACCCTACTTGTGCTCGGAACGGTTGCCGCTCAGGGCAGCTAGTGCAGCGAAGTTCTCCTTGGTAACACGCAGCTTAAGAGAAAAAATGCTAAAATTTTGGGTTGCTTCCTTTACGCGGGCATACCAAAGATGACTTTTACGAACTTTGCGGTTACCCATGCTAATCGGCAAATTCAATAATCGGAAGGTTGGGATGCCTGCTAACAGCTTGTTGCTGCTTCTCAACATCTTACGCCAGAAGACCTATGCCAAAATGATTACACTCCATTCACAACATTGCTGAACTGTAATGTTTCGTAACAAAGATATTACACTGAATATACCAAAGGCTAGGACGAACGTCCGCTCTAATTTCTTCCTGGCCAGATATGGCTATCGGTGGAATATACTACCAGTAGCACTCAGGGCATCTGAGAAGGTGACAACATTTAGAAGCAGACTCGCTAATTACCTTGATCTAACTACTCTAAGCTCCATATTCACGTGGGAGATATCCCTAGATGAGCTACTTCAAGAGGGGCCCAAAACCTATAAGCATCAATGTTTTCATAACTAGGCTTTGACATCAATCATCCGCCAGAATGGTAATACATGAAAAGTATAGTCCAAATACTCCACCTATGCATATAACCTATTTAAGAGCATTGATTCTTCTGTACAAATTGATCTGTTTCGCTATAGACACAGTTACTCTCATCAAGAGTAATATAAGAATTAGTGTTATTATTAAATGTGCGTTACTTTGTGTGTTCTCTTAGGAAACATTTTGAACTTATCCGTGTCTTCTTAGGTGAAGTATGCTTCCACAATGTGCAGTCCGGTCTTCCCTTCATTATATCTGCCACGGGAACACAGGTATAAGCAAACAATTGCGAGTATTTGGCTTCACCTCAACTCAACCTGAAGTGGAGAAGTGGCGCACTTACACTAGTAATAACGCAGGTAACCTTGTCTGTTTCTGTTCGAAATACAGGGGCAAGTTCCTGCAGCATTTTATGGTGGCTGATAGCGATAACCTTCACAAATAAGATATAAGTAAATACTATTAAAAACACAGATGCAAAATTCCTCTTAAGTAGTTAGTCCCAATGGGACTCATTGTCGGAATATCGTCAATAAACGTCTTGCAGAATATGATGAGGTTGTCACATTTTGCTTTCCAATCTAACCCACGTATCGAAGCTCCACAGACTGACCGATCTAAGATT
The DNA here is from genome assembly GCA_944474145.2 of Dicrocoelium dendriticum. Taxonomy (NCBI): domain Eukaryota; kingdom Metazoa; phylum Platyhelminthes; class Trematoda; order Plagiorchiida; family Dicrocoeliidae; genus Dicrocoelium; species Dicrocoelium dendriticum. Next base: position 54,411,796 of record OX104061.1, read on the forward strand.
GTTCTCCACAGAGTCAAGAGTTCCTCCCCCACTTTTTTATTAGCACATCTATTAGTCTGGCGGTTTCGATTGTTTAAGCAATTAATATCTGGGTATTCGCTAGTAAAACTTTGGAACGATCTCGAGCTTATACAAATCGATCTGATGCGCGATATCTCGCGAAGGTACAGCTACGGCAGAGTTGCTTAATACAGTTCTGTATTCATGCACATTCCCCGGCGGTCACAACACACATCCGTTATGTTCTAAGGTCCGTGTCCATAGGTCCATCAATGTTTGACCAAGGTATACGAGCGCCGTCGCTGCAGTTAATTTTATACACACAATTCGTCGTCCTACCGGTGGGATGTGGCTTCTTCAGGCGCACCGGCGATGAATGCATTGCTAAGTCACGCTGGAAGAACATGCTTATACCCTACTTGTTTTGTAAACACTGAATTGCTTCCGAAGTTCCTTCTTTGTAAGGAATTCCTACCGTTCCAACCAACCGCGTTGTGGAATTGCCTGTGGGTATAGTAATTATTATGAAGGACATTTCACTCTACGTCGCGGATAACCACTTTAGTAGTTTGCTCAACGCTTCTTTCCTAGCGGTCTTTCTATCTTCTTTCGGTGTGCAGAGGGTCTGTGGATTGTGGAACAGCGATGAAGATATTCCTGCGTAAACGTGCATTGGATGACTTGAAGCATAACGCTGTATCCTATCGGTATCTGTTGGCTTACGGTCGATTTAAAAATCGCAGTGTGAAGGCAAAGACTAGCAAATGCACGCATTTCTTAACGTCTCATCAGTTCCTTTAACAATAATTGGCAATACTATTTATTCCGTGAAGAGTGCGACCAACTATACATGCAGACAAACAAAGAGATAAAAACACGAAATACGAGACAGGGTTATCACCGCCATCTCCCGGGCAGCATAATGCTCACCGATAATTGTTTCTGAATACCAAGCAGCGGCTTAATCCGGATAATTGCAATCGTCTCTGTGAAACGGAGGAGACGAGAATTGGTGTGCTGTAATGGGAATGTGAACGCCGAAGTGGCCTCGACTCACTTACCTTTGGTCAATAAGTGTTAGCTAATCGAGGAGCCTGGTGGCGTACGCAGACAAGCAGCTTAACTCTGACCAGTTTTCTGTGCCGTCGAACCTTGAACCTACTTAGGTACATGCTCCTTCATTCGAAAACTCAATGTTCTATCAGTCATGCCTATGTAACTGGCGTCGCAGTCACAAATGAATTGGTAAAAGCAATGCAATTTGCCCCGACATGCAGAGACGACTTTACGAAAGGAACTGAGTTTTCTGGTTTCGTTAAATAAAAGGACTTTGGCAACGAAGTAATTTGTCTGCAGTTCACAGATCAGACTCCTTGTGGTCCTCAACGAGGAGGCTACGCCTTTGAATGGCAGTTCACGGTTTACAGGCTTCTTCTGTACCGTATGCACTAAGTCCCTTGGTAGTACTTGACTATGTTTTCCAATGAACCTTCGGGAGTAGCCGTTTTCAGTGAGCGTGTTAGTAATCAACTGCAGTTCATCTGCCAGGCAATTAGCGGAGCGGATTCGTCTGGCATGGCTAATCAGGGTTCTTAAGAGCGTCCGCTTGTATCGCACTGGTGTAAAGCTAATTAAATGCAGATACTGCCCGGACTACGTTGATTTCTTATAGACAGACCTTTAATCTGCCGTTTTCCTCTGCGGCTGATGAGGATATCTAAGTACCGGAGGCAGTTTTGCTTCTCTACCTCACAGGAGACCCGTATGTTGGCATGCGCAAAATTGAGTTGCGTTACCAACTGCTCCAGCTAATCCTCCGATGAGCAAATTGCCAAAATATCATCCAAGCAACCTTTGTAGTATGTCAGTTAAGATATTTCTCCAGACATGCCTAGTACTACCATTAACATAAAGAAATCAGCAAGCATCGGGTCTAATGGACTACTCATCGTTACTCCATCCATCTGACAGTAAGATGTGTTACTGAAGGGAAAGTTCGCATTCTCCGTACACAACAACGATTCCCTTAGTAGCTACACTGGCATCGGTAGATGACACCGAGAACTTTCCGCTAGTTCATAAATGTAATCAACATTTTGGTGCAGGGGAATATTGGTAAACAGCGATTCCACATCTAACGAGCATATGACATTTTCGGATAATTAAGTATGTCGAGGTCGTCTATAAGATCGAAAGACTCATTGAAGCTGTGTAGGTTGATCCACTGACGCAGCGCAGAAAGCAATTTCACCAGCCAGAAATCCAGTTTAGTTGAGGCGCGTTCACCATCGTTCTGAGTGGCCCCTCGCTCTTAGGTAAATTCGGTAACCCGTATACCTGAGGGTAGTGAAGACAGTTGGCTTCAGTCTTACACGTATCACTGTTAATCACATGATACAGATGAAGCACATTAAAGTGACTATTTATGCCAGACTCGACCATAACCACATCTTATTAAGTCGCTTGAATTTAATTGTGTTCTCCAGTATGATTGACACCTTTTTTTCTGTATTCATCCTTATTCATGGGTACTAGACCTGAAACGTTAGGTGGCTTCGTTGCAATCACATCCTCGGCACAAAGTTCGCGTAACGCCTGTAAATGCTGTTTTGTAAGCGCACACTTTTCTTTTACTGGCATAGGTTTAACCTCATAAGCAATAGCTGTTAGCTTATTTCTAAAACATATGAGCTTATCAGAAATGGCTGGTTGCAGATCTTTCACCTGATTAAAAAAGTTTTGAAACCGCGTTTCATTAAGAAGCTAATTTAACCGTCTAGGATTAAATTTGTAGTCTATGCCAGATAATAATGCTTCAAGTTGTAAGATTAATCTTCTCGCATTCTTTACCATGATGACCATAAGAATCCCTGGATTTATCTGCAAACGGTGCCTGTAAATCTTGTGAGGCGATGCATGCAATCATTAACATAACACTTGTTACTTTTTTCCCTGGAAGAAGCATAAGTTTGTTTGATGTGGTACATCAAAACGAATTGTATTCATTTGCTTTTGAGCATCCAGTGCGAGGTGGCATGCGCTGGGTATGCATATTGGATTGCAAATTGGCGCTAGGCACTCGTCTACCATAGGTAAGCTTGGAATCTGTTAACAACAATGCGTAGCATCATTAACAATCGCATTATGAATTAAAAAAAACGGACGATTCAGACAATGATATGGTATGCTCCACGCTAAAGTTATTCTTACAAATAATAACGATATGACAATATGAGTAGACTTATTCAAATTGGTTTAAAAATGTCAAGGTACAGGCTGTGCTGGCAGGCTTCGGTCGTGGTGTAAATGCGGCTAATCGCTTTGCACACCGGTGTCAGTTGGCTTGATTGAATATACTATTGTCATGAATAACGTTTTGTAAATAATGCCAACAATATTTTTACCTTGTCTATGTCGGTTTGCACATACAAAAACGCGAAATTTTATTTTGTCTGTTATATGGTGAAATTTAATTTGGTGTGACCAGATTGGGAAGAAAACATCGTTGCTCCTATAAGGTTGCCGAAAACTCATGTAAAAACGGTGTGTTGTTATACTTGGTTTAAAAAACTTCGTGTAATTTAAAAATAAAATAAAAGATTACTTTTCAATAAATGACCATATGCAACTGCTACAGCAAGTGTTGAACTGTGGTTATTCTAGATGTAACTAGCCAAATTTTTAACTTACCGTTATAACTGAAAAGTTTCGTCGCAGTAAGGGTCATCTGGATGTTCAGTACATTCAGGAAGTTACCAGTGGAACATTTAATCCCATTAGGACCCTGTATGACGCGCACCCGCCGAATCTGTCAGCACATGAATCCATTCCTAGCCTTAGTTAGTTCTTTAGGAAAAGTTCATGATGGTATGGTGTTGAGGTCTATTACGTTTTTATGAACGCTTCAATCCTTTCACGAAGTAGATGTCTTTGTTTCCATAATTGCTCAAATGTTAATTTGCCATAAAATTTTCGCCTTCGCTTCTGGCTTTCAAATTGTTTCGGAAAATTCACACCTGATAGTAATGCAAGGAAATGCATGGAATCTCCCTCGCTTTATGCGCTTCAATAAGTGTATTACGTCTCCGTTACCCAGGTTCGCTGAATTCCAAAGGACTACTTGATTATACAGTGACTAAACCCGAAACTATTGGAATAATAGGCACTTTGTATAACAAGCGATGTTAAGCTCCTAACATGCAAACTGTACACCAGACCATTGACAGAATACTGCGCTCTAAATTTAGTAACATACTAAAATGTGACACTATAGGAATCGCAGCAACAGGATAGTCGATTATAAAACAAATCGCGGGCAGCATCACTGTGCACACTCATAATAATGGATGTCAATTGTTAAAAAGGGAAACGCTGTGGCGTCATTGAGTAAGGCTAAATTTATGACTGTTCTTCAGAATTGTCAATCGATGGGCATGCATTTATTACTACTAATGAGCGTTCCAAGTTCGTTCCCTTTATGCCCTAAGAAACAAAGACTATGTGACAAAATGCATCATTTCCACACACGTCTGGGGTACAACGGCTTTACACATCAATATCCAACGTTATGAAATTGCTTGCCTCAGACCATATTTTCGAAAAATTAAGATGCAACTAAGAGAGTACTTTACTGTTAATAAGGTTAAGAAACTGTTTGTTGTCAGTTGCTAAGACGAGTTTTTGGGCGGAATCCACAATACAAAGCAAAGATAAAAATCGTGAGTATTGCTTGCCGACACAACGTGAAAAATAATGATCCATTATCATGAGTTTTTCTTGCTAGCCATCAGTCAAACACTTGTCAAACTAATGTAGATGCTGTTAAGCTGCGCAACGCCGATTTTTCCTCCGAGTGGATGTTTGTCCGGATCGATATTAAAGCGCTCACAGCCTATTAAATAAAAAAAGTATAGTTACCTCCGTCAGCGATGCTATTAATTCTGGTCTACACAGCAAATAATAATGAATATACATACTGTGCATACTGGTTTGGCAAACGCTGGTAACCGGACGCGTCGTAGAAATTAATCCATGTGCCTAATGCCTCCGCATGCTTCGCCAGATTGCAAAAACTAAAGACCTCACGGTCCACACAGCATTTGAAAAAGTTCTTTGTTAAAACTTGACGTGCTACAAGACGATTCTGAGCTTGCATTCTTTAGCATATGAGCAACTTGAGCACACACTGGTCTTCATTGGCTTCTGTATATAGTGTACTATCCCCTACTCGTAAGGTAAACCGCCGATTGGATATTTATGTGATAAACTGACGGCGATATTGCAGATTGCGACAGCTGGAATAAAGACTAAGCTAGCAGCAGCAAATCCCGATTACTTTGTCTACATTGTCTACATTCTTTCAAATCAAACTTACAATTAGCAGCGTAGATTTAGCTACTCTAATTTGTATAACTAACGTATAGGTAGGCAGTCCAAATCTGCCAACCTCAGATATTCTGAACTTGGATAGATAGGGTTTCTAGAACCTGTCTATCGTACTTGAGAGATAAATTGCAAAAAGCTTGAAAGCGGGCAATGAATGTGCAACTGCAAATATTTCAAAAATGAAATAAAGGTTAACCTCTGCAACTTCCCGAACGAGACATATAAATGATGTGATAACCACTGCGTATCAAATATTTTCGACAACCTTATTTCCTGTGAATTAATTCAGGCCCTTTTAAAATTTGTGTACAAAAGGAAAGGACGCATAAATTAATGAAGCTGATAGCCTCTAACGTGCCTTAGTCAAAATCGAAACATACCATGCACAATGGATTCTAATTTTTTCTAAGCGGTGGTAATTAAGGCTAAACGGTCAACTTTAGCTCGCACAGTCCGCTAACCAAACGCAGGTCACTATGGAAAACCAAGGCTGATACAGGAAACAACTCAATCTCATGACTAAATGGAGACACCCCTATTGTCAGCGCACCGTCTTCGTGATCCGTCAGGTAATAATTTGTTTACATGCGCGTCGACTAAAGAGGTAAAATGTAGAATGAAAACCTCAAGCAAATGGAGGAAAATGCGTTCTATCCGCGTTGTTCTTGAAATCTAGTTTTTCGACGAGTTGGAAACCAAAAATGATGATTTGGCGGATGGGCTCTACATCCGCGAAACTCACCCACTAAACTATGCTATTGTTTAGCAACGTCAAGTGTAACTATCTCCTCAAATTATAAATGTTGTTGCAAATTGTTTAAAGTCATATGCCATCCAATTGAAGGGGCAAATTGTGTTCGGAAGTTGCCACATTTTATGCATCGAGATATCATGATACATACATATGAATACACTGAAAACTGGCCATCATTTTTATTTTAAAACCAGCGACAGTTTATCAAAAGCTCATCTGGTTGAATTGTTATAAACGAAAGTATTGTGACATTAAACATTTTGAGAAAGGAAAAGCAATCCGCTGCAAGCTACTTATACAGTTTTTGTTATGGATCAACTAAAAATGCATCTAGTAGCTTTGTTACCCGAACTCATCAATTGCGCTGAATATGCGCAGAAATGTTGCTGTTTACAAATACATTCTGTCATCCGTAGTTTGCAAATGTTGTTATACATACACATCCCGCCTTCTCGGCAACATCGCCAAACATTAATTTTCTGTATCCTCCTAATGGCAACCCAGACTAGTTTGAACCATCAGAGTACGGACGCTAAGATCAATTTAGGTGCTATCATTTTTGATCAACTCCCGACCTGAATAAGACATCGGTTCAATTATTTAATTCCATTCTGACCTACATCTCGAAAGTTTCAACGACCCAGAGGTAAAAGTTTTAGGCTAATTCCGGTTTCTGCCTACACCTTAGGCCTTTTAAAATTGTTAAGTATCTTCCGTATATCTCCTACAAATACTCACATTAGAAATGTAGCATAATCTGGCCAATGATTAAAAACTATCCTTTAAATAGATATTAACCTCATGTGCTGCTGAATTGAGAAGTTAACATGCATGGCCTGGAAACCGTATGAATATTGGCGAACAATTCAAGACCAAGCTGCAAAAGCTCATCATTTACTCACGGCTATTTAACCATAAAACGTCTCCAAGGCTTTTTCTGTCAACAAACAAGCTAGCCATCATGAACATTTTACTTGCCAACCAGTCGAAACTTTTGCCGTCAGGCGACGGATCTAAAGCTGCAGCCATGACAACGTTTGGCCTATTCGATTAGTTAGAAAGCCGTTTGCATTCAGCAACGCTGCACAATCTTTGCAGTGTTTCAATCATGAGGTAACACAATGTTTTCAAAAGCGTTGATCCATGCATAGTTAACATTCATATCGCGAAACTGACAAGCGACACATGGATGTTCTTGATCACAAGATATGCGCCGCTAGGTTAGACGCTCTGACAGACCAAATGCATACGGTAATTAAAAATCCTGCCCCTAGATACTTCAAACAGCTTTGTGGATTTTTTCTACATAGCCAAAAATTAACTGTGCGTTATTCTCTACTGCTCGAGCTGTATACAATCAATAACGGATTTCTCCGCTGTAAACAGAGCAAAATTGTTTTTTCAGTAGACAAAAATCCTATCTTCAACATATCTCTTTTCGCTCAGCCAGATCCAGTTTCAGCACTTTCCCTAAGGACTGACACAGCAGACAACTCTTTCGGTATAGAACCTCAGCCAAAGCCGGGTACCTCCAGTTTTCATTTCGAAACTCGACCAACCTACCGAATCGCGTTGAAGTACCTATGGTGGGGGCTACTAGGAGCATACCTAGGTATCTGACAACTGTGTAGTTATTTCAATTTCCACTTTTCACAATCTTCACTCATCTCTGCTCTTTTATCTACCCACTCAATGGTGCGAAAAATAATTGCTCGCCACTTAAAACTAGACACTTGGTCTACGTGTCTGCAGTGATTCTAAGCCCGTTTCGGATCAGTTTCACGAATCCATCAGTTCAGCTTAGCACATGGAACTAATTTTGACCTAACGGCCACCGCTGCAGGCAAACAATTTAATACCGACTAGGACAAGTTTCTACGCAGCGCCTTTTCAAAGATTTCCAAGCTTCCCGTAAGTCCATCGAAAAATGTGGATAACTATTTAAAGCACTATATAACCCTTCTCATCTGGGATATCTCAGCTCTAAAATCTCATGATTGAACTTTCCGTCTGGCCTTACATCTACCGCGATGTAAGTATTTCGGCTCGCGTGTGTATATATTGTCAGCAAGCCTAGGTATTCAGAAACATCAAGAGCCTACTCGGCGTCTTTAGAGCTATTGACTCTGGCTTAACTCACATTCTCGTCAAATGATCAAGGCCTTCCCACAATATATAAGCTTTGCATTTCACCTTAATTTTGCCGACAGATTTACTCGTGGGTAATGGCGATTCCGATGCTCGACGGCTCATGTGAGACAGTTGCCCACGGTTTCATAGAACGGTGAGTAGCTCAATACAACTATCACACGATAGTAATGACTTATTGTGGATCACACTTTAAAGTTAATTCGTTAAGTTTCTAATCTTATCTAGTTACCAGCACAGGCGAATCACCGCATACCACCCTGCATCAACCATGATTACAGAAAATTTTCATAAACAACAACGAATCATTGAACGCCCTTCCTAACACATCATGAAACGAAACATTGCTGCTGGTAATCGTTAGCATAAAGAACACGTTAAAAGTGGATTTGTTTGTAACTCCTTCTTCGTCAGTATTTTGCCGCACACAGCATTTACTTGGTGAATTGTCTAAACAAAAGCAACCATCGCTTTTGCTATCTCGAATACGCAACTCCTTTACATCAGCACATGCAACAAATCCAGCCTGTGCTACTCAGAACACAGTGCGTGAGTATCAATGTGAACGAATGCTTCACTAAATGCACCCAAATTTTCGTTCGCCCTGGCAGCATACGTCGGCCAAGTCAGCCTCTTCATTCTGACCTGTACAGTGTACGAAGCAGAAGGAATAATAATTTGCCTTTGACAACAAAGTAAAAATATCTTAAATGCTGGCCGACCGAAGCCTGTAATTATAGACAAATCTGACTACAGTTCAAAAGACACCATCCCAAACTTCGCCCAATAGGCCAGCGGTACAGTCTCCGCGACAGCAGAACATACAACCCTATCCAACTCCAATCTTATTCGACCATCTTTCAAACGACTTGGTAGGGTAGTCAAGCTTCTAGTTCTTTTAAACTTGGAGCGTACCACACAAGTGTCCATGCTCCTACAAACGTTTTCCAACAAATGTATACATTGCGCGTTTATGTTCTCGCAAATTTTGGTAAGGTTGCTACAAATAAAGCAAAATATATGCGGCAAATTGTATAAATCTGTTAAATGCGCGTAGAGGAAAGAAAATAGATCATGTTTCCCAAGAAAACTTAGTTTAGTTCTAACACCTGGTGATTTCAAATATTTTGTCATCAACTACGAAAATGACGATGGTCTAGTGTAGTCCGCCTTTCCATCTTTAAGCGTAAGCGTCAGCCTAGTGAAAGATTTTCGGAAGTTATCTTTTGCTGTAACATTGTAACACTACACTCTTCACATACACAAAAGCGGGTACATTACATATATAATTTTGTTGAGAACAAAATAGAATCTAATAATACTTTTAACAATGTAATTACAAAGTAATTAGGAAAGGTAGTGGTTTCTTGATATCCTTGTACTATATATTTAGCTAACAGAAAACGGAATGGGAAATATAATACAAGTAAAATAATGAACATCGTTTTATTTGCTCTTCATTTGTAGAAATAAGATGACCTAGTATATGTGGGATTGAACGGCTGTAGATCGAAAAGTGTGGAACTCATCCAAATTCCTGTTAGTCTACCCATCGAACGGCTAGCGAACGTTCATCAAAAGTCGGCGACGCAGTTTATACATAAATTTCATTAGCTGGACACGAAGTTCTCAAATCGGGTTTGCGGTCATTATGAGATGTTCCTATTCGGTTTTCCAATGTGTACAAGCACCTATAGTAGAACTGCCTCATTTATAAATTTCAATGAATTTCGGCAGCTTTATCAAAACATTGATTTGTTTGAACATCATTGACATATGTCAAGAAAAGTTTAGATCTTATGGTGGTTTCCTAAGCTCCAGTTGCATTTGAACAGCCAAGAAAATATGAACGACAGCCAATTATCTGGGCTTTATATGCATTTGCTCAATAAATCAAACTACCCGACAATAGCGAAAGAGTTTAGTAATTGCTAACCGGCTGTGGCTTCATCATCTAGTTTTTTCTCATACTTTGAAAATTTCCTCGCTGTTATGGGTCCAACTACCCACCCATGTTATGGATGATTGATTTTTTAATATGTTCTGGCGTCTAAACGATGTAAGTACAGTGGCTAGGTTTTCACTACTTGCATCATTATCATATCCGCTCCCATTATCATTTGTGGCTCTTTAACCACAACTTTTAATGAAGTGTTTTCTTATCCATAATTATATATGAGTTTATATCACAGGGAGTTTAAATAGGAGATAATAGTTATTATGTGAAACAATTATTCTATGAAAATATCTCGAATCCTGGTGCTTGCATCTGTACTTAAATGAAGATCAACGGAATTTTTGAAACTCTCGAAGTTTAGATTTACTCTCGATTCGGCTTAAATTTGCTACCCAGTTATACGAATTCAACAACTGGGCTTTGTGATATAGGCTGTTGGACGTTTTAAGCTACCTATGCATTAAATATATAGAATCAACAATTGAATGTATATCGGGTATCATTTAAATCTTTGTATGAACGACCAGATAATTATTTCCCTTCGGGTGCTAAGCAAGCATCAATTTTCACTTCATACCCAATAAAATATCGTAAAAGGAAATGAGTAGGCCGTTTTATTTAACTTGCATGCACAAAACAGAATTGTGAAATGAAGCTCACTAGCACAAACGACAAAGCTTTTAACGAAACGCGCCACCAAAACATGTGAACATCTGTTCCAAATTGAAATGTTTGAGGAAGATCACATAAAGCTTAAACATGGTACCATGAACGTATGTACTTTAACGAAATAAGCTAAGTGTTCTTGAATACGGCTTCTTATGTCATGGTACTGTAAGCGCAATCAGAAAGAAATTTCAGCTAAGGATTGTTTCAAATAGTAAACGAACTGAAAACAGTGTCCTGAATGAATTTTACATCCTAACATTAGCAGATTAAGCAAAACACAAAATTCCATAAATTTAGCTTGACTAATTCACTACAGACTTGAAATAACATTACCATCGATGATTGCTTAGTTCTTTAGTGTTCCAAGTAGGTAGCCAAATTAAACTGCTCATCACGGAAAATGAGCTGAGTGTTCTATATTGTAGTGTAAGTCCAATACATCTGGCGCGCAGTTTTCTGTTTGCAAACAAAGTGGTATTTAACTGCAAAGGGAATTTCTTCATGAGAAATACTGCTCATCTGGCACTTCATTAATTATCTAAGGCAACTACGTTAAGAATGGGCTTAATAATATGGTAATAAAATACAACCAAACCTCCTTAAGTATATGGATGATCATGCATGTCAAAACGGTTGGCCTGCCGAACTACCTCTACTTGGTGTCAGCTTGGTGTGCAGGTGTACCCCGTTCCAGCACAGTTTCAGCAACAATATGCCACCTCGGTGGGGATTATTAGGACCTTGTTTGGTGATCTACCATACAAATACTCATGTACTGTAAATTCAGTCAGCGCCTCCCAAGGGGTGCGATTCCCTAAATTTGCCCCGCTGACTTGCAGGTAGGTTATTTAGCCAAAATCGCGGGGTAGAGTCCCATAAGTCAACTCCCTAATTCATTTTGGGCAACGGGGTAGTATCACGACATCTCACAAAAATACGGACTGTATTACAATGTGCTCATAATTAGCGGTTTCTTCTACTCAAATACAAACGAATTTATAACTCGACAATTGTTTGTTTACTAACAATCCTCACTTTCTGTTATCTGATTCATGTGTTCCACAATCTGGCTGCGATTCCGGTTCCGCTGTGTACCACGGAGTTCAACCTAAGACCATCCTTCGTCCCTGATCCTCGTTCCATTTGGCGCACTTCAGCGTTCTGACACTCATGCAGCTTGGACAGCCAGCCGGTCTAGCGCGTACCCTAGAGTGCTTAGACATGGATGTCTGCGATCTTTCAGAAGCTTGGTTGAATGATCCTAGCAATATGCATACATTGATATCCCCCAGTGACCACGAAGCCAGATATCACCTACGTCATTCTGGAGATCCAGTAGCAGCCTCAGGGCGTTTGGCTGGTGTATGTGTAGTACTAAGTGGCAAGGCTGAGGCCGCACTACTGGACTCGTTCCCAATTAACAGCTGACTGTGTGCTGTTTGGCTGCGAGGTTCATGAAGAATCAACAAGTATCGCGAAGAGAGACGCAACTTGTTTGTACAATCCGTTTATGCTCCAACTGACGGCAGTAACGACAGTGAAAGACGAATTCTACCGAGGTCTACATCAGCACTTGTATTACCCTGAATGTAGGATGTCGTTGTCCATGCTGGGAAATTTAATGCGCGGTTTGGCCGCCTGTTATCATACGAACGCCACCTTGATGGTCATAACTCGCTCGATAAGAACCGCTCTGAAAACGGAAGAAAGCCTCACACATTGTGCGAATAAAACAATTAGTTTCACACGAGCACTAACTTCAGGCGTACGAAGAAGCGTTCCGGAACGTGACGTCCTTCTCCGCCAACACAACACTGAACTCAAATTTATCATATTACAATTGCTTCAGATTGCGCGGCAGCGTACTAGACTGCAAATCCCTTTGGTCCACCTTCGTTGACTCAGATCATGCAATTGTCTGCGCGAACATCTGTATGTGTTTTGGGGTGTCCCGAAACAGGAAGCACCAAAGATTAAGGAAAACAGACTAACGGATTTCTCTATCCAGGCAAGCTATCAGTCTTCACTGGCATACGCACTCAGTTGCAATCCACCGCAAGACATGGAGCAACACTGGATTTGTCGCCGGAAAGCGCAGACCATTTCCGGACAATCAAGCTGCGGCCTAACTCAACGCCCACTAAATACTTGGATCGCTGCTCGTTCTCTGGAACTGTTCTAACGCCACAAAGCTATTCCGGTAGAATCAACTTGCTACGAACGGTGCTGTTCTGTAAACCGGATGCTCACGCAAAGCCTACGAAAGGATCGCAAAACGGTGGTCTGAGGCTACTTTAGATGGAGACCGCTGCCCTCTCTGGCAACATTCGCAGGCTTTTCCAACTTATTCGGTCGAATGGCCTCAGGATTTCTGATGTCAGTGTGATCAATTGCTAGTTGGATAAGTATCCGATCACCAACCAACAGAAGCATATGGATTGCTGGGCCGAGCACTTCCACTCACAGTTCAACTGGCCACCACCATCCATCAGTACATGCAGCACCAATTTTGTCTACCCTCGCTCGTCCCAATGAATCCACCCAGTGAAGCAGTACGCGACCTAGTGATTCGTCCCTTGAAGCGGTTCACGGTTGCCTGCTCAGACGGACTTCATCTGGAGTTTAACAAGTACAGCGGTGGGGCGAACATTACCCAACTGACTGGCCTGTTCACGAAAATTTGGTATGAAGAGAAGTTGCCTTCCAATTAAGTATGGTCAGTTATTGTCCCGTTTTTCAAGAAAGGCGCTCGCACTTCATTTGGAAAAATGGCGGGAGCACTCTTAATTCGGTTGCCTCAAAACTATTAGCATCTACTCTGCTTCGCAGACTATCCCCAGTACGTGATTTATACAACCGTGATAGAAAAGCTGGTTTTCGTCCCAACCGCGGATGCGCGGATCAAATCTTTACGCTCCACTAGCTCCTCGAACATCGCCACATTTATCATAGGCACACTGTAGTTGCAATCCTGGACTAACGTGCCGCATTTAACTGTGTTGTCCGACCTGCTTTATGGCGTTTCTTGCTAAAGAAGCGGGTGCCCGAAAAACATACTGCCATCTTACGAGCACTTTTCCTTCATACATCCGACAGAGTGAGGTTTTATGGCAAGCTTTCCTCGCAATCCGCTGTCAACAGCAGTGTGCGACAGGGCTGCCTTTTTCCCCCATTCCTCTTCCACTTGGCAATCGAAGACGTTCTGTTGAATTTTCTAGAACTTTCCAACATTTTCGCATAAAGCTTCTACTGTGTGAGCGCGACCGACTTAGATTATTCGGATGATATCGGCTTACTTGTTGACAATCCTTAGTTTTTGCAACTCATACTGGAGCGTTTGGCAGTTAAAGAATCTAACCATGGTATGAACTTTGCCCCATCGAAATGTAAAGTACTGCTCAACGATTGGTTTTCACCTGCTCCCGTGCTCACCCTCGAAGGCGCGTCACTTGAAAAGGTAGTTCGTTTTGTGTACCTTGGGAGCTGTGTTCCTGCTGACGGTACTACCAACAAAGAAGTTTCTCATCGAATCGCTAAATCGCGGTCAGCATTTGTCAATCTGAGTCACTTGTGGCGTCGTCGCGACGTCCCATTCGCGCTACAGGGCCGCATTTAAATCACATCAGTGCGACCAATGTTGTTGCATGGGAGCGAGTCCTGGTCGATTCGCGTTGAAGACATGTGTCGTCTTTCTGTCGTTGATAACGGTTGCTTAAGGAGGATTGCTGGTGTTTGTTGTCGACATCCAATTAATAGTAATGACGTTCTATGTCGCACTTTGGGGAATGAGAGCATTCCCTTTGACAAACTGGTTTTGTTGAGCCGGTTGAGATGGCTCGGTTACGTACTACGCATGACACCTATGCGTCTACCGCGTCGTGCTCTATTCGCTCGTCAAGGACCTGGCTGGAAACGACCACGTGGTGGTCAATATTCTACACGGCGGCAGCACATGAAATTGCTGACGTCCTGTCTAGCCGCTGTTGGATCCGTACGACTTCAAGCATGGGGGCCAAAAGATGAGTATTGTCAATGTCTTACCACTTCTGAAGACATGGCCCGCAACCGAAATCAGTGGAAGAAATGTGTTCAAGATTGTAATGATTCACATGTTTACGACTTCAAACCTTGGAAATGAAAAAAGAGAAAAATCGGCGTGCGAAAAACCAATAACAAATGCTTCGTGCTAATTTTGTCAACATTTCCCTGCTTTCTGTGGCACGTTAGCTGAATAATATAGACCGTGTTCACATCATAGGGATTTATGGAATAGCCTGGCGTCAAGACATTCCTAGGTCTATTTATAAAGTCGAAGTAAGCATGATGTTTTGGGGCTGCCAGATGGTTAGATGCTTGTTTAGCTCAGTTGCATTCCGTTCAGCCTTCACTTGCCAATGGGTGTTAGGACGTGCATGATTATGCACGGAAAACTTATTGTTGAAAAGGGAGGATTACACAGATAAATAGACAAAAATCCACGCACATTCACTGCCAAGTCAGGACCTATGCAGTGCTTCGTAGTCTTGTATATTATGTTAAATCAGGGTGATTAGTAATGTGTTACTTGTCGTTGTGATCGGCATGACCTAGGTCCACCTCATGTGAACCAAGGCCTCAATAATGATTGCTTGTAGCAGCTTAAACACACAGCAGCTTCTCCAAGTTCAACTTTGAAAGTGTTCAATTGTTATCCGAATTTAGGGTAGAGATAGAGAAGATAGGCACCATGTTAACGTGGTGGCTATGGTCTAAGAAATAATGTAATGGGAATAGCAGTGCGAGGTAGCACAAACTAGGGACGAATTAATTATGTTCCAGGATTACAACAGCTTCAAAACAGTATGAAGTATGTTAAGGAAGAACAAGTGAAGTAATGCGGTCATACTTGTGACAATCTCCCGGGGACCTGCCTCCATGCATGGTAGTTCCTCGAGAGGTCTCACCCCTACCTCAACGTCCCATCTGGTCATGTGGCAGTGTGGTTTAAAAGCACGCTGACCATTATTGCAGCGGTTCGTAGTAGTGACGCCAATGTTGTGTGCCAGTAAGCGAATTAGGCCCATCCGCAACCCCACCACAGGATCTGTACCACAGTAATCAGAGAAAAGTTTGGAACCGTCTGCTTTTACTTATAATCCTCTCGAGCTCGGCACGTGAGCATGTATAAGCATCAGTTATACCACATAACAGATCCCACATAGACCAAACATGCGGGTAGATTCTCATAGTCAGAGTACTTTCGGTTTGTGTCTACCGAATAGGAGGCTTGCGTGCATGACCTGCCGGGGGGTTTTACCAATCCACAACATTTTCGGCAGTCGCACCTTACCTAGTCTCCCCACATGGTTTTGTACATTGGTTCAGCTATGGAATTCTGGCGCTGACCGCATCCCCACCTAAACATCCCGCCAATATGCGAGTAAATCGCATGCTCTGTTTATTAAGTGTGTGTCACTAGTATAACGGAAATTAATATTAAAGCCATGTACGGTGGCTGTGACTGTAACATGCGCCTCTGATCACTCCCCAGGATACTTTCTTTATATAAACATTGCTTCACCATACCCAGTGCACCAATTTTCGGCACGTTGGAGAAGAGCGCACTAACGACGAGATCAACCATTTATTCACTTTTCGTTTCTAGCGGGCCCTTAATACTTGTTTACAAATCATTCATTCGCTTGGTGAACGGCTGTAATGGACTACCGATATCAAACCCATCAACAAATCCAAACTGTCACTGTTCCGTTATTTTTGTCAGTTGATGCGGTACTCCTCCGCAAAGTTCACCTCGGTACAAAGTGAATGGTAGTACCTAGGCTAATAGTCACCTCAACATAACAGCGGAAAATGCCATACATTAAACTGTGGTTAACATATGATTAGGTCATACCCACCGTTATCTTACATCTGTTGTACATCCGCATTGTCTAGTGGTAGGGAGTAGGTAAACGCCAAGCTCATAGATAATTTCACACCTCAGGTAAATGAATGTAAGGCTCCGTGCAGAATCCGACACTAGAGTACATACAAGATTACACGTAGACAAAGCTAAGCAGAGGTTATACGACTTGGGTTGGACGAAGATGCCTGCGAGCAGGCGTGCATCTAGCTAAGTTTCATTGCCGAATTCATGTCACTTTCGGTTCAGAGTTGTGCACAACAGGGAAAACAGAGAAGGCGTAGGATGGATCTGCAGTCGGTTTTCAGGTAAACCACTTCGTTGTTGCGTGGATTTATGCCTCATAATTGTGTCCGTTTTATGAGTAGGTGTGATGTAAGGTACATCCTCTAGCACCCACGCAAATCACGTGGCTGGCTCCCCGCGACCTACGATGTGCCTGATATGTTTAAATCGATCCATGCTACTGAATTGTGCAGACCGCGTGTGGCACTGCAAACCCTTCTGTTTATTGTTAACCTGGATTATTTCGATCAAAGACGGTGACTGTTCCTCTCTCTGTCCTCATCGGCCTTTGCGTATTTCATATAGTTGTATATTCACACATAAATTTTTGAAGCTGTGTGACTAGTAGTAAGTCCGACTCCCGAGTTGCGTAGTCTGTTGTAACAGCAAATATTTTCTAGATTCAGAGAGTCATTGTAAAGTACTCGTTTTGTGAATTCTATTCGGTATATTTTTCGTGGCACCGAGAAACCGAGCCCACAAATGGAAAAATCACATGGATTTCGATGGGCATGCAACTCCATACACAACATCAACGGCTGTGCCGACTCAGCCTCCGTCCATATCGTCTTACTTATATTAATTGGAGAAATTACCAGACTTCACGATTCACCTTGAACTTCTCCATTACTGCGACTTATGCCGGCACTCTTTTCCACCAGCGTGGCCTTATGGCAACAATTAGCTCACCACCACCGCAAAGTGACGGGAATTTTGCTGAGACTGCCATGGTCAACCGGACGGAGTTCGAATGATCAACATGCAATAAAACGTTCATAGGCAGGTGTGGTTTTCTCAGAATCGCGGTCAAGCTCATCCGGATGCTTACGACGCAGAGTCTAGCACCGTTACTCAACCACCAGTGCCACTGCTCTGCGCTAGAGGACGATATATCTCTGGTCTTTTCCAAGGATATGATACCCTGCGCCGCCTAACTTCAGCAGCTGCTCAGTCAGCTCCACATCTGTGTTCCTTGCCCATCCAATGACCGCTTTAAGAAACGACTGTAAGATCCCATTAGATATAACACTAACGCAAGGGAACGTCTCTATAACTGTTCAGCTATTTCAGTTAGGCACACCGCATCACCATCCCTCTTCGCAATAATTGCTAAAATTCCCTTACTAACCGCTAACCGAAGAGCTTCAACCAACAATGCTTTTGAACACCATGGCACTGATTTTACCGCTGGAGTGGCGCGGTTTCCATCTGAGTCACCATAAAGACGACCCTATAATAACGTTGGATTTCAACACACCAAATATGCGTTATTTTGACCTAGGCTGGCGTAAGCCCGCTGCTTCATCGCCCATGTTATCAGTATCCTCCGCCTCAACGCATGAAATTACACTAGGGGTCGAATTGGATGAATCAAACACCGACAAAGACACGAAGCCCATTACAGATTCCTGGTACCTAGATACAAAGAACACAGGTAACCAGGTGGCAATTATACTTTATCTGGCGGAAGGGGGAGGAAACCTGGTCCAATACACATCAAAAACTTAATACGGTGCAATCAGTTTGCGTACAGTTGTCGAACAGCTGCGACATCTGCACTTGAGGAAATAAATTATTACATCCATGAGAAGCATGTCTTTAGCCCTATTCCCTCACACATGGCGACCTACTATATGCCGGAAAATGGCATTTGCGTTGTCCAACAGCCGTCCACGGTGAGTCGTCAATACGGCAGCATACAACACCTATACCATCTTCCAAAAAAGGACGCTGCTGTGACATCACTCAATTGTCGTTGGAAGAATGCACTCATGTGGGATGTAGTGGTGATCCTGGGCTTCAAAGGCTTCAGGAAGAAGTGCTTGAACCATCGAATGTACCTGAGAACCGGGTAACACACCATTGTGCCAACATTAACTGGTGTGCTTGGATCGTTCAGACAGGTCCATCGGATTTACATGACGAAGCAAGCGGCTATCATGCTACATGTGAGCGCATCCGTTGCTTGGAAGCATACGCATATTTCGTCTATGAGCTGATTGTTTTGCATTAGGCTGCCCCGCAGAAAGATTTTTTAACCGCTACAGTGGAGTAATCTCATGAATGTAGAAGCGTCTTTAGTCATGGAATTAAACTAGTAATGTAAGTCGAGGTTTGTACATGGTAGTTATGCTGTCACAATTGCTGAGCTTGCCTAGTAGAATAAACCATTTGTTCCCGATTCACCTTGATCTGCGACATGGCGTCAAAGAAAACGAAGGCAAGCTGGCCAAAAGGTGCTCAGTTACAGCTTGGAGTGCAGGAATCCATACAAACACCTGCCTGGTTTAATTATACAGTTTGCCCATTAATTGGAGAATTTGGAAAAGCAGGTAGATCGATTGACTGGTGCTTGCTTGGTGGGGTTTCAACATGCGATCGGTGTTGAAGTACGCTGTATCCTGGAAACGATATAGTACGAAAAGTACGATGTGCACCTCATCCGGAATCACTCATCCCAAAAATCGGTAATCAATGCGCTGGTCAGACAAACAAGATAAATAAGCTCATTTTAATTGTCATTTGAAACAGCTGCCCGTTTAATCTATTGAGATCTATGCTATGCAGCTGAAAATAATGCCTCGATCCTGTAACTTTTGCAATTTTACGGCTGACGATCAACTTCAGGATACAACCTTGCTGGGGATCAATGATTAAAAATTCACCAAGTGGCTGTTACTTCAAAACTTTTATCGGTGAGGTAATGCCTTGCTATTTGCTTTAGTGAACGGCAAGTTACGCATTACATTCAGCAAATGTGGTTGTTGTCTGAGGCAGAGCTGTATGCAGTATCCAAACTGGCTGACAATACTGTGAAGCAAGTTATCAAAACATAAGAAATTCTCAAATTCCGGGCCGCGCCACAGCGGAAGGATATAGAGCAATGTCGGGCTTGTGGTTGAATTTGCGCCTCATTTGGCAGACGAATTCATTACGCTCGATTCTGCAAGTCTTCCAAAGTAGTTGTACTACATCGTGACACAACGCCCTCCCACTCTGTGCGTTCAATCAGCAACGTGCCGAGCACGGGACCAAATAATTTCGTCTGCGCAATTTAATGCTTTGGGTTGAATTTGTGCGTTTTCGTTAGACACGGATGCTACCAGTAAAAACAAGAATACAAAGCGGTGTCCAGAAATTTGTGTGGAACCTGTTGAGGGATTAATGCGTACGTGGAACGGTTTTAAGCTCCAGCCGATGATTTTAGCCACAAGCAAATATATTTATCCCAATGGCGGTACTTCACATTCGTTGGAATTCATGGTCGTTGAGAAGGAGTTTACGCTGATTCTCGGCATTGACTCCATCCGATGTTTCTATTTGTTTATTTTAACCATGAATGTTTTGTGCGTGTGTGCGACGAGGAGACATGTGCTAGTGAACAGAATCCGACCGTGGTAACATAATAGTGTGATTCATCCTAACAATGACACCCCACGACCGCGGTTTCGTCCTTGTTGGGACTCATCTGGTGGAGATAGCCTGATTTGGGCTGGAACCCACAGCCAACACACACCCATAGCCAATCACGCAGCGGATTCTCCAAGTTTAACTTCATAATCCGACCGTGTTTAGCCAGGGACTTGGGAGGTTTGACGGCTCCGTTCAGTTGTGACTAGATCCGTTAATTCGGCTGACTGCGCTGCACGCCCTACGAGTTCACGTGCTTCATATGATCATTTAGCCACCGAGCTAAGTAACTTGACGTAGTGGGGGCAGAATCGCTACGGTCGACGAGCCAACAGACTGGGTTAGCTAAAACGCACTTGTTAAGAAAATGAACCGTGATTAGCGTCTGTGCATAAATCCTAATCTGTTGCATGAATCTCTACGTAGACGATATTATACGCTTCCAAGGTAAGATGTTCTGCCGCGTTTGGCAAAGGCAGTGTACTTCACCAAGATTAACCTATCTTTAGCCTTCTGAGATGTGGACTTAAATGCTGACCAGCTCCTTAATAATGTTTACCACCCATTTAGGAAGTTTTGCATGACTACGTCTATCGTTTGTTTAAAGACTACGAGAGCAATTTTCAAAAGCGGTTATTGCAAGCGTTTGATGATGAATATAATGCAAAGTGCAAATCAAACGATGCGCTTATTTACGGCTTAAGCGGACGAAAACTTGACGCCAATTTGCAGCACTTTTTCAGTACCGCGTTTCTAAGAACAAGAATCTTAAACTCCAGAAAGTTGTGCTCCGTAAACCTGAATTATTTTCTTTGGCACGTTTGGCATCCGGATATATAAATATCCATCGCGGAAGCAAACAATGCAGTGAAGAAGTTGCACAACCTAAGGTAAAAGCTGGTAGTTTTTTAAAATGACATATTGCGTAATCTGGGATGATTCTTGTCGAGACTTTCTGAAGATGGCACACCTACCTAGAGAATGAGTCAAATGGGTGCTAAGTGGATTTTGGAAAAAAAGCGCAGAAGCTGGCTTTTATAACTATCAAGCATCTTATTATCTGTGCACCAGTGCTCGGTTGCTACGATGAAGTTCTGTTTTTAGAGGTGCGGTGTGAACGCAGCCATAACGGAATGGAGGCCGTTCTCATGCAGAATTGTAAACCCTTGCTATCTGCAGCGAGGCCATCTAGGTGGCGAAACAGCGTTATACACAGTTTGGGTAGAAATGTTCGCTGTCGTCTACCCGATAAAGTAGTTCAATGATCAACCCTATGGAAGGAAGACTACTTATAAACTGCTCATCAGCCGCTCTTGTCCACAGCCAGTAAACCGGTCCATATTGTCCTTCTACATATGCTTATACGGCTCGTAAACTGACATGTAAATTGTGTGCATCCCGGAGATATAGATAAGCATCGATCGTCAGTCGACAGCTCATACTACGGCTGTCGAATACCTATCAGAAAAATCGAGGCAGTCAATCTGATGAAACAGCTGGGGACAACGCCGGGTCGGCTGAAATAGCTGACGCATCATAGGATGCAGACGCTAATAGAGTTGTGTGCGAACCATGGTTTTTCGGAGATGGTCAGATACAATGAATAACTTTCCGAAGGAAGCAAGGTCATTCTTCAAATTGCGGGATAAAAACAGTGCGTGACAGTTTGATGTTCACATCTTTATCCCATCTTTGATTCTCAAGTAGATGTTGAAACGTTAATCGACCCCATTGGGTTATTAAACACAGCATTAGGGTAGCCACAGAACTGATATTCTGTCCCTGGATGACCAGTCAACTAGGATAAAAAGCAATACATTGTTTAGCCTCCTCGTCGCTTTAATCTTGACAAGTCGGCGAACCAATGATGCTGCTTGTGGTTCAAGATTGAAATTGAGAGAAATTAGCGGCGGACTTATTCTGTGACAACAAGAAAGGCTGTGTAATTACAGTGGACAGCTACAACAGCTACTTAAATATTGATCCGCTTCCCGTTATCATCACGGAAACAGTCATTTACAGGCTTAGCTGTCAGTTCGCTAGACAACAAATACCAGAGAAACTGACCTTCGACAGTTAGCCACAGTTTACGGGTGCTTCGTTCCGAAATTTGCAACCAAGTGGGATTGCTTGCATCCACAAACGAGCCTGTAGTCGGACCAGTAAAATTGGAAAGCTGTAACGACCGTAAAACCAGTCAACAGGATGTTGACGAAGGCCAGATCCACCCAGGAGGACCGGTGTCTAAAGCAGTTGAAAATATGCAACACGCCAGTACTGCATATGTTCCCAGTTCACTGCAACCTTTGTACAGTAGAGGGTAAAGAACCGTAATACTTGCGTCTGCTGAAGTCTTACACCCTGTCTTGCCATCGCATGTGCAACTGCATAGGAGATAAAATAAACGGATGGCAGATCAGAAACGGTATTAGACTGCAGGAGCCGGATGCATCCGCAGCTAACAGTAATTGATGAAGTGCGGATCCAAAAATTGCCGGTTGTCAACGGAAGATATAATCAAGTTGCATTGACCGCGAAGGTCGATTAAAGCCGTTAGTAAGTCAGTAGCGGATGAAAGGTAATTAGGAGGAACCGAGTGCAGCTGAGGCGACGCCGAGAACGAGAACCTTAATCTACAACCAAACACTTGACGCCTTAGGGATAGGTCACAACGACAGGAGCAAGAGCGGTAAGCCGGAGTGAAGAGGTCACGAACATTCATTTACACCGATGTGGCTGATCCCTTAAAAGAAATGGATGTATTGGCATTGCGAAATAGAAGGACACGGATTTACATATCGATGTAAGCGTCTCTCTTGCTGCTAGCCAACATCGCAGTTGCTTGTATCAAATGAAAAGCTAATTCGGCCCATGAGGGTGACATTTGTTGAAGAACAAGTACCAAGTTACTAGTGTCTCGCCTTAATAGGCTGAAGGGTCTGAAGATCCACGTGCGCGCTGACTTAGAACTGGCAGACAGAGAGAAACTCAAGTCGGAAATGATTGAACTAAAGCGGCGCACCGAGGATAGAGAAACAAACTTACGTATTGTAAATTTTCGAGTAGTTGCCCGGGTTCCTTCACGAATCCGGATCAACAGGTTGCTAATAATTCAGGCGCGCCCAGCGTGTCCTACCGCGGTCTGCGCGTAGCCTTTACTAATGTATGCAGTTTGATGAACAAGCGCGATGTGCTGCACGACTTCATAAGCTCTCAGCGACCGGACGTATTAGGCCTTACTGAGACATGGTTAAACTCCGAGATAAACGCCCAAGAAGTGGAAATCACCGGCTACTCAGCCTCCGCTGCGATAGACCATCAAATTTGCGTTCTACTTTACATAAAGTCTTCCTTGTGTGAGAGACTAGTGAGCGCCTATCAAAGCGCTGCTGGTCTATGTGAGCAGTTATGGTGTTCGATACACCTCTGAAGCTGCGAGTTGCACGTGGGCGTGGTATATCGCAGCCCACTCTGCCGCAGTTTGGACTGGTTGCCGCATGTCCGCAACCACATAAGTCGTCCGATGTTCCTACTCATGGGCGATTTTAACTTGTCCCGAATACAGTGGCCTGAAGCTGAACTTCTCCCCGGCCACTGTGAAGTCGAGAGGAAGTTTATGGAGTTGATATTTGAAACCGCGGCCACACAGCACATCAACCAACCGACACGCATTACTGCGCGCTCAACTGCATCATGCTTAGACCTGCTGTTGACTAGCTGTGAGCAGCGTGTACATAACATTCAAGTCTTAGATCCGCTGGGAGCGAGTGGCCACTCAGTGATCATAGGCAGTTTAGAACTACCGCTACCGTATCCTCTCTCACTAGAGTCAACCTTCAACTATTGAAAGGCGGACTTTAATGGCCTCATTCGAGCAGCGAGTAATATAGACTGGTCTGATAATGGAAACAGGCAGCAGGAGACCTGGTGTTATTGATACTGTATGTGAAGGGAGTGGACACCCTATCCACAATTTGGCAAAACGATTGGGGCATTGGGCTGAACATTTTGCAAAGCAATTTAATCGGTTAGAATTGTTCGATTCTTCGCCAGCCAGTGTTCGCCCTGCTCCGTGGGCTGTCCCTTTGGATCCACCCTCTCGTTCAGAAACCGAACGTGAGATCGGACTGTTGAAGTTGAACAAAGCCGCGGGACCAGTTGATCTTCCTCCCGCTTTATTCAAATTCGGTGGCTCTGCTCTTTTTCACGCTTTTCATGAATTACTAGTGAAACTATGGGAGCAGGAGGCTGTCCCAACCGAATGTAGCCGCTCCGTTGCTGTACCCATATTTAAAGGCGGCTGGCGTTCGGAATGCGGCAACCATAGAGGAATCAGTCTGATCTCCATCGCCTCCAAATTGCTCGCCTCTATAATCCTTCACAGACTGACTGGAGCTCCTGAAAGCCCAAATCGTCAGGAGCAAGTCGGGTTTCGTAGTGGTCGTGGCTGCATAGACCACATATTCACCTTGCGTCAGTTGTTGGAGCACCGTCAGATATATTGGCGGCCCACCGTAGTCTTGTTCCTCGACATCAAAGGTGCCTTCGTTTCGGTTGATGGATGAGCACTTTGGAATTGTCTACGCAGGAGTGGTGTGCCGCGAAATATGTAAATATTTTCCTAGCATTATACACGAGTAGCACGGGCAAAGTAAGGGCTTACGGCAAGTTGTCGCCACCCTTCAATATCTCCAGCTGTGTGAGACAGGGATGCCCGCTGTCATCTTTCCTCTTCAACTTCGCTATTGAGGAAGTCATGGAGATTGCATTTACAGGACATGAGTTGGAAGGTATGAGGCTACTCCCAGGAGGACGACTTCTTGACTTGGATTAAGCATATGACATTGCTCTCATCTGTGACAGCTCCCAGACGTGCCCAGCCGCCCTGGACAGATTAGCACTGGCTGTCAGCCGCTTCGGGCTTTGCTTCGAACCAACGAAATGCAAAGCGTTCCTCCAAAACTGACAGTGATCACTTCCTGTGCTGACACTTGTTAGTGATCAGCTAGAAGTCGTTCGGAAATTCAATTACCTGGGAAGTTGTATCAGGGCCGGTGGGATCGAAGACGAGATCACGAATTATACAGCAAAAGCTCGAAGTGCTTTTGCTAACCTTCGCCACTTATGGCGGCGGCGCGACATTAATCTCGCCCTGAAGGTTAGATTGTACAATGCGGCCCTACTTTCGACCCTACTGTATGGATGCGAAACCTGGTCTTATGATCAGCAGACATGAAGCGGCTAGTTAATTTCGACCATCGGTGCCTTCGCAGTTTGGCCCACATCTGGTGGGAACACTACGTGAGTAACGAACGTGTTCGACGCCTTGTTTTTTGCACAGGAAAAGGAACTGAATTACGCAGCACCGTCATTTCACGCACCAGACTCCGATGGATGGGCCACTTGTTGCGCATGCCAGCCCACCGACTTCCACGACGTGCGATGTTTGCTCACCGGGGATGTGGATGGAAGAAGAGGAGGAGCGGCCAAGCGCTGACTTGGTCGAGAGAAATGAAGGCCCTCACCTCGGAGCTGACCTCGGTTGGATCGTCACGGCTCCCTGGTTGGGGTTCAAAAGACGGTGAACAGGTTTAGCTGGATATACTTGTTGACACGGCGGGGAACCGACCTCAATAGCGCACTTGCTGTGAGTTTCTTTTCCCTCCCCATCTCGATTAGCCTCCCCCTCCATCTACGGTTTTATTTCATAGCGTAAACATAATAATTTATTTTATTTTTCCTAGTGGCCGGCTGGTAGCCTACCGGAACGATGCCTATCCATTGCTGGTAGCTCAGCTGGCATGCAGCTCTTGTATTTATTTTCCATTTTCTTTATATATCGCGGCACAGTAGCTGAGGTGTTTCCCCCCTCTAGCTGACGTGTATAATGTGATGTTGATGTTTCGACTCAGACGCCCGGTACCGTATGCATCACAAGTACTTGTTGAACATGAGCTTGATCATCGCAAATTGGCGTGATTCAGCCAATAAATTTCTCAGCATGAGCTGCCACAATCGTCGTGATTAAGAAGTCAAACGTTTCTATTCCCTTGTGTACAGACTTTTCAATGCGTCTGAATGATGCAGTGTAACCCCATCAGTATCCATTTCCAATTCCTGACGACCTGTTCGCGAAGCTGAATGGTGGTTAATATGTTGTAACCTTGGATCTGGCGGAGGCTTATTTATAACTAAAAGTTTATCCTTAAAGCAGAAAGTTTCTCACGATTAACACTTATCGTGGTCCGTACCAATACAATCGTCTGCCATTTGGAGTTTAAACCGCACTCGCAAATTTTCAGCAAGTCATGGATGCCATGTTGATTGGGGTACGTGGTGCTGCAGACTATCTGGATGATATTATCTTAATGGGCACCACACATGACACATTATTTCCACAACAGGATGAGGTGGTGATGCGAATCGAAGAATTATTATTAGTATTATTATGAATTCAGTTTACCCACAGACAAAAGTAAACTCTTCTGGAAACCGGTTCAGTTCCTGGGAATCCTGATTAATGAACGGGGCCGACATCCCGACCCGGAGAACATTAATGTAGCAGATCGACTGCCCACACTAACGGATGTCACAACTCTGAGATCGTTCCTCGTAATGGTGGGTCACTATAGCAAGTTTCTGCCAGCTATACATCGACAACGCCAACCCTTGAATCATCTGACGATGAAAGATGTTGATTTAAAATGGTCCAGGCAGTGTCAACAGTAACTCGAGCAGTTAAACTTGCTGCTGAAAGCAAAACTATTGCTTACTAATTGCAATCCGAATCTGGATATCATCTTGGCTACAGACGCTTCGAGCTATGGAATTAGTGTAGTCATTTCACACCGCCTTCGAGACCGTTCAGAAATGGCTTTGGCGCATGCGGTACGAGCCCTGCCACCTCTGAGATGAAGTACAACCAAATCGAGAAAGAAGCTCTCGCTATAGTCTTTGCAGTTCAGAAATTCTACGAAATATTTAGGTTCGGCTTTTCACCATAGTGACGGATCACGAACCCTTACTCGCTGTCTTTGGATCCATACGGTGTATTCCGACGTACACGGCCAGTCGAGTTCAGAGATGGGCCACCTTGCTTTTGGGATACGATTACAACTTGAGGTATTCGTCGACTGACACTATTGGGCAACCGGACGCCCTGTCCAGATTAATCGACACTATTCGATGTGAACCTGAGGATGCCATTATTGCTTTAGTCACAACCAACACAGATACCAGCCATATGACACGTGATGCCGTGAATACCTTACCGGTAAAAGTAAGAATGGTGCAGCAGGCGACGAACCAAGACGCATTGCTACAGGAAGTATTGACTTATACGAGATAAGGCTGGCCAAAGCATGACCCAAATAATCCCTTGTACAGTTTTTCACGCGACACGACGCTTTATCTGATGTCGATGCCTCTCAGATTTTCGCGAATATACTTGTCATTCCCGAAGTACTTAGACCAGGTTTGCTGAGGCAGTTGCATAAGGACCACCCAGGAATCGCCCGCATGAAATCCCTTGCGCGAAGTTACGTGTTTTGGCCCATAATGGGTAGTCAAATAGATGACTGGACGATCCTGTTCTTAACGCTGGAGTGATTCCATGTTACCGATGCGGACAACATTTCAATCTTGGCCGAATCTCGAATCACCCTGGTCGCAATTACATGTAGATTTTTTAGGACCAGTAGAGGGGACGCATACAGTAAGTGGTCTGAGGTTATTGTGAAGCGAAACAAATCCGCAAATAACACGATGCTTGCGCTGTAGCGTATTCCCAGTCAGTGCGGTCTTCCGGAAACAATCGTATCTGATAACGGAACACAGTTCGCATCCTATAAATTCGCTGAGTTTTGCACACATAATGGAATCCAACACATAAGGACTGCAACATATCATCCCCAATTAAATGGGTAAGTAGAAAAGTTTGTTGACATTATAAAACGTGCATTGTTAAAATCGAAGACAGAGGAAACTCTGGATGAAAGATTGGAAAAAATTCTTGTTGAATTATCGAGTAAATCCGAATCCCAGTGCGTCAGATGTGACGTAACCCGCTGAAGCCCTCTTGAGTCGAATTATGAGAACCACCTTAGATCTGATGGCAAGAAAACGCCCATTGCTACATCGTACGAATTCGGATTTGGAAGCCCAGTACAACAGAGGTACGGAGAACGGCGCAGAAATTTCAAAGTTAGAAAAGCAGTGTTTGCTGCTTCTCATCAAGGGGGTCGACTAGGGTGGATACCAGGTCAAGCCGTGGGACGATGGGGCAACTTAATGTACGATGTTCGCGTTGGTAGGCAAGTATGGGTTTGTCATGCCAACCAAATGCGACCGCGGTTTGCAAGGATCACATGGACACACGAACCCAAAATATTTGATTTCAATGAATTACTATGCATTTTGCACCGAAACACCTAGACCGGACAGGACACGCAAAACGTGGAACGGAAGGAAAGTGAATATTGACTAAGGCCACAAAGGATAAGAAGCTGCGTGCAACACTTGCAGGTCGATTTCGGAAGGAAAACCTATACAGCTACTGGTGTAACAAGTTCAACAATGGAGAGGTATTAGGTCTCGAACTGCCTGCTCCGAGAAAAATTACGCTGTCTGAGAATCAAGTCTAGTTGGCGCCACTGCTTCAGACCAAATATTGTAACCTGCATAGAAAAACAGAAGTTCACACAGACCAAAAAACAAATTGACCTTTTCGGGAAGGTAAGTGCGCAATTTCCCACAAGTAACCGTTTGCCTTGTATCGGAACAGCCTCAGTTACAAGCAGTCTAGTGTTTTTCTGTGTTGCAGAACATTTGTTGCTATCGCTTGTTTCACACCACTCACAAGTCCCGTGATTCCTTTGAATTTATTAATTTAATCTAGCATAAAGCCGTTATTTGAACCGTATCCGTGTGTTTTCATTCCTACTTCGACCTGTTCTGTGTTTCGAAAATATACTTCTCGTCCGGTGTGTTGTCTTTTCACTTGCGTGGCGCAGTCTAATAAGCTGCTAAGTCGAACCCCTGAGGACACAACAAGATTAATCTTCTCCTCCAAGATTTTCTCCGTGAGGTATTTCATTTCGATGAGTTGATTTGACTTAATGTAGGCCCTTGTTGTACGGTTGAGTGGTGCTAGAATGACTGTAGCTCTCAGATGGTGTAGACTGGCTGCAAATTGCTTGACAATGTCATTGTACCGTCATTGGTTACGCTGCAAGAAGGTATCATGTGTTGCCTACATCAACCGCGGTAATTAAGATTGGATCGGGAAAGCAGTTGACTGCCTCTGGAACGCTTAAGTTTTGTAGCAAGGACACCTGTGTGTACTTCAGTTGCCCTGATGAATAGACTCAGGAGGAGCAATCGATTAGCAATTTGATGCCTTGCTGCTTGACGTAGATTGGATACTACAAGGGTATTACGGAGCTAACTCTCGCGTGCCTCCTTAGCTGAGGTCTTAACATCCACGGCCCGCCCACCCACGCTGAGAGGTGAATTAACTCGGCGATGTATCGCAGAAGCGGAGGGGTCACGATTGTCCCAACTCAGGATAGTATTCGGGTTGGAAATGTGGCGCTGCAGTCTATCTTTCTGAAGTAATGGTTGAGAGACGAGGAATGCCTAAGCCGTGGTTACGGAGGTATGCATGGAAAATATAACGGATGTATCCTTGGGCAATCATAACCATTTGCGAATGCTTTCGCTAATTAATCTGTCCGCCGTTTTGAGCGTGTGTTGATGCGTTGCTGCTAGGAAGAGTCTGTGGAAATGTCGTGGAATGAGGGAGATCCTAAAACGTTGACTACGCTGATGTGATTTTGTGGTGCTTGACAAGAATCCTTAAATTGCTGGTGCCGCAAATCGAGGGCGTGAGGCGGTAGCTTGCAGTGCCAGTTACAAGGAACTTGAATGAATCCGTCGGTTTTACTGATAATAGGTTCATCCATTCTACGTGAACGTCAGATGTGTACAATGACGCTTTCGGTCTGTAACAATCGATGACGATATCTATGGTGCTAATGTTAATTTGGTTTATAAAAAGGAAGTAAATTTTAGTTCATTGTTAAAATCAGGACAAATTTCTGCAGCCCATCTTCGTTTTTCTCTACGATAGTCACCTCGGTCGCGTATGCGCATCCAGCGACAGCAGGCAGGTTTTGACTAAGTAAATTCGCACCTCTCGGAACTTTGGGATTGCTGGGATAAATAAGGAAGACCGTTATTCAATATAAGTTAGCGGGTCCAATAGTAGATGCAACTCTAATTATTACCACGTGAGAGACAGAATCAAAGTCTTTTGAAATGGCAACAGAGGAAAAAGGGCAAAGGGAGCAGCGGTAGTGTGAGGAGAGAATCTTGGAAAGAAGGATGATTGAGCCTCAAAGCATCCGCACTTTAAGAAAAAATCGATTTTTAGGTTTTTGGATGGAAAGGAGGAGACTTAGCGCCCCCAGAAAATACAGTGCAAAAGGCGAGTGAAAATGAAGGTCACGATGCAAAATTGTTCGAAAGCCAGTGTGATGGGGTCTAGAGGTTAATTATATCTAGCCACATTAAGATGGTTTGGTTATGGGTAGTAGGCAAAAACGCAGTTCAGTAATGAGCTAACGAAGGAGGCGTCAGTGCGTTCAACTTCTTTCGTTGTTGTGATGCGGTCAAAATCAGGCACTGAGCCAAAAATCTGATGTAGCGCCGAGCGAAATTCCGATAAGGAGGCGGGCACAACAAGTCCTGGGATGGGGATGATGACTCGTGGGAATTGATAGTCAGGTGCTGGTGACTGTGAAAACACCCCTGTCCATTTTTCAATGTAGCCAGGGACTCGTTCCTCTTCGTAAAGCTAGGATGTCCGCCGTCTGCCATCTATCACCGTTGGTGTTGTGTTCCGAGGCCTATCATGATAAAAGCGTTGGATGTGACCGGAGTCTACGTCGTTTTTGTTCCGAGCGTTTTTAATGATGATGTGCGGTTTAGATGACTTATAAGTAGGTGGAAATCATGTCTAACACAGATTATTGAGACGCGTGCCGAATTCGTGTCGGAAATGGTGTTTGAGAGCGTCGGCTTAAAGTTTTCGAAGCTTGATGATCCGAACTTGAGTTATATATGCACATGGAGTAGGTGGCTAGCCTATCGAAGCAGTTGTTGAAATGATGTCGATTGTTCAGAGGCGGAGATATTTGAATCATACATTACAGACGTACTAGATTATCTGTGAGTGAGCGACGTTGGTACAATTCGTACAGGACTTGGGGCGCGCAGCTGTCGTCCTGCAATCGTGATCGAGTGAGCTTGTGCCGGAGACATCCAAAGCAACCTTGTGGCACTAACTAAGATGGATTTTAATGTTGCGTCGCCACTAACCGTTAACCCCCGTAAGACCGCAAGAAGAAAAAGAAGGTGAGCCAGAACCGAGTTGTATGCGTGAAAACACTGCTACCTTCTACAGGGTATACCATTTCATAAACCAAGCCTATAAATGCACGTCGGGGCCAACCAACATTACAGGAAATAACGAATAGTACAAGGGAATGAGAAGCGGCAAAATATAGATACCAGCAAGCCAGTTCGAGGAAACGTTATCAGCGGAAATATGCCCCTGTGATAGCATCCATTAAGAAAGACTTAGGCTAGCCAATTTAAGTAAAAATTAAGTAAAAATTATTTTCATGGAGCGTCCTCTAACAGTTAGGTTTGCAGATGATGAAAACGACAATGATGGTGACCCGTCACGGCGTCTGATGTAAATGAGATTGGGCGCCTTGGCTCGCAGTTGTGGAGACACTTGGATAAATGCCTGTATGGTCGACGTTGCAGGTGGAGCTCCGGTCTCGAGTTTCTGTAGTAAAACTCTCGCGCGTTTTTTAATATCTATTGCAGATTGGGTAGGGAAGTACTGTTGAAGACGTATAACTAACTCGTTGAGGAAAATGACGTCTGATATGACAGCACCTTCCTCATTCTTGGCGTCGTGTCCTCCACAACGGCAAACTTACAAAGGTGAGCAGGCAAACGCCTCATACATTTTGCACTGTTTTTGGTGAGGTGGCGTATTCTACGACGTTGCGCAAGGCCTCGTTATACGTAGGCGTACGATATTTATATAACGTTTGTTAAAGCCCACCATTTCTGCCATGAATTTCGTCGATTTCGCGTGTGTTTCTAGGTATCGCGTGAGGTCCCTTGCATTATAGATACGTGGACAAACGTCGCACTAGTAACTATAAATTCGCTGTGAGTTAAGCGAAGCTGATTCAAGTTATGCGCCATATCTGCTGATACAAAAGTGGTGGACATTAAGGACGTCACATAGACGGCTGTTGATGACGTAGAAACTGGTTGTCTCTGTGTCAATTAGTATAGGGACTATTGGGTTATAAGCGATCGCTGAAGCAAGGTGGTTGGTTCTGGAGGTAATGTAGTGTCATATCTATGTTGTGGCATTTGATGTTGAGTCTGTGGGGCGGGAAATTATTAGGCGTGCTGTCAAAAAGGTTGGAATTGTAACGGCAGAGGCGGATCCGTTAATTTGGTTTGTATGGGAACCAGTAGATCAGCTGTCCTTACGATTCAGCAGGGGAGACGTAGCGAGTCAGGCGCTGAACTTTGCCGCGCGCCATTCATAGGCCCCGATCCGCGGCTGCAGTGGGGTCGGCCGGGAAAGGTGTGGTTTGTACCACGGTGTGAAGAGGGTTAGATTCCGTGAGCAGTTACTCGGCGCTTGGCGAATTCTCACCGGGGTTAGCCAGTGTAATCATGGTTGAAACAGAGACGTTTCTAGGTGGACCGTAATTTATCTGTCTAGCCTCTCTAAACTATTAAGATGCGGTGCGACTGCTTTAGACTGAGCACATTGAGTAGGTGGGTTGTTCCCTTTGGGCGCTAATGTCCAAATTGGAGAACACTCCATAAAAAGTGGAAATAGCATTGACTCAAATGGCTGTTTTCATTGTCAGTAATGGAAGTTCCGATTGTGGATGATGGCGGTTGCTTTTTGGGCGTCGTCATTTGAGTTGTTGGAGCCTCCACTTGATAGCTGCGGCCGTAGAAGGGCAAAGTACTTTTGTAATTTTGTGTGCAGCTGATTCATAAATGCCTTGGAAGAGCTGAAATTGGTGACTTGTACCCAAATTCCATAGTGTTCCTCAGCAGACCAGTGAATTAAAGTGATTGTTAACTGTGAGGTATTCAGACATCTATAGTCTTAAGTTTGTATAAGGCGCTAGTGATGCGTAAGAGCGCGTGCGCATGAAATACAATGATCAAATTTCAGACATGTGGATAAATGCTTAGCTCGAATATATGTATCTTGGAGACCTCTATGTCGATCAAGACAAGCAGCAAAAGGAAAGTGAGCGTGGCATGTTTGCCTGCAATAAGGCTCCGGATAGGTTGTTGGCGTAGGTGTAATCGAGGCGGCGATAGACTTATAAGAGCAAAGTTCACTGCTTAGGTGCAGAGATTGAGACGTTTTGGAATAAGGGAAGGAAATGCAACTTGTTCCTTGGTAAAACGGGCACGAAATAACACTTTGATGAACGGAACAAATCTACGGAGACGAGGATTTGATGCATTATTGACGGCCAAAATGTAGGAAAATTATAACAATTCAGGTGATACTTTGTAATAAGGAAAGATTAGAGTAAACAGAATTAAAGAAGACTGGCGTCGTCTTGATTAAGCTGAAAGAAACGCTGCACAGGTGGTGGTAATAAAAGTCATGTTAAAATAACCTCATACTAAGTGTATACGAGGCTAGTCTGCTCATAGAAAATTCTTAACAACTAGGTCTGGGTTGCTGGCAGCAAGCTCAGCTATGGGCCGTTAGTATCGGGGGCTGACAAAATAATGGGTATAAAATAGATAAATCTAGACAGTAGCGATAAAAATTGTGGGTACAGGTAAAACGTATTTTGGGTGGAAACTTTAATCCCAACAAGTTCAGTTTGTGGTGGGAAAAGGGTAGAAGCGACATAACCTGATACGTGGGCAATATAAAGAACGTTTAACCACTGCTGAATTAGCACGAGGCGATTCGGCGGAGTAATTACGCTTTCAAGTGTTATGACCTGGAACAAACCTGACTAAGAAGACAAACGGGAAGTCGGGGGATGCAGCTTTGCTGGACCCGAGCAACGATTTGGGGTAGGTGTGAAGACAGGTGTCAAAGATGATCTCCAGGATCGAATCAGTGTTTATCGGCGATGATAACTCTCAAGCAATGTCACAGATATTAACTTGAGACTACGAAGCAAAGTGATCAAACTGCGCAAACGAATCTACCCAGATGTTAGATAATTACTGATTTGTGCAGGGGAATATGGGAGGTAATCTAGGGTCAGGCATGGATGTCGTCTGGGACAGTGGGCGGTTCAACAAATTAAACCAAGAAGAAAGTGTATATCGAGTTAAATTTCAAAGGTGACTTAGCCACGCTGAAGACAACTAAGCGGGTAATTTCGGCTACACAAGTAAGTTACTATGCTGCACATGTTGGGCCCAGTACTCCCCAATCTTCCAAGGTGTAGAAGCCTCGACGTATATTCCGCCACTAGTTACCCCCCGTCGTTGGTCGCCAAAGTCATGAGGGGCAGATGTTAATGGATACTTGGAAACTACGGCATAATTGCGCCAGCGGCATGGTTCGTCACAGCGTGCCGGGACTTTTCGAAAGCCTTCGATCGCCTAGATCATCGAATCCTGCTCATTAATCTCCAACAGTACGGTATCGGAGACCGGTTGTTAGGATGGATCGGTACTTTCTCTCTGAACGGCAGTTAGAAGTTAGAGTTCGATTAGCCTTTTCCGATCCGATTCGAGTGGGATGCGGCGTACCGCAGGGTTCGGTACTTGGGCCTCGTTTGTTCCTGCTTTTCATTAACGATCTAGTAAGAGTTATTACGTCGAAATTCTTACTCTTCGCGGACGACCTCAAGGTTTGGCGGGCGATAAAACGATCGGACGACCATGAAGTCCTACAGCGTGACTTGAATGAGGCCTGGAATTGGTCGGTGAGAAACGCCCTGTCGTTTAATGTGAACAAATGTCGCGTTGTTCATATCCGCCATCGACAAGTCCACGTCTACAAGCTTGGGGCACACGATCTGAAGACCACCACTCAGGAACGCGACTTGGGTGTGCTGGTACAGGAAGACCTCAGGTGTTCCAAGCAGTCAGATTCCGCTTCTAAAAGGGGCAACCAGCACGTTGGACTCCTGCGAAGAGCTTTCGGAATTTTGGATCCATCCATCCTCTTTTTGATGCTGAATGCCTACGTGCGTCCTCACGTTGAATATGCAATCCAGGCCTGGCAACCTAGGCTAAAACGTGACCTTGCAGCGCTTGAGACCTCACAGCGTCGAGCAACGATAATCGTCAAGGGCTTGCGCCACACACCTTACCAGGAACGACTGGAGATACTCGGAGTGTTCAGCGGGCGGTACCGGCGACTTCGTGGAGACCTTATACTAGTGAACCAGATATTGAGCGATCCCAGTCACGTATGCCGCCACCTCTTGAAGCTCAGCCCGAAAACTAACCTTCGCGGTAACAGTTTAGAGCTGAGCCAAAATTACAGTCGTCTAGACTGTCGGAGAACCTATTTCTCCCTCCGGGTCTGCGGGCCCTGGAACGCCCTTCCAAACTCAGTTGTTTGTGCCCCCACATTAGATACGTTTTAAAAACGATTGGACGTCGCACTGAACGCCCTGCGCTTTGTTTTATGAACGAAAACGCTTGTATATATTTAGGCTGACCAGCCTCTTTGGATTTATACCTCAAATTCACGGTCGTAAATCTGTGCGAACCGGTGAGTACTCCATTTTTATTTGCTACCATCACCAACGATAACAATTTCTTAGCCAGTTTTGCGTCGTACCACTTTATCCCCCTAAAACTCTTATACTTCTACCTTTTATCTCACTGACGCTCTTAACTTCAACCACTTATGTGGTTTGCCAATCTGTTAGTATTTCTATTGCCAACCTGCGGGACTCGTTAATTGTATGCTTTTTTACCTGTCATATAACATTGTTCTTTGTTCCGTTGTTCCACTGTCATCAACCGAACCTGAAATTTGCGCATACCTCCAACGAAGGAAGCTTAGCCTATTGGGGCCAACTCACACGTTGTATACCAATTTGTAGGTGACTGCGAAAAGTTACATAGGCAGAACCAATAGAACACTGACTCCCGAATAAAGGAACATGTACCAAGATGGGTTCAAAGTGAATTTGCTCAGATTGCCTACCCTCGTCAGATTCCATGTTCTCACAGATCGCCGGATTCCTTGATAGGCAAACACCTATTAGACTCGGGTCACCAATTAGAGCTAAGCTCAGCGTTTAAAGTTATGTTACGTCACACTAATCCCCGCTTCCTTCGGTTTGCTGAGGCTGTCGCTATAAGCCGGATTAAGCCAGCCTTGGGTGTGCAGAAACAATTATTTTTCAGCCTAAAGCTGCCTTGGACGTAGGTGTGAACCTCCGTCATTGGTTTTGCACCTTAAGCTTCTCTGGTTGCACCCACTGTTAGCTATATCTATGCATATCGGTTATCGTTAATTGTACTGAGGAGACAATACGAAATGCATGCATATACCAGCCTTCGTCTTCTTTCCGTGCTTTTCAAATTGTTGAAGGGAATTAACTGCTTTAAATTAAACCAAGTTGTCTATTAGGGATACGGTGGACTCTGGTTGTAATCAGCCTTGAGTGGGAGAAAATACAAGGTGATCGGTTTCAAATTATCACATCTGGTTGGACAATTGTGTGTGCCACAGAAAGTGGAGGGGATTGAGTGTCGTCTATGTGAGCCGGAGTAGGGGTCATCTAAGGTCAGGCATAGGAATACGAAACAGGACAGAGTAATAAAATAATTTCAAACAAATATCTATAATTATTGAATCAAGCTGACTAAATAATTAAGATACACGCTAAATGTAAGGGTGTAAGATGTAGGGGAAAAGGAGTCCAAACTATACCATTTCCTAGACACTTTAGGCCATAGGACATTTAACTTCAACCGTAAGCAATTCGACTCCATCTAATACTCTTACAATTTCTCCTGACCAAGCGTCAGTGGTTGCTTTGCGCTTGCTCTCGCGTAGCTATCTCATTGGTTATGCGGCGTCAGCCAATAGGACGACGGGACTATATATATAGTGAAATCTAAGCATGGAGGGAGCGAGGGGTGCCGACCGCAAATGCTCGGGAGCAATTCATCCCCAGGGCGATGACGGATGGCTGGACGCTGGTGACACCAGTGAAGCGTCGGGTCAACAATTTTGTAGTAGGATGAAGTTGCGACATTCTAAGACAAGGGGTCGGAGCATGTCCTACGTAATCCCTTTAACAAATCCTGTTGTCCCAAAAAGTTGATATTTGTTACATTTTATCACAGCCAGTAGCCAGTTGGATTTCATCTAAACTTACCAGGTACTTGCAGTGGCGTGGCATATACTCTTCCGCCACGGAAGAACGTAAACCTGCCACCCCCTGGTGGTTTGAACTTCGTACACCCTTCATAATTTCGGGCAGATCTTAACTAATATATTTCATATAAAAACAAGCAAAGCTCCATTTATATACGGCTGCCGAAAATTCATGACTTTCAATTGATTCAGTAAAGGTGAACAAGATTAACAGATACACTTTTGGCTCCTTACTTGAGGCAGTAGCATTGATAACACTCTCAATTTTCGATTTCGCTCTTTATGTTGAGAACTGCCTTGCCTGCTTCAATGACAATTAAATATTGTTCGTTATGAACTTATGTTTTGAGAAGGTGCTCTCACAGCTGGCTGTGTTAACAGTTTGGGTAAGAAATACGCACAGCAGCTTCTCCATGTGATGTTCCGGTATGAGGTTTAAGAGCTGAGAAGGTCCAATAATTGAGTATTTTATGAAACTTTTACAAAATACAGCAATCTCTTTCCTTCGGCAAGGATTCCATTTTTCCTATATCATGGTTTGCTTTAATAAACGTGCAACCATACTTTGTAGCAAGTTGATTTAACTGTCTAGAAAGCAGCTTTGATAGCAAGGTCATTAGTTTTCTGAAACTGATGGCGTTTCTTTAGTCCAAATATCTATGGAATACAGAATTACTCGTTACAACGGCATTCAATTCCATATATATATCCAAGAATTATCCTTTCATTCCATTCTATTACCTGATTCCACGCCTCACGCTTATCCCCAAATAAGTATACTTTTTAGATTCATCCGTTGCAATGTGTACCTTTTTTGCTCTACTAATAAGCAGTTAAATTTTAACGATCTAAGATTGTCGAAACAGCACAGTGATGATAGCTAGTCCATCGTACAAACGATGTAACAAAATAAACCGTCGCGGAAGCTACATGAACCAACATAATGGTTTGTACATGACACATATATAGACTGAGCTTATTTCCCACATAGGGTATCTGGACACCTTTTCGTTAGTGAGCCAAAACAGCATCATTGTCAATTGCTTGTCAACAACGGTCGTCAACGGAATTGCGTTCTTCTACGATTCTCGCTAAACCAGTGAAGAAATGTTCTCTGCCTTTTGCCGTTGTTCTCAACGAAGCTTAGAAACAATGCTACCCTCACTGCATTTCCATTCCTTCGATTTCTGTGAGATATGTAGGGCGGGCCATCAAAAAGCTATCAAACGTAATTGCTTTCATTGAGCTGGGCAAATATTTTCTCTATCACAACAATTCACTGAGAACTTAATCCGAGAAAGAAAAGTTGCTTATTTTTCTTCCTAGCTTAACTGTCACCAAATGTTTGCAAAGAACAGCCTCACACTTAACCGATAAATCTACAACTGTTGAAAAATTCCGTCATTTGTTGGCCTTCTTTGTCACATTGGATGTGTTCACGTTGAACACACGGCGTTATTCTTTGCTTGGTAAGAATCCCGAAGATATCAACTATTCTAGCTAAATGTTGCGCTACAGGTATTCTAAAACTACTTGCACCATATTGATGGTTAAATTATTATGAGATGAAACTTATTTTCGATATTTTTCTTCAGGCAATTGCATTTATGAGCTTCATATGCATTTGTGCAGTAGCTATTGCTAGCAGTGAGACGTAAAGTCGTGAACGCTGCCATCGGATGAAAGGTTTCAATCGATGTCTATTTGAACCCACTACTAATTGCCATTAGGCCGTGAGTCAGGTGACAAGGTTAGGGCCACGGCAGGTTTGAGATCTGCAAAGTGCACACTGTTTACACAATTCCGGCTTCGGTTGCTCGGTCGCAGTTGCTTCTGCTGTGCCCAGTAGACGCTTCCTGAATCCTTTTGTGCGGCATTTTGCTGCGACCCGCCCTATTTTGAAGGGCTCTTTCATTTGTATGTTATGTCTACTATCTAATAGTTGTTCTAGGATGAAGCTGTGGACATTTCTAGTGGTACCACGTTGTAATCAGTCAGGGCAGTGCTACGCTATCCTATTTGACAAACGTCTGGTCATGTGTCCCAGGTGTCTCGCACTGCTGGTGCAAGCGAACTAGTATAAGACATAGGATTCAGACTCGGCTGTAATTCTGTATATTAAGCGGTTGGTGATGAGCGGAGTGGTTTCGGCGTGAAAGCAGACTCTGGCAACCGGATATGTTTGGTTGAGCGGGGAAAGGCAATTTCTTACTCAAGTGTTCGAACTGTAGGTCTCTTTTGAATGGCACTGAGAAGAAAACATCTTTCCTTCTCACGGACATTTTCGGCTGAGGCTCAACTCGGAGTTGGGAATGCTTTTTGATGAAAGCAGTTGGGCACCCGTTGCTTTCCATGTCCAAAATATGAAAGTATTTGTGGCTACCTGTGACTCAGGTCTGCTTATCCTTGTAGCCCGATAATACAGGGAAAGTACTAAGGTTCCTTTGTACTTTATGAGTACGAAACTTTGAAATTAAGTGGACTGAACTTCTCAGGTTAGCTTGGAGAAAACCGTTATTTCAAGCGATCCGTGTTTCGTTGTTTCTGCACTTTGTCAAAAGCCCTTTCTTCAACCATCCGAATCGCTACCTATTTGCTCCATTGACTGCGCACCCGATGTACCAGATTCGCGGTCACATGATTCTGGGTTTAGTTTCTACCAGTCGAAAAACTAGATAATCCTGCAGCGGAAACTACACAGGGCCTCTTTTGAATGGGATGTACCATGAATGTCCCCAACTTTGCTCACCCTTTCGCAAAACCGAAACTAACCGATTCGGTTTTAGATGCTTAGCCTTGGCTTTGCTTCCGTTCCAGGTAGCACCACTTAATATTCATGATAGCTACGCCGGAAGGCAATAGATCCGAGTCGGACAAGCATAGTAGGAATTTCTTGAACAATCTTAACAGCCCATTGGCTGTACCCGTCTAGTCGGCTGATCTGAGTGCTGTCGTCCAGAAAGGTGGCTGTGTTTCCAGTTCTTCTAATTTAGTACGCCTCTTTGGCACCAGCATTACAAACATTTCCGGCTACATCCCTAATGTTATTGTTGCTTTCTGTTGCCCGGATATCATGGTTTGCAGTATCAGTTCTCTCTTCGGTCCTAATGTGATTATCATCCTTCGCTTGTACCACATTTTAGGCATTTACACTTTGTATTGAACGACCATCCGTACTAAAATGGCTGCCCCCTGTCACATTGCGCCTGAGGCGGGCCGCTCTCCCCACCCCATATGCTACATCTACGGGTACTTGTCCGAGCCATCATTTGCATGCGGTAGGCACATTGCGCGCATGGGTCAACAGGCAAAAATTTAGTGGCGCAACGAGTCGGTACGTCATAATTTGGTATGGTCAAACGGCTAACTCGTATGTAAACCGGTGCACTTAGCCAATTGCACTGATGCGACGACCGCATCGTGCGAAGCTTCCTGACATCAAGAAATAGCGATTAGCTATGTACCAAACTGCGCACTAAGAATTAATGCGGCTAATAAGGTGACATTCTTGGTGCATGTTCCATGGCTAGCGCCGGTTGTTTTTCAAGCAAGAGTGACACTTACATAGAATAAGCGAGTGAAGTCAAAGTGAGAATGCGTTTCATACACTCATGAAGGGTGAGCATACAGCTCTAATGAGTTCGCACCGCAATAAACTTAGTGCTTAACAAGTCTGGTAATTTGTGTGGGTGTAAACCATATTTCTGCATGCACACATGCCACGATGAACCGTTGCTGTACTATTCTGTCTGCGCAATATCATGGCCAACTCTTTTCTGTGGACGTATTTTCGGTTGCTCACATAGGCAAACAGTGCATATGACCATAAATGGCTTAGCGTGAGCAAATATGCTAGTAAACAATGTTTAACATCTTAAACACCGCAAATCATTGCTCATATGCTATTACATTTTTGTGAAACCCTAAAATTTTTACGCGCAGCTGGACGTTTGAGCGGCAAAAGTGGCCGAGTTGCATGCCCCAGGCCGTCCCGGTTAGACACACTAGGTTTCAAAGTGTTGAAATTAGCGCTTCAATGTAAACGCATGAGAAGAAGTGTCGCAAGCATGGTAACAACCTCCCGTCGGAAAATCGCTTGCAAGAGTGTAAAAGCACACGCCGATTCATGGAGGCAAAGGGAAATGACGGTGGCTTATCAACTACGGCAGCAAACCTTTCTTTTGAATCATAAAGCTGTGATACACGACAGCCTGCCCCAGAAACAGCGACTTGCTTAATGACCATTTTAAACGGAACTTCATCACGTGGGCTCCCTATCAGTCGACATGCGGCAGCGCTATGTCCAATCTCAGTTGTTAACCTCAAGTAGGATTACTTGACGACATCATAAAGCGCGGCTTGAAATCTTAGCGAACATTCCTGCCACCAAGCACGAGTAAGACATTAGAAACACTACCCTGTTTTTACACAAGGCGCAAAGCCTCCGCAGCAAGTTTTCTGAGTTTAATGGCCGCAAAGCCTCGAAGCCATAATACATGATCACGCAGCAACCTAAAGTGTAAGGAAAACCCCAATAGGCTTTTCGGACCCCGCCTTCTCATGCGTTGGGCACCATAACGCACCTTTAGCACTTTGTCTGAAGATATTGCCACTCCACTCTTCGTCTCGATATTGTGAAAAATGCTCAAGTACGGCTCACCCGCACACTCTCCTATCATCTGCGTGTAGGTGAAAAGGATGTAGCGGGTACATGATTGTGTCGTCACTGACGCCTTCACTTCATGATGGCAAGAAGAAGTACAATGACGAGCCGGAAAGGGACTTGAACACAGGAAATCACATTTACTTATAAAGTTTTGAAGTCAAGATTAAGGGATGCTACTAAATTGCACTTGAGCCAGCCAACAGAAGGAAATGTCAAATGCAATGGGCGGATAAGCAACCGTGTACTCAAGGGCGAATCGCATATGCCCTTACAAATAGCATCATGGAATACCCAGCGTAAAGCAAACATTCATTTGTAGTGACGGAAACTGGTCAATCAGAAAAAAGAAATGTAGCGTTTAGACAAATGTCAAGGAACAACCGAGAATAAACTGCCGACCCAAAAATAAAAGACTAGTGCAACATTTGTGTGACAACTATATATGCCTTTAATATAACCAAGTAGAAAATTTATGTGGAAAACTAATGGAATGTGTTCATACAAATGGCACTGCTGAGCGTCCATTAAATATGGCATGTGTGTATCAATCGTGCTAACTCAGTGGAGCGTACAAACAACAGCCAAGTAGTAAAAAATAAGAAGAATAAATTATAGCTATTAAACTCGTTCACAAAAAGTGCATGTCAAATAGCTATTCTCTTAACATACAACATGCCCGCGGGATTGAGACCTAATTTACGGGGTGCGCGTGTGAAGACCGGTGTAAGAGACTCTGGCTTTACACCTTATCCT
The DNA here is from genome assembly GCA_944474145.2 of Dicrocoelium dendriticum. Lineage (NCBI taxonomy): Eukaryota > Metazoa > Platyhelminthes > Trematoda > Plagiorchiida > Dicrocoeliidae > Dicrocoelium > Dicrocoelium dendriticum. The sequence continues at coordinate 54,455,172 of OX104061.1, forward strand.
ATCGTCTTATTCGGGTTAAACTCGCGATAATACACCGGGGACCACATCAAGGTGATTACCCCCTAGTTGAGACCACTGCGGCAGATGCGCGCGGAAATCTTCACACGCGGACACGGATACATTTTTCTAGTAAGGGGTTTGAAGCGGGGCGTCCACAATCTTTATTTCAAACGGAGATTGGCGAATGTGTGAATCTACCTGCCGCAACACGCACTTAAGGGAAAGTTTGTGTCGGAGAACCAGACATTGCTGGACAAACACTGCCGATGTAACATTCATCAAGCGCACTCTAACATAAAATTTATTTGTACCTGATAATTGATGCAACTACACACGTGGACCTCTTTGTGCTGCTTCAAACCAGTAATCAGTAACCCAAATCTGGCTCAACGACGACTTGTGGGCTCCGGCGATCGCCTTATCATGCAGGTCCGTCCTTCGATATTATCGAGCCAGTAGGGGCAGCGTCCTTTTTTACCATAACAATGGTTTGCATTTCGAACTTAGTAATAACCAGGGACTCACGTTGTTAACCGACTTCCGTGCCGTTTGCAACTCAGAAGTGGCGGCACATGTTTAGTGGCGATTGCATAACGCTTCTACCTATGTGAACTGTAGATCTGGCCGTACTAGACGTTGCAGGGGCTTAAGGGATTCAGGCTGGTGCGCTTAAAATATCTGTCCAAGTAACCTGACCTGGAATGCTTACACAACTCAAAGAAGCCATGACATCATTGACATTCCCTTGACATTGACATTCCCTTTGACAAACATGGTTATGTTGAGCCGGTTGAGATGGCTCGGTTACGTACTACGCATGACACCTATGCGTCTAACGCGTCGTGCTCTATTCGCTCGGCAAGGACCCGGCTGGAAACGACCACGTGGTGGTCAATATTCTACACGGCGGCAGCACATGAAATCGCTGACGTCCTGTCTAGCCGCTGTTGGATCCGTAGACTTCCAGCATGGGGACACAAAGATGAGGAGTGTCAACGTCTTAACACTTCTGTAGACATGGCCCGCAACGGAATCAGTAGAAGAAATGTGTACGATATTGTAGTGATTCACATGTTTATGCCTTCAAACATTGTAAATGAAAAAAGAGAAAAATCGGCGTGCGAAAAACAAACTACAAATGTTTCGTGCTAATTTTGTCACCGTTTCCCTGCTTCCTGTGGCATGTTAGCTGAGGTTTATTGTTTCTATTTAACTTCTATGTAAGGATGATTATGACGCAATTACTGTCTTTTACCCGTTGATGTCCATTGTTTTCTTTTGGCTATGTGTCCAGTTGCTAGGCTGATGAAATTACATATATATATACATACATCAAAACATGTACGGCATTACTGCCGTTTCCCAACAAAAGGAAGATTTTAACTTTTGCATTATTCCATTGTTATTGTGTTCCATAAACTGTACGACCTGCGACATTGCGGCTGGTGATTTCTTCATTCCACCTGACATTTAAATCTGCATTTCTAAATGATGTCATATGGCACAGATGTTGTGATTCTGCTAACCATCTACAATCACATGTCAAGAAAATCCAGAAACAATCAACTCAAGATTTGAGAGATTAAAGTTATATTGCACTTGACATATGTTTTTCAATGTGTTCGGATTACACGCGACAGTACGGCGCAGTTACATCTCATTAATGGAGCGTTAGCACACTGATTATCTGTTGTACTTGCGTTTTAGAAAAAAATACATGCGGCAATCCATACAAGTTTATCTGATGAGTTGCGGACTGTTGTCCATTTTGTTAGTATTCGATGTGTGTAAATAATAACTCTCATGGTTCAGATCACGCATTTCTAGCAAGAGGTCCAAATCTAATGATGGTTACAGCCGTAAGTAAGTCCGTATAATGCATTCAAATCTACATAAACGATATATTTTCATTCATTTTTTGCAGCTATGTGTGCCGGCATTCATTCGCGTTATTTCAAAACCTACATTTAAATGGGTTTTGCGAAATCGCATTAACGGCTAGAATTGTTTAGCTATCAATACATACAGGCGCTACGTTTGATGAATTTTACCTGTAATTTTACAGGCAGTAAATGCATTGCATTATTTTATCTGCAGGTTAATTTCGCTGCAAAAAGCAGTTATGTTCCATGAAAAATGTAAATCATTTACGCACTAACATAGTTTTGTGTGCTTACAAAACACCTATTGCCAAAATATAATAAATGCCAGGGCTATTTTGATAAAGCTATCGTTCAATTTATTAAAAATCAGAATACAAGATCGTTGATATAAGTTAATGTAACCGTACTCGATAGGTATATACATTTTCTCAGATTCCATTTTACCTTTTCTATTAAGTTAGTTTTAGCAAGTAATAGCGTTTATGAATGGAGTGGAAACCCAACTGTTTTAATTACTGACCACATTAATTCTGTCAGATTAAATTTAGCGTTCACTTATCAACTCTATTTGGTTTGCAGTATACCAAAGTTCAGTATTTCGTAACTAGGAGTAACCATGCTTTAGGCAACATCCAGTGGAATAGTTAAGTTCACAATTTTGTAAAATATTGCATTTTTGCTCGGTTTGTCCTTCCTTTGCTCTATAGTCCAAAAAGTGTATACATATTTAAAACAGTAATATTCCACGTCAGCACGACACTTCACCAACAGTCCGCCAACAGTGCCATGATAATAAAATAAAACCGCTCTGATTCCGAAATGAATCAAAATAAATCATGATTAGGAATGTCAGTAGTGTGGTGATTTCTACAACATATCGCTTATGCCTCTCCATCGCCTTAACTCAAAGGGTCGTCGTATGAGCTCTATTTAACAGGCACTACCTGCTTCATCGATTTTAATTTGTGTATGAAAACAACGCGTGATACTTGGCAGATGCACACATGAATGGAAAAATGGCTTCTTTTACCGAAACATTAGCGAATTTGTCTCAGAAACATGGGAGATCATCCACGGAATAGGACGCACGTCCCGGTACATGAAGAATCTGACATTTTATCCCTTGAATAAGCATGGTTTCCGTTGCTCAGTAAACTGCATTCGAATAAACGTTTTGCTTCAGTGCATAGTTCGGCTGGTAAATGGAATAACTTTCCAAATCAGTATTTGCCTCGCAGGCAATAAACAGATGGCTTAAAATGACTTGGTGCCAGTACGGTCGTGAATACTTTTGCATGAGGAACGATTGGTTTTAGGGGAATTAAAATGAAGCAATATATTACATGCAAGTAAATAGTTAGTATATCCGTCGGACGTTCTCTTTATCAGAGGAGCTGGAGTTGAATTATTAGAAACCCGAATAATGCGGTGGATGGTAAGATGCGATATCCACTGGGGCAGTCTGCAAATATTTATGGTAATTTGCACAAACCTAAAGTAGTTTCTGTCCTTTCGTTAAATTAAGCACTGGACAAATATACTGAAAAATATATCAAGTCAATTTCCAAGGGTGATTAGCTAGAACGCAATGGTCTTTCGGTAGTTGTACGGAAATCGCTCTTTATGACCGCTAGATTATGTGATCAAACATGGAATCTCATGCGTGAGACAGGAACTGGAACTTAAATTCTAAACATATATTATAATTAGCGCGGATAACACATTCGGTTATGACGTTTTTCCTTTGATATTCATCCAGGATTACTGAGGGTCTTTGAAAGGGGAACCCATCCAAATCACTAAAGGGTACATCTGTAAAATAAAGTACAAATATATGAATGACTTGGATCCCGCACTTGCATAGGGAGAATGGGTAATTACTTCTAATTGTGCAAGAATGATTCAAATTTTCTACAGAGTAATGAAAGGCATTAACACTGTGTAAAGCTTGCAGACAAATATTTCCGAATCATAGCATTGTCGTCAAAATTGTAAATGCGCAAATGTAGTGATGAAATATAGCATCGGGTTTGACGAATTATTTTTACACGAGGCTCTGCTGATCGATTCACTTGAATAAGCACATTGAAAGCTGAAAAAAAGACTGCGTTGTTTAAAACGGTCGTTATAATTTATAGTGTGTTTTTTCCGTGACCACATCCTCCTGCTGTTTTCGTAAAGTAAATAAAGTATTTTTCGCACTACCGCCGTCTTATAAACCGGAAGCGTTTTCAACCACCATTATGTTCATTTTAGTTGAGTTTACATTAATAAATAATGACAATTTTCCTGTGACTGCACACCTTACATATGCAACATACCCGGTGTGTTGTTTCACTTGTCAAATAAATGATTTTACTGTTGTTCTGCAGAATACAATTTTGGCGATAATGCTATGTTTCGGAAATGTTTCTACAAGCTTTACACAGTGTTAGTGCCTTTCATTACTCTGTAGAAAATTTGAATCATTCTTGCATAATTAGAAGTAATTACCCATTCTCCCTATGCACGTGCATGTGTCCAAGTCACCCGTTTGATTATACTTTATTTTCAGATGTACCCTTTAGTGATTTGGATGGGTCCAACTGTCAAAGGCCCTCAGTAATCTTGGATGAATATCAAAGGAAATACTTCATGGCCGAATGTGTTATCCGCGCTAATTATAATAATCGTTTAGAATTTAAGTTCCAGTTCCAGTCTCAATCATGATATTCCATGTTTGATCGCATATTCTAGCGGCCATAAAGAGCCATTTCCGTGCAACTACCGAAAGACCATTGCGTTCTAGCTAATCACCCTTGGAAATTGACTGGATATATTGTTCAGTATATTTGTCTAGTGTTCAATTTAAGGAAAGGACAGAAACTACTTTAGGTTGTGCAAATTACCATAAATTTATGCAGACTGCCCCAGTGGATATCGAATATTACCATCACCGCATTATTCGGGTTTCTAATAATTCAACTCCAGCTCCACCGATAAAGAGAACACACGACTGATATACTAACTACTTACCTGCATGTAATATATTACTTCATTTTAATTCCCCTAAAACCAATCGTTCCTCATGCAAAAGTATTCACGACCGTACTGGCACCAAGTCATTGTAAGCCATCTGTTTATTGCCTGCGAGGCAAATACTGATTTGAAAAGTTATTCCATTTACACAGCCGAACTATGCACTGAAGCAAAACGTTTATTTGTATGCAGTTTACTGAGCAACGGAAACCATGCTTATTCAAGGGACAAAATGTCAAATTCATCATGTACCATAACGTGCGTCCTATTCCGTGGATGATCTCCCATGTTTCTGAGACAAATTTGCTAATGTTTCAGTAAAAGTAGCCATTTTTCCATTCATGTGTGCATCTGCCAAGTATCACGCGTTTTTTTCATACACATATTAAAATGGTGGAAGCAGGTAGTGCCTGTTAAAAAGAGCTCATAAGCGACCCTTTGAGTTAGGGTGATGAAGAGGCATAAGCATTAAGTTGTAGAAATCACCACACATTTGACTTTCCTAATCATGATTTATTTTGACTCCTTTCGGAATCAGAGCGGTGTGTCAGTTTATTATCATGGCACTGTTGGCGGACTGTTGGTGAAGTGCCGTGCTGACGTGGAATATTACTGCTTTTAATATGTATACACTTTTTGGAATATAGAGCAAAGAAAGGGCAAACCGAGCAAAAATGCAATATTCTACAAAATTGTGAACTTAACTATTCCACTGGATGTTGCCTAAAGCATGGGTACTCCTAGTTATGAAATACTGACCTTTGGTATACTGCAAACCAAATAGAGTTGATAAGTGAACGCTAAATGTAGTCTGACAGAATTAATGTGGTCAGTAATTAAAACAGTTGGGTTTCCGCAACATTCGTAAACGCTATTACTTGCTAAAACTAACTTAATAGAAAAGGTAAAATGGAGTCTGAGAAAATATATATACCTACGACTGCGGTTACATTAACTTATATCAACGATATTGTTTTCTGATTTTTAATAGATTGAACGATAGCTTTATCAAAATAGCCTTGGCATTTATTATATTTTGGCAATAAGTGTTTTGTAAGCGCACAAAACTATATTAGTGCGTAAATGATTTACATTTGCCATAGAACATAACTGCTTTATGCAGCGAAATTAACCTGCAGATAAAATAATGCAATGCATTTACTGCCTGTAAAATTACAGGTAACATTCATCAAACGTAGCGCCTGTATGTATTGATAGCTAAACAATTCTAGCCGTTATTGCAAATTCGCAAAACCCATTAAAATACAGGTTTTGAAATAAAGCGAATGAATGCCGACACGCAGCTGCAAAAAATGAATGAAAATATATCATTTATGTAGATTTGAATGCATTATACGGAATTACTTACGGCTGTAACCATCATTAGATTTGGACCTCTTGCTAGAAATGCGTGATCTGAACCATGAGAGTTATTATTTACACACATCGAATACTAACACAATTGACAACAGTCCGCAACTCATCAGCTAAACTTGTATGGATTGCCGCATGTATTTTTTTCTAAAACGCAAGTACAACAGATAATCAGTGTGCTAATGCTCCATTAATGAGATGTAACTGCATCGTACTGTCGCGTGTAATCCGAGCACATTGCAAAATATCTGTCAAGGGCAATCTAAAGTTAATCTCTCAAATCTTGAATTGATTGTGTTTGGATTTTCATGACATGTGATTGTAGATGTTTAGCAGAATCACAACATCTGTGCCATATGAAATCATTTAGAAATGCAGATTTAAATGTTAGGTGGAATGAATAAATCACCAGCCACAATTAAGCAGTTCGTGCAGTTTATGGAATAAATAAAATTGGAATAATGCAAAGTTGAAATCTTCCTTTAGTTGGAAAACGGCAATAATGCTGCGTTTTATTATATGTATGTATGTAATTTCAGCATTCTAGCAACTGGACACATAGCCGCAAGAAAACAATGGACATCAACGGGTAAAAGACAGTCATTGCGTCATAATCATCCTTACATAGTAGTTAAATAGAACCAATAAACTTCAGCTAACGTGCCACAGGAAGCAGGGAAATGGTGACAAAATTAGCACGAAACATTTGTAGCTTGTTTTTCGCACGCTGATTTTTTCTCTTTTTTCATTTCCAATGTTTGAAGGCATAAACATGTGAATCACTACAATATTGTACACATTTCTTCTACTGATTCCGTTGCGGACCATGTCTTCAGAAGTGTTAAGACATTGGCACTCCTCATCTTTGTGTCCCCATGCTGGAAGTCTACGGATCCAACAGCGGCTAGACAGGACGTCAGCGATTTCATTTGTGCCGCCGTGTAGAATATTGACCACCACGTGGTCGTTTCCAGCCGGGTCTTTGCCGAGCGAATAGAGCTCGATGCGGTAGACGCATAGGTGTCATGCTTAGTACGTAACCGAACCATATCAACCGGCTCAACAAAACCAGTTTGTCAAAGGGAATGCTCGCATTCCCCAAGGTGCGACGTAGAATGTCATTACTATTAACTTGATGTTGACAACAAACACCAGCAATCCTCCTTACGCAACCGTTATCAAAGACAGAAAGACGACACATGTCTTCAACGCGAATCGACCAGGACTCGCTCCCATGCAACAACATTGGTCGCACTGATGTGATTTAAACGCGGCCCTGTAGCGCGGATGGGACGTCGCCACGACGCCAGAAGTGACTCAAACTGACACATGCCGACCGAGATTTAGCCATTCGATGAGAAACTTCTTTGTTGGTAGTACCGTCAGCAGGAACACAGCTCCCAAGGTACACAAAACGATTTATTTTTCAAGTGACGCGCCTACTAGGGTGAGCACGGGAGCAGGTGAAAACCATTCGTTGAGCAGTACTTTACATTTCGATGTGGCAAAGCTCATACCATGGTTAGATGCTTTAACTGCCAAACGCTCCAGTATGAGTTGCATACACTGAGGATCGTCAACAAGTAAGCCGATATCATCAGAATAATCCAAGTCGGTCGCGATCACAAAGTAGAAGCTTTATGCGAAAATGTTGGAAAGTTCTAGAACATTCAACAGAACGTCTTCGATTGCCAAGTGGAAGAGGAATGTGGGAAAAAGGCAGCCCTGTCGCACACTGCAGTTGACAGCGGATTGCGAGGAAAGCTTGTCATAGAACCTCACTCTGCAGGATGTATGAAGGAAAAGTGCTCGTAAGATGGCAGTATGTTTTTCTGGCACCCACTTATTTAGCAAGAAACGCCATAAAGCAGGTCGAAAACACAGTCAAATGCGACAAGTTAGTCCAGGATGGCAACTACAGTGTGCCTAAGATAAATGTGGCGATGTTCGGGGAGCTAGTGGAGCGTGAAGATTTGATCCGCGCAACCGCGGTTGGGTCGAAAACCAGCTTGTCTTTCACGGTTGTATAAATCACGTACTGGGGATAGTCTGCGAAGCAGAATAGATGCCAATAGTTTGGAGGCAACCGAATTAAGACTGCTCCCGCGATTTTTACAAATGAAGTGCGAGGGCCTTTCTTGAAAAACGGGACAATAACTGACCATCCCCAAGTGGAAGGCACCTTCTCTTCATGCCAAATTTTCGCGAACAGGCCAGTCAGTTGGGTAATGATCGCCCCACCGCTGTACTTGTTTAACTTCAGTGGAAGTCCATCTGAGCAGGCAACCGTGAACCGCTTCAAGGGACGAATCACTAGGTCGAGTTCTGCTTCACTGGGTGGATTCAGTGGGACGAGCCAGGGTGGACAACAAGTGGGGCTGCATGTACTGATGGATGGTGGTGGCCAGTTGAACTGCGAGTGGAAGTGCTCGGCCCAGCAATCCATAGGCTTCTGTTGGTTGGTGATCGGATACTTATCCAACTAGCAATTGATCTCACTGACATCAGAAATCCTGAGGCCAGTCGACCGAATAAGTTGGAAAAGCCTGCGAGTTTGCCAAAGAGGGCAGCGGTCTCCATCTAAAGTACGCTCAGACCACCATGTTTTGAGATACTTTCGTAGGCTTTGCGTGAGCACCCGGTTGACAGAACAGCAACGTTCGTAGCAACTTGATTCTAGCGGAATAGCTTTGTGGCTTTAGAACAGTTCCAGAGAACCAGCAGCGGTCAAAGCATTTAGTGGGCGTTGAGTTATGCCGCAGTTTGACTGTCCGGAAATGTTCTGCGCTTTCCGGCGACAAATCCAGTGTTGCTCTATGTCTTGCGGTGGATTGCAACTGAGTGCGTATGCCAGTGAAGACTAATAGCTTGCCTGGATAGAGAAATCCCTTAGCGTGTTCTCCTCAATCTTTGGTGCATCCTGTTTCGGGACACCCCAAAACACATACAGATGTTCGCGCAGACAAGTGCATGATCTGAGTCAACGAAGGTGGACCAAAGGGATTTGCAGTCTAGTACGCTGCCGCGCAATCTGAAGCAAATTGTAATGTGATAAATTTGAGTTCAGTGTTGTGTTGGCGGAGAGGGACGTCACGTTCCGGAACGCTTCTTCGTACGCCTGAAGTTAGTGCTCGTGTGAAACTAATGGTTTTATTCGCACAATGTGTGGGGCTTTCTTCCGTTATCAGAGCGGTTCTTATCGAGCGAGTTATGACCATCAAGGTGGCGTTCGTATGGTAACAGGCGGCCAAACCGCGCATTAAATTCCCCAGCATGGACAACGACATCCTACATTCAGGATAATACAAGAGCTGATGTAGACCTCGGTAGAATTCGTCTTTGACTGAGTCGCCACTGCCGTCAGTTGGAGCATACACGGAGTGCACAAACAAGTTGCGTCTCTCTTCGCGATACTTGTTGATTCTTCATGAACCTCGCAGCCGAACATCACACAGTCGGCTGTTAATCGGGAACTAATCCAGTAGTGCGACCTCAGCCATGACACTTAGTACTACACATACACCAGCCAAACCCGCTGAGGCTGCTACTGAATCTCCAGAATGACGTAGGTGATATCTGGCTTCGTGGTCACTGGGGGATATCAATGTAAGCATATTGCTAGGATCTTTCAACCAAGTTTCTGAAAGGCCGCAGACATCCATGTCTAAGCACTCTAGGGTACGCGCTAGACCGGCTTGCTGTCCAAGCTGCATGAGTGTCAGAACGTTGAAGCACGCCAGATGGAACGAGGATCAGGGACGAAGGAGGGCCTTAGGTTGAACTCCGTGGTCCACAGCGCAACCGGAATCGCAGCCAGATTGTGGAACACATGAATTAGATAACAGAAAGTGAGGATTGTTAGCAAACAAACAATTGTCGTGTGATAAATTCGTGTGTATTTGAGAAGAAGAAACCGTAGTTTATGAGCACATTGTAATACAGTCCATAGTTTTGTGAGATATCGTGATACTACTCCGTTGCACACCAAGCTGGCACCAAGCGGAGGTAGTTCGGCAGGCCAACCGTTTTGACATACATGATCATCCATATACTTTAGGAAGTTTTGTTGTAATTTATTACCATATTATTAAGTCCCGTCTTAACGTAGTTGCCTTAGATAATTAACGAAGTGCCAGATGAGCAGTATTTCTCATGAAGAAATTCCCATTGCAACTAAATACCACTTTGTTTGTAAACAGAAAACTGCGCGCCGGATGTATTGGACTTACATTACAATATAGAGCACTCAGCTCGTTTTCCGTGATGAGCAGTTTAGTTTGGCTGCCTACTTGGAACACTAAAGAACTAAGCAATCATCGACTGTAATGTTATTTCAAGTCTGCAGTGAATTCGTTAAGATAAATTTGTGGAATTTTGTGTTTTGCTTAATCTACTAATTTTAGGATGTAAAATTCATTCAGGGCACTGTATTATTTCGTTTACCATTTGAACCAATCCTTAGTTGAAATTTCTTTCTGATTGCGCTTACAGTGCTTTGACATAAGAAACCGTGTTCAAGAAGACTTAGCTCATTTCGTTAAAGTACATACGTTCATGGTACCATGTTTAAGCTTTATGTGATCATCTTCAAACATTTCAATTTGGAACAGGTGTTCACATAGTTTGGTGGCGAGTTTCCTTAAAAGCTTTGTCGTTTGTGCTAGTGAGGTTCATTTCACAATTTTGTTTTGTTAACGCAAGTTAAATAAAACGGCCTACCCATTCCATTTTATGATATTTTATTGAGCGTGAAGTGGAAATTGATGTTTTCTTAGCACCCTAAGGGAAATAACCAACTGGTCGTTCATACTAAGATTTAAATGATATCCGATATACATACAATTATTGATTCTGAATAGTTAATGTATAGGTAGCTTAAAACGTCCAACAGCCTATAGCATAAAGCCTAGTGGTTGAATTCGCATAACTGGGTAGCAAATTTAATCCGAATCGACAGTAAATCTAAACTTCGAGAGCTTCAAAAATTCCGTGGAGCATCATTTAAGTACAGATGCAAGCACCAGGATTCGAGACATTTTCATAGAATAATTGTTTCACATAAAAACTCTTATCTCCTATTTAAACTCCCTGTGATATAAACTCATACATCATTATGGATAAGAAAACACTTCATTAAAAGTTGTGGTTAATGAGCCACAAATGATAATGGGAGCGGATATGATAATGACGAAGTAGTGAAAACCTAGCCAATTTACGTACATCGTTTAGACCCCAGAACATATTAAAAAACCAATCATCCATAACATGGGTGCGCAGTTGGATCTATAACAGCGAGTAAATTTTCATAGTATGAGAAACAACCGCCTACTTAGACCACTGGATAATGAAGCCACAGCCGGTTAGCAATTAATAAACTCTTTCGCTGTTGTAGGGTAGTTTGATTTATTGAGCAAATGCATATAAAGCCCAGATAATTGGCTGTCGTTCATATTTTCTTGGCTGTTCAAATGCAAATCGAGCTTAGGAAACCACCATAAGTTCTAAACTTGTCTTGACATATGTCAATGCTGTCCAAACGAATCCATGTTTTGATAAATCTGCCGAAATTCATTGAAAATTATAAATGAGACAGTTCTACTATAGATACTTGTACACATTGGAAAACCGAATAGGAACATCTCATAATGACTGCAAACCTGATTTTAGAACTTCGTGTCCAGCTAATGAAATTTATGTATAAACTGCGTCGCCGACTTTTGATGAACGTTCGCTAGCCGTTCGATGGGTAGACTAACAGGAATTTGGATGAGTTCCACACTTTTCGATCTACAGCCGTTCAATCCCACCTATATTAGGTCATACTATTTCTACGAATGAAGAGCAAATAAAACGATGTTCATTATTTTACATGTATTATATTTCCCATTCCGTTTTCTGTTAGCTAAATATATAGTACAAGGATATCAAGAAACCACAGCCTTTCCTAATTACTTTGTAATTACATTGTTAAAAATATTACTAGATTCTATTTTGTTCTCAACAAAATTATATATGTAATGTACCCGCTTTTGTGTATGTGAAGAGTGTAGTGTTACAATGTTACAGCAAAAGATAACTTCCGAAAATCTTTCACTAGGCTGACGCTTACGCTTAAAGATGGAAAGGTGGACTACATTACACCATCGTCATTTTCGTAGTTGATGACAAAATATTTGAAATCACCAGGTGTTAGAACTAAACTAAGTTTTCTTGGGAAACATGATCTATTTTCTTTCCTCTACGCGCATTTAACAGATTTATACAATTTGCCGCATATATTTTGCTTTATTTGTAGCAACCTTACCAAAATTTGCGAGAACATAAACGCGCAATGTATACATTTGTTGGAAAACGTTTGTAGGAGCAAGGACACTTGTGTGGTACGCTCCAAGTTTAAAAGAACTAGAAGCTTGACCACCCTACCAAGTCGTTTGAAAGATGGTCGAATAAGATTGGAGTTGGATAGGGTTGTATGTTCTGCTGTCGCGGAGACTGTACCGCTGGCCTATTGGGCGAAGTTTGGGATGGTGTCTTTTGAACTGTAGTCAGATTTGTCTATAATTACAGGCTTCGGTCGGCCAGCATTTAAGATATTTTTACTTTGTTGTCAAAGGCAAATTATTATTCCTTCTGCTTCGTACACTGTACAGGTCAGAATGAAGAGGCTGACTTGGCCGACGTATGCTGCCAGGGCGAACGAAAATTTGGGTGCATTTAGTGAATCATTCGTTCACATTGATACTCACGCACTGATTCTGAGTAGCACAGGCTGGATTTGTTGCATGTGCTGATGTAAAGGAGTTGCGTATTCGAGATAGGCAAAAGCGATGTTTGCTATTGTTTAGACAATTCAACTAGTAAATGCTGTGTGCAGCAAAATACTGACAAAGAAGGAGTTACAACCAAATCCACTTTTAACGTGTTCTTTATGCTAACGATTACCAGCGGCAGTGCTTCGTTTCATGATATGTAAGGAAGGGCGTACAATGATTCTTTGAGTTGTTGATGAAAATGTTCTATAATCATGGTTGATGCAGGGTGGTATGCGGTAAATTGCCTGTGCTGGTAACTAGATAAGATTGGAAACCTAACGAATTAACTTAAAAGTGTGATCCACAATAAGTCATTACTATCGTGTGATAGTTGTATTGAGCTACTCACCGTTCTATGAAACCGTGGGCAACTGTCTCACATGAGCCGTCGAGCATCGGAATCGCCATTACCCACGAGTAAATCTGTCGGCAAAATTAAGGTGAAATGCAAAGCTTATATATTGTGGGAAGGCCTTGATCATTTGACGAGAATGCCAGTTAAGCCAGAGTCAATAGCTCTAAAGACGCCGAGTAGGCTCTTGATGTTTCTGAATACCTAGGCTTGCTGACAATATATACACGCGCGAGCCGAAATACTTACATCGCGGTAGATGTAAGGCCAGACGGAAAGTTCTATCTATCTCTTTTAGAGCTCAGATATCCCAGATGAGAAGGGTTATGTAGTGCTTTAAATAGTTATCCACATTTTTTTGTTGGACCTACGGGAAGCTTGTAAATCTTTGAAAAGGCGCTGCGTAGAAACTTGTCCTAGTCGGTATCAAATTGTTTGCCTGCAGCGGTGGCCGTTAGGTCAAAATTAGTTCCATGTGCTAAGCTGAACTGATGGATTCGTGAAACTGATCCGAAACGGGCTTAGGAGCACGGCAGACAAGTAGACCAAGTGTCTAGTCTTCTCTGGCGAGCAATTATTGGCCGCACCATAGAGTGGGTAGATAAAAGAACAGAGATGAGCGAAGCTTGGGAAAGTGGAACTTGAAATAACTACATAGTTGTCAGATACCTAGGTATGCTCCAGGTATCCCCCACCATAGGCACTTCAACGCTATTCGGTAGGTTGTGCGAGTTTCGAAATTCAAAATGGAGGTACCCGGCTTTTGCTGATGTGCTACACCGAAGGAGGTTTCTGCTGTGTCAATCTTTAGGAAAAGTGCTGAAACTGGATCTGGCTGAGCGGAAAGTGATATGTTGGAGATAGGATTTTGGGCTACTGAAAAAACAATTCTGCGCTGTTTACAGCGGAGAAAATCGGTATTGATTGCAAACAGCTCGAGCAGTAGAGTATAACGCACCGGTAGTTTTTGGCTATGCAGAAAAATCCACAAAGCTGTTCGAAGTATCGAGGGGCAGGATTCTTAATTATCTTATGCATTTGGTCTGTCAGAGTGTCTAACCCAGCTGCGCATATATGTGATGAAGAACTTCCATGTGTCGCTTGTCATTTTCGCGATATGAATGCTAACTCTGCATGGATCAACGCTTTTGAAAACTTTGTGTTACCTCATAGTGAAACACTGCAAAGATTGTGCAGCTTTGTTGAATTCAAACGGTTTTCTGAATAATCGAATAGGCCAAATGTTGTGATGGCTGCAGCTTTAGATACGTCGCCTGACTCCAACGGTGTCGGCTGGTTGGCAAGTAAAATTATCATAATGGCTAGCTTGTTTGTTGACAGGAAAAGCCTTGGAGACGTTTTATGGTTGCATAGCCGTGAGTAAATGATGAGCTTCTGCAGCGTGGACTTGAATTGGTCGCCAATATTCATATGGTTTCCAGGCCATGCATGTTAACGTCTAAATTCAGCAACACATAAGGTTAATATCTATTTAAAAGTTAGTTTTTAAACATTGACCAAAGTATGCTCCATTTCTAATGTGCATAGTTGTAGGAGATATACAGAAGCTGCTTAAAAATTTTAATAGGCCTAAGGTGTAGGCAGAAACCGGAATTAGCCTAAAACTTGGACCTCTGGATCGTTGAAACTGTTGAGATGTAGCTCAGAACGGAATTAAATAATTGAACCGATGTCCTTTTCAGGTCGGCAATCGATCAAACGTGACAGCACCTAAATTGATCTTAGCGTCCGTACTCAGATGGTTCAAAGTAGTCTGGGTTGCCATTAGGAGGATACTGAAGATTAATGTTTGGCGATGTTGCCGAGAAGGCGTGATGTGTATGTATAACAACATTTGCAACCTATGGATGACAGAAATGTATCTGTAAACAGCAACGTTTCTGCGAATATGCAGCGAAATTGGTGAGTTCGGGTAACACAGATTCCATATACATTTCTAGTCGAACCATACCAAAAACCGATAGTCTTTTCCTTTCTCATAAGGTTAAATGGCACAATAATTTCGTTTATAACAATTCAACCAGATGAGTTTTCGACAAACTGTCGCTGGTTTTGAAATGGAAATGATGGCCAGGTTTCATTGTATTCATATGTATGTATCATGATATCTCGATGCATAAAATGCAGCAACGTCCGAACACCATTTACCCCTTCAATTGGATGGCATATGACTTTGAACACTATGGAACAACATTTATAATTTGAGAAGATAGTTACACTTGACGTTGCTTACCAATAGCATAGTGTATGGGGTGGGTTTCGCGGATGTAGAGCCCATCCACCAAATCATCGTTTTTGGTTTCCAACTCGCCCAAAAACTAGATTTCAAGAACAGCAAGGATGTAACGCATTTTCCCTAATTTGCTTGAGGTTTTCATCCTACATTTTATCTCTTTAGTCGACGCGCATGTAAACAAATTAATACATGACGGATCACGATGACAGTGCGCTGACAATAGGGGTGTCTCCATTTAGTCATGAGATGGAGTTGTTTCCTCTATCAGCCTAGGTTTTCCATAGGGACCTGCGTTTGGTTTGCGGACTGTGCGGGCTAAAGTTGACCGTTTAGCCTGAATTACCACCACTTAGAAAAAAATTTGAATCCATTGTGCATGGTGTTTCTCTTTTGACCAAGGCGCGTTAGAGCCTATCAGCTTCACGAATTTATGCGTCCTTTCCTTTTTTACACAAATTTTAAAAGGGCCTGCATTAGTTCTCAGGAAATAATTTGTCAAAAATATTTGATACGCTGTGATTATCACATCATTTATATGTCTCGTTCGGGAAGTTGCAGAGGTTAACCTTTATTTCATTTTTGAAATATTTCCAGTTGCACATTATGTGTTCGCTTTCAGGCTTTTTGGGATTTATCTATCAAGTACGATAGACAGGTTCTAGAAACCTTATCTATCCAAGATCAGAATATCCGAGGTTGGCAGATATGGACTGCCTACCTATACGTTAGTTATAAAAATTGGTGTAGCTAACTCTACGCTGTTAATTGTAAGTTTGATTTGAAACAGTGCCCTAGCTAGAGCGTAATGTAGACAAAGTAATCGAGATTTGCTGCTGCTGGCGTAGTCTTTATTCCAGCTCTGGCAATCTACAATATCGCCGTCAGGTTATCACATTAATATCCAGTCGGCGATTCACCTTACTAGTAGGGGGATAGTACAATACGTACAGAAGCAAATGAAGACCAGTGTGTGCTCAAGTTGCTCATATGGTAAAGAATGCAAGCTCAGAATCGTCTTGTAGCACGTCATGTTTTAACAAAACACTTTTTCTGATGCTGTGTGGACCGTGAGGTCTTTAGTTTTTACCATCTGGTGAAGCATGCGGAGGCATTAGGCACATGTATTAATTTGTATGACGCGTCCGGTTACCAGCGTTTGCCAAACCATTATGCACAGTATGTATATTCATTATTCCCTGCTGTGTGGACCACAATTACTAGCATGGCTGACTGAGGTAACGACACTTTCTTTATTTCGTAGGCTGTGAGCGCTTTAATATCGATTCGGCCAAACATTCACTCGGAAAGAAAATCAGCGTTGCGCAGCTTAACAGCATATACATTAGTTTGACACGTGTTTGAAGGATGGCTAGCAAGAAAGGCTCATGATAAGGGATCATTATATTTCACGTTTTGTCGGCAATCAATCCTCACGATTTGTATCTGTGCTTTGTATTGTGGATTCCGCCCAAAAATTCGTCTTAGCAACTAGCAACAAACAGTCTCTTAACCTTTACCGCTGTGCCAAACGTTGCTCGCGGACCTAGGAGCCATAGTGGTCAGGGCGTCAACCTTTGAACACTATACTTCGAGGTCCAACCCAGCTCAGGGTATCTCCATCTGATGAGTCCAAAGGAGGACGAAACCGGTCATGGGGTCTCAGGGTTGGGAGGAGCAACACCGAACCACCAATTCGGTTACGGTCCTTGTGATCGTAATGACCGAGGTCTGAATAGAGATTGCCAGTCGCAATCCAACCACATAGCGAATACACCAAATGCCACTTGGTGTCTCTTAACCTTATTAACAGTTAAGTACTCTTTTAATGCATCTTAAAGTTTCGAAGCGATGGTCTGTGGCAAGCAATTTCATAACGTCGGATATTGGTGTGTAAAGCCGTTGTACCGCAGACGTGTGCGAAAACGATGCATTTTATCACATAGTCTTTGTTTCTTAGGGTATAAAGGGACGGAACGTGGAACGCCGGTTAGCGGTAACAATTGCATGCCCATCGATGGACAACTCTGAATGACAGTCATAAATTTAGCCTTACATATCGACGCCATAGCGTTTCCCTTTTTAACAAATGTCATCATTTTTATGAGTGTGCACAGAGATGCTGCGCACGATACGTTTTATAATCGACTATTTTGTTGCTGCGATTTTACTCATGTCGCATTTTCGAATGTTATTAAATTCAGGGCGCAGTATTCTGTTAATAGTCTGGTGTACTGTTTGCATAATAGGAGCTTAACATCGCTTGTTATAAAAAGTGCCTATCATTCCATTAGTTTTGGGTTTAGTCACTGTATACTCAAGTAGTCCTATGGAATTCAGCGAACCTGGGTAACGGATACGTAATACACTTATCGATGCGCATAGAGCGAGGGAGATTCTATGCATTCCCATGCATTACTACCAGGTGTGAATTTTGCGAAACGATATGAAAGCCAGAAGCGAAGGCGCAAATTTTAGGGCAAATTACCATTTGAACAATTATGGAAACAAAGACATCTACTTCGTGGAAGGATTGACGCGTTCACACAAACGTAATAGAGCTCAAAACCATACCGTCATGAAATTTTCCTAAACCACTAACTAAGGCTAGGAATGGATTCGTAAACTGACAGATTCGGCGCGTGCGCGTCATACAGGGTCCTAATGACACGATAAGTTCCACTGGTAACTTCCTGAATGTGCTGAACGTCCGGATGGCTCTTACTGCGACGAAACTTCTCAAAATTATAACGGTAAGTTAAAAATTTGGCTAGTTACATTTAGAATAACCACATTTCAACATTTGCTGTAGCAATTGCATATGGTCATTTAGTTAAAAATTATCTTATGTTATTTGTTAAAATACACGGTGTTTTTTGTTATCATTATAACAACCCACCGTTTTTACATGAGTTTTCGGCGACCTCATAGGAGAAATGATTATTTCTTCCCAATCTGGTCACACCAAATTAAATTTCACCATCTAGCAGACAACATAAAATTTCGCGTTTTTGTATGTTCAAACCGACCTAGACATGGTAAAAAATATTGTTGGCATTATTTACAAAACCTTATTCATGACAATAGTATATTCAATCATGCTAACTGAGACCGGTGTGCAAAGCGATTAGCCGCATGTATACCACGACCAAAGCCTGCTAGCACAGCTGAATCTTGACAGTTTTAAACCAATTTGAATAAGTCTACTCATATCGTCATATCGTTAATTTTTGTAAGAATAACTTTATCGTGAAGCATACTATAAATATGTCAGAATCGTCGATTGTTTAATTCATAATGCGATCGTTAATGATGCTACGCATTGTTGTTAGCAGCTTCTAAGTTTACCTATGTTAGACGAGTGCCTAGCGCCAATTTTCATTCCACTATGCATCAACAGCGCATGCGACCTCGCACTGGTTGTTCAAAAGCAAATGAATACAATTCGTTTTGATGTACGACATCAAACCAACTTATGCTTCTTCCAGGGAAAAAAGTAACAAGTGTTATGGTAATGATTGCTTGCACCGCCTCACATGATTTACAGGCATCGTTTGCAGATAAGTCCATGGATTCTGTTGGTCATGGTAAATAAAGCGGGAAGATTATTCTTACAATTGGATGCATTATTATTTGGCATAGACTACAAAGTTCCTCCTAGACGGTTACATTAGCTTCTTATTGAAACGCGGTTCCAAAACGTCTTTAATCAAGTGAAAGATCTGCAACCAGCCATTACTGATAAGCTCATATGTTTTAGAAATAAGCTAACAGCTATTGCTTATGAGGTTAAACATGTGCCAGTAAAAGAAAAGTGTGCGTTTACAAAACGGCACTTACAGCCGTTACGCGAACTTTGTGCCGAGGATGTGATTGTGACAAAGCCAGCTAACGTTTCAGGTGTAGTAGCCATGAATAAGGATGAATACAGTAATATGATGACAGTCATGCTCGAGGACACAATTAAATTCAAACGACCTGAGAGGATGTGATTATGGTCGAGTCTCGCATAAATAGTCACTTAAATGTGC
>OX104061.1:54475395-54507432 GCA_944474145.2 Dicrocoelium dendriticum
TGCCGACCGAGATTTAGCCATTCGATGAGAATCTTCTTTGTTGGTAGTACCGTCAGCAGGAACACAGCTCCCAAGGTACACAAAACGATTTATTTTTCAAGTGACGCGCCTACTAGGGTGAGCACGGGAGCAGGTGAAAACCATCCGTTGAGCAGCAATTTACATTTCGATGTGGCAAAGCTCAGAGCATGGTTAGATGCTTTAACTGCCAAACGCTCCAGTATGAGTTGTATACACTGAGGATCGTCAACAACTAAGCCGATATCATTACAATAATCAAAGTCGGTCGCGATCACAAAGTAGAAGCTTTATGCGTAAATTTTGGAAAGTTCTAGAACATTCAACATAACGTCTTTGATTGCCAAGTGGAAGAGGAATGTGGGAAAAAGGCAAGCCTGTCGAACACTGCAGTTGACACCGGATTGCGAGAAAAGCTTGCCATAGAATCTCACTCTGCAGGATGTATGAAGGAAAAGTGCTCGTAAGATGGCAGTATGTTTTTTTGGCACCCATTTATTTAGCAAGAAACGCCAAAAAGCAGGTCGAAAACACAGTCAAATGCGACACGTTAGTCCAGGATGGCAACTACAGTGTGCCTATAATAAATGTGGCGAGATTCGGAGAGCTAGTGAATTGTGAAGATTTGATCCGCGCAACCGCGGTTGGGTCGAAAACCAGCTTGAATTTCACGGTTGTACAAATCACATACTGGGGATAGTCTGCGAAGCAGAATAGATGCCATTAGTTTGGAGGCAACGGAATTAAGACTGCTCCCGCGATTTTTACAAATGAAGTGCGAGGGCCTTTCTTGAAAAACGGGACAATAACTGACAATCCCTAAGTGAAAGGCACCTTCTCTTCATGCCAAATTTTCGCGAACAGGCCAGTCAGTTGGATAATGATCGCCCGACTGCTGTACATGTTTAACTTCAGTGGAAGTCCATCTGAGCAGACAACCTTGAACCGCTTCAAGGGACGAATCACTAGATCGAGTTCTGCTTCACTGGGTGGATTCAATGGGACGAGCCAGGGTGGACAACAAGTGGGGCTGCATGTACTGATGGATAGTGGTGGCCAGTTGAACTGCGAGTGGAAGTGCTCGGCCCAGCAATCCATAGGCTTCTATTGGTTGGTGATCGGATACTTATCCATCTAGCACTTGCTCTCACTGACATCAAATCCTGAGGCCAGTCGACTGAATAAGTTGGAAAAGGATGCGAGTTTGCCTAAAAGGGCAGCGGTCTCCATCTAAAGTACGCTCAGACCACCATGTTTTGTGATCCTTTCGTAGGCTTTGCGTGAGCACCCGGTTGACAGAACAGCAACGTTTGTAGCAACTTGATTCTAGCGGGATAGCTTTGTGGCGTTAGAACAATTCCAGAGAACCAGCAGCGGTCCAAACTTTTAGTGGGCGTTGAGTTAGGCCGCAGTTTGACTGCCCGGAAATGTTCTGCGCTTTCCGGCGATGAATCCAGTGTTGCTCCATGTCTTGCGGTGGACTGCAACTGAGTGCGTATGTCAGTGAAGACTAATAGCTTGCCTAGATAGAGAAATCCGTTAGTCTGTTTTCCTCAATCTTTGGTGCATCCTGTTTCGGGACACCTCAAAACACATACAGATGTTCGCGCAGACAAGTGCATGATCTGAGTCGACGAAGGTAGACCAAAGGGATTTGCGGTCTAGTACACTGCCGCGCAATCTGAAGCAAATTGTAATGTGATAAATTTGAGTTCAGTGTTGTGTTGGCGGAGAGGGCGTCACGTTCCGGAACGCTTCTTCGAACGCCTGAAGTTAATGCTCGCGTGAAACTAATGGTTTTATTCGCACAATGTGTGGGGCTTCATTCCGTTTTCAGAGCGGTTATTATCGAGCGAGTTATGACCATCAAGGTGGAGTTCGTATGGTAACAGGCGGCCAAACCGCGCATTAAATTCCCCAGCATGGACAAGGACAACCTACATTCAGGATAATACAAGAGCTGATGTAGACCACGGTAGAATTCGTCTTTGACTGAGTTGCCACTGCCGTCAGTTAAAGCATACACGGAGTGCACAAACAAGTTGCGTCTCTCTTCACAATACTTGTTGATTCTTCATGTACCTCGCAGCCTAATATCACACAGTCGGCTGTTAATCAGGAACTAATCCAGTAGTGCGAACTCAGCCTTGCCACTTAGCACTACACATACACCAGCAAACCCGCTGAGGCTGCTAGTGGATCTCCAGAATGACGTAGGTGATATCTGGATTCTTGTTTACTGGGGGATATCAATGTAAGCATATTTCTAGGTATTTTCAACCAAGTTTCTGAAAGGCCGCAGACATCCCTGTCTTAGCACTTTAGGGTACGAGCTAGACCGGCTTGCTGTCAAAGCTGTATGAGTGTCAGAACGTTGAAGCACGCCAGATGGAACGAGGATCAGGGACGAAGGAGGGCTTTAGGTTGAACTCCGTGGACCAAAGCGCAACCGGAATCGCAGCCAGATTGTGGAACACATGAATCAGATAACAGAAAGTGTGGATTGTTAGCAAGCAAACAATTGTCGTGTGATAAATTCGTGTGTATTTGAGAAGAAGAAACCGTAGATTATGAGCACATTGTAATACAGTCCATAGTTTTGTGAGATGGTGTGATACTACTCCGTTGCACACCAAGCTGGCACCAAGCGGAGGTAGTTCGGCAGGCCAACCGTTTTGACATACATGATCATCCATTTACTTTAGGACGTTTTGTTGTAATTTATTACCATATTATTAAGTCCCGTCTTAAAGAAATTCCCATTGCAACTAAATACCACTTTGTTTGTAAACAGAAAACTGCGCGCCGGATGTATTGGACTTACATTACTATATAGAGCACTCAGCTGGTTCTCCTTGATGAGCAGTTTAGTTTGGCTGCCTACTTGGAACACTAAAGAACTAAGCAATCATGGACTGTAATGTTATTTCAAGTCTGCAGTGAATTCGTTAAGATAAATCTGTGGAATTTTGTGTTTTGCATAATCTACTAATTTTAGGATGTAAAATTCATTCAGGACACTGTATTATTTCGTTTACCATTTGAACCAATCCTTAGTTGAAATTTCTTTCTGATTGCGCTTACAGTGCTATGACATAAGAAGCCGTGTTCAAGAACACTTAGCTCATTTGGTTAATTACATACATTCATGGTACCATGTTTAAGCTTTATGTGATCATCCTCAAATATTTCAATTTGGAACAGGTGTTCACATGTTTTGGTGACGCGTTTCGTTAAAAGCTTTGTCGTTTGTGCTAGTGAGCTTCATTTCACAATTCTGTTTTGTGCACGCAAGTTAAATAAAACAGCCTACTCATTCCATTTTATGATATTTTATTGAGCGTGAAGTGGAAATTGATGTTTTCTTAGCACCCTAAGGAAAATAACCATCTGGTCGTTCATACTAAGATTTAAATGATATCCGATATACATATAATTATTGATTCTATATAGTTAATATATAGGTAGCTGA
Source organism: Dicrocoelium dendriticum (assembly GCA_944474145.2). Lineage (NCBI taxonomy): Eukaryota > Metazoa > Platyhelminthes > Trematoda > Plagiorchiida > Dicrocoeliidae > Dicrocoelium > Dicrocoelium dendriticum. The sequence continues at coordinate 54,478,886 of OX104061.1, forward strand.
AAACGTTCAACAGCCTATAGCATAAAGCCTAGTGATTGAATTCGCATAACTGGGTAGCAAATTTAATCCGAATCGACAGTAAATCTAAACTTCGAGAGCTTGCAAAATGCCGTGGAGCATCATTTAAGTACAGAAGCAAGCACCAGGATTCGAGATATTTTCATAGAATAATTGTTTCACATAATAACTCTTATCTCCTATTTAAACTCCTTGTGATATAAACTCATACATCATTATGGATAAGAAAACACTTCATTAAAATATGTGGTTAATGAGCCACAAATGTTAATGGGAGCGGATATGATAATGACGAAGTAGTGAAATCCTAGCCAATTTACGTACATCGTTTAGACCACAGAACATGTTAAAAAACCAATCATCCATAACATGGATGCGCAGTTGGATCTATAACAGCGAGTAACTTTTCATAGTATGAGAAAAAGCTGCCTACTTAGACCACTGGATAATGAGGCCACAGCCGGTTAGCAAATAATAAACTCTTTCGCTGTTGTACGGTAGTTTGATTTATTGAGCAAATGCATATAAAGCTCAGATAATTGGCTGTCGTTCATATTTCCTTGGTTGTTCAAATGCAAATCGAGCTTAGAAAACCACCATAAGTTCTAAACTTTTCTTGACATATGTCAATGCTGTTCAAACGAATCCATGTTTTGATAAATCTGCCGAAATTCATTGAAATTTATAAATGAGGCAGTTCTACTATAGATACTTTTACACATTGGAAAACCGAATAGCAACATCTCATAATGACTGTAATCCTGATTTGAGAACTTCGTGTCCGGCTAATGAAATCTATGTATAAACTGCGTCCCCGACTTTTGATGAACGTTCGCTAGCCGTTCGATGGCTAGACTAACAGGAATTTGGATGAGTTCCACACTTTTCGATCTACAGCCGTTCAATCCCATCTATATTAGGTCATACTATTTCTACGATTGAAGAGCAAATAAAACGATGATTATTATTTTACATGTATTATATTTTTCATTCCGTTTTCTGTTAGCTAAATATATAATACAAGGATTTCAAGAAACCACAGCCTTTCCTAATTACTTTGTAATTACATTTTTAAAAATATTACTAGATTCTATTTTGTTCTTAACAAAAATTACATGTGTAATGTACCTGCTTTTGTGTATGTGAAGAGTGTAGTGTTACAATGTTACAGCAAAAGATAACTTCCGAAAATCTTTCACTAGGCGGACGCCTACGCTTAAAGATGGAAAGGGGGACTACACTAGACCATCGTCATTTTCGTAGTTGATGACAAAATATTTGAAATCACCAGGTGTTAGAAATAAACTGAGTTTGCTTGGGAAGCATGATCTATTTTCTTTCCTCTACGCGCATTTAACAGATTTATACTATTTGCCGCAAATATTTTGCTTTATTTGTGGCAACCTTACCAACATTTGCGAGAACATAAAAGCGCAATGTATACATTTGTTGGAAAACGTTTGTAGGAGCATGGACACTTGTGTAGTTCGCTCCAAGTTAAAACGAACTAGAAGCTTGATTACCCTACCAAGTCGTTTGAAATATGGTCGCATAAGATTGGAGTTGGATAGGGTTGTATGTTCTGCTGTCGCGGAGACTGTACCGCTGGCCTATTTGGCGAAGTTTGGGATGGTGTCCTTTGCGCCATAGTCAGATTTGTCGATAATTACACGCTTCGGTCGGCCAGCATTGATGATATTTTTAACGTTGTTGTCAAAGGCAAATATATTATTCCTTCTGCTTCGTACACTGTACAGGTCAGAATGAAGAGGCTGAATTGGCCGACGTATGCTGCCAGGGCGAACGAAAATTTGGGTGCAATTAGTGAAGCATTCATTCACGTTGATACTCACACACTTTGTTCTGAGTAGCACAGGCTGGATTTGCTGCATGTGCTGATGTAAAGAAGTATTAGAGATAGACGAAAGCGGTGATTGCTTTTGTTTAGACAATTCACCAAGTAAATGCTGTGTGCAGCAAAATACTGACAAAGAAGGAGTTACAATGAAATCCACTTTTAACGTGTTCTTTATGCTAACGATTACCAGCGGCAGTGCTTTGTTTCATGATGTGTAAGGAAGGGCGCACAATGATTCGTTGAGTTGTTGATGAAAATTTTCTATAATCATGTTTGATGCAGGGTGGTATGCGGTGACTCGCCTGTGCTGGTAACTAGATAAGGTTAGAAACCTAACGAATTAATTTAAAGTGTGATCCACAGTGGGTCATTACCATCGTGTGGTAGTTGTATTGAGCTACTCACCGTTCAATGAAACCGCGGGCAACTGTCTCACATGAGCAGTCGAGCATCGGAATCGCCATTACCCACGAGTAAATCTATCGGCACAATTAAGGTGAAATGCAAAGCTTATATATTGTGGGAAGGCCTTGATCATTTGACGAGAATGTGAGTTAAGCCAGAGGCAATAGCTCTAAAGACGCCGAGTAGGCTCTTGATGTTTCTGAATACCTAGGCTAGCTGACAATATATACACCCGCCAGCCGAAATACTTACATCGCGGTAGATGTAAGGTCAGACGGAAAGTTCAATCACGAGATTGTAGAGCTCAGATATCCCAGATGAGAAGGGTTAAATAGCGCTTTAAATAGTTATCCACATTTTTGATGGACCTACGGGAAGCTTATAAATCTTTGAAAAGGCGCTGCGTAGAAACTTGTCCTAGTCGGTATCAACTTGTTTGTCTGCAGCGGTGGCCGTTATGTCAATATTAGTTCCATGTGCAAAGCTGAACTGATGGATTGGTGAAGCTGATCCGAAACGGGCTTAGGAGCACCGCAGACACGTAGACCAAGTGTCTAGTTTTCCGTGGCGAGCAATTATTGGCCGCACCTCAGAGTTGGTAGATAAAAGAACAGAGATGATTGAAGCTTGGGAAAAGTGGTACTTGAAATAACTACATAGTTGTCAGATACCTAGGTATGCTCCTAGTAGTCCCCACCATAGGCACTTCAACGCTATTCGGTAGGTTGTGCGAGTTTCGAAATTAAAACTGGAGGTATCCGGCTTTGGCTGATGTGCTACACCGAAGGAGGTGTCTGCTGTGTCAGTCTTTAGGGAAAGCGCTGAAACTGGATCTGGCTGAGCGAAAAGTGATATGTTGGAGATAGGATTTTGGGCTACTGAAAAAAACAATTTTGCGCTGTTTACAGCGGAGAAAATTGTTATTGATTGCATACAGCTCGAGCAGTAGAGAACAACGCACCGGTAGTTGTTGGCTATGCAGAAAAATCCACAAAGCTGTTCGAAGTATCTAGGGGCAGGATTCTTAATTACCTTATGCATTTGGTCTGTCAGAGCGTCTAAACCAGCGACGCATATATGTGATCAAGAACCTCCATGTGTCGCTTGTCAGTTTCGCGATATGAATGATAACTCTGCGTGGATCAACGCTTTTGAAAACTTTGTGTTACCTCATAGTGAAACACTGCAAAGATTGTACAGCTTTGTTGAGTGCGAACGGCTTTCTGAATAATTGAATAGGCCAAACGTTGTGATGGCTGCAGCTTTAGATACGTCGCCTGACGCCAACAGGATCGGCTGTTTGGCAAATTAAATTATCATGATGGCTAGCTTGTTTGTTGACAAGAAAAGCCTTGGAGACGTTTTATGGTTGCATAGCCGTGAGTAAATGTTGAGCTTTTGCAGTGTGGAGTTGAATTGGTCGCTAATATTCACGTGGTTTCCAGGCCAAGCATGTTAACGTCTCAATTCAGCAGCATATGTGTTTAATATCTATTTAAAAGTTAGTTTTTAAACATTGGCCAGAGTATGCTCCATTTCTAAAGTTCATAGTTGTAGGAGACATACAAAAGCTACTAAAAATTTTAATAGGCCTAAGATGTAGGCAGAAACCGGAATTAGCCTAAAATTTGGACCTCTGGGTAGTTGAAACTGTCGAGATGTAGGTCAGAACGGCATTAAATAATTGAACCGATGTCCTTTTCAGGTCGGCAATTTATCAAAAGTGACAGCAACTAAATTGATCTTAGCGTCCGTTCTCAGATGGTTCAAAGTAGTCTGGGTTGCCATTAGGAGGATACAGATTGGCGATGTTGCCGAGAAGGCGTGATGTGTATGTATAACAACATTTGCGAACTACGGATGACAGAAATGTATCCGTAAACAGCAACGTTTCTGCGAATATGCAGCGAAATTGGTGAGTTCGGGTAACAAAGCTACCAGATACATTTCTAGTCGACCCATAACAAAAACTGTAGAAGTAGCTTGCAGCGGATTGCCTTTTCCTTTCTCATAATGTTAAATGTCACAATACTTTCGTTTATAACCATTCAACCAGATAAGCTTTTGACAAACTGTTGCTGGTTTTCAAATGGAAATGACAGCCAGGTTTCATTGTACTCATATATATGTATCATGATATCTCGATGCATAAATTGCGGCAACTTCCGAACACCATTTTACCCCTTCAATTGGCTGGCAAATGACTTTAAGCACTATGGAACAACATTTATAATTTGAGAAGATTGTTACACTTGACGTTGCTTACCAATAGCATAGTGTATGGGGTGGGTTTCGCGGATGTAGAGCCCATCCGCCAAATCATCATTTTGGTTTTCAACTCGTCGAAAAACTAGATTTCAAGAAAAGCAAGGATAGAACGCATTTTCCCCAATTTGCTTGAGGATTTCATTCTACATTTTACCTCTTTAGTCGACGTGCATGTAAACAAATTAATACCTGACGGATCACAATGACGGTGCGCTGACAATAAGGGTGTCTTCATTTAGTCATGAGATTGAGTTGTTTCCTTTATTAGCCTTGGTTTTCCATAGTGACCTGCGTTTGGTTAGCGGACTGTGCGAGCTAAAGTTAACCGTTTAGCCTGAATTACCACCGCTTATCAAAAATTTGAATCCATTGTGCATGGTATGTTTCGCTTTTGACTAAGGCACGTTAGAGCCTATCGGCTTCACGAATTTATGCATCCTTTCCTTTTGTACACAAATTTTAAAAGGGCCTACATTAGTTATCAGGAAATAAGTTGTCCAAAATATTTGATACGCAGTGGTTATCACATCATTTATATGTCTCGTTTGGGAAGTTGCCGAGGTTAACATTTATTTCATTTTTGAAATATTTCCAGTTGCACATTATGTGTCCGTTTTCAAGCTTTTTGGGATTTATCTTTCAAGTACAACAGACAGGTTCTAGAAACCCTATCTACCCAAAATCAGAATATCCGAGGTAGCCAGATATGGACTGCCTACCTATAAGTTAGTTATAAAAATTGGAGTAACTAACTCTACGCTGGCAACTGTAAGTTTGATTTGAAACAGTGTCCTAGCTAGAGCGTAATGTAGACAAAGTAATCGAGATTTGCTGCTGCTGGCTTAGTCTTTATTCCAGCTGTCGCAATCTACAATATCGCCGTCAGTTTATCACATTAATATCCAGTCGGCGATTCACCTTACGAATAGGGGTATAGTACACTTTGTACAGAAGCAAATGAAGACCAATGTGTGCTCAAGTTGCTCATATGGTAACGAATGCAATCTCAGAATCGTCTTGTAGCACGTCATGTTTTAACATAGAACTTTCCAAATGCCGTGTGGACCGTGAGGTCTTTAATTTTTGCAATCAGGCGAAGCATGCGGAGGCATTAGGCAAATGGATTAATTTCTTTGACGCGTCCGGTCACCAGCGTATGCCAAACTAGTATGTACAATATGTATATTCATTATTACCTGCTGTGTGGACTACAATTACTAGCATCGCTGACGGAGGTAACGACACTTCCTTTATTTCCTAGGCTGTGAGCGCTGTAATATCGATCCGGCCAAACATCCACTCGGAAAGAAAATCGGCGTTGCGCAGCTTAACAGCATCTACATTAGTTTGACACGTGTTTGACGGATGGCTAACAAGAAAGGCTCATGATAAGGGATCATTATATTTCACGTTGTGTCGGCAAGCAATCCTCACGATTTGTATCTGTGCTTTGTATTGTGGATTACGCCCAAAAATTCGTCTTAGCAACTGACAACAAACAGTCTCTTAACCTTATTAACAGTTAAGTACTCTTTTAGTTGCATCTTAAATTTTCGAAGCGATGGTCCGAGGCGAGCAATTTCATAACGTTGATATTGGTGTGTAAAGCCGTTGTACCCCAGACGTGTGCGGAAATGATGCATTTTGTCATATAGTCTTTGTTGCTTAAGGCATAAAGGGAAGGAACTTGGAACGCCGGTTAGTAGCAACAATTGCATGCCCGTCGATGGAAAATTCTGAATAACAGTCATAAATTTAGCCTCACTCATTGAGACCACAGCGTTTCCCTTTTTAACAAATGACATCCATTTTTATGAGTGTGCACAGAGATGCTGCCCACGATTCGTTTTAAAATCGACTATTTTGTTGCTGCGATTTTACTCGTGTCGCATTTTCGAATGTTGCTAAATTTAGGGCGCAGTATTTTGTTAATGGTCTGGTACACTGTTTGTATGTTAGGAGCTTAACATCGCTTGTTATAAAAAGTGCCTATCATTCCACTAGTTTTGGGTTTAGTCACTGTATACTCAAGTAGTCCTATGGAATTCAGCGAACCTGGGTAACGGCGACGTAATACACTTATCGATGCGCATAGAGCGAGGGAGATTCTCTGCATTTCCATGCAATACTAGCAGGTGTGAATTCTGCGAAACGATATGAAAGCCAGAAGCGAAGGCGCAAATTTTAGGGCAAATTACCATTTGAGCAATTATGGAAACAAAGACATCTACTTCGTGGAAGGATTGACGCGTTCATAAAAACGTAATAGAGCTCAAAACCATACCATCATGAAATTTTCCTAAAGAACTAACTAAGGCTAGGAATGGATTCATATGCTGACAGATTCGGCGGGTGCGCGTCATACAGGGTCCTAATGGGACGATAAGTTCCACTGGTAACTTCCTGAATGTGCTGAACGTCCGGATGACTCTTACTGCGACGAAACTTCTCAAAATTATAACGGTATGTTAGAAATTTGGCTAGTTACATTTAGAATAACCACATTTCAACACTTGCTGTAGCAGTTGCATATGGTCATTTATTTAAAAATTTATCTTTTATGTTATTTTTTAAAATACACGGTGTTTTTATTCTCAATATAACAACCCACCGTTTTTACATGCGTTTTCGGCAACCGCATAGGAGAAATGATTTTTTCTTCCCAATCTGGTCATACCAAATTAAATGTCACCATCTAACAGAAAACATAAAATTTCGCGTTTTTGTATCTTCAAACCGAGCTAGATAAGGTAAAAATTATTGTTGGCATTATTTACAAAACGTTATTCATGACAATAGTATATTCAATCAAGCCAACTTAGACCGGTGTGCAAAGCGATTAGCCGCATTTATACCACGACCGAAGCCTGCCAGCACAGCCTGAATCTTGACATTTTTAAACCAATTTGAATAAGTCTACTCATATTGTCATATCGTTAATATTTGTAAGAATAACTTTAGCGTGAAGCATACTATAAATATGCTGGAATCGTCCGTTGTTTAATTCATAATGCGATCGTTAATGATACTTCGCATTGTTGTTAACAGCTTCTAAGTTTACCTATGGTGGACGAATGCCTAGCGCTAATTTGCATTCCAGTATGTATCACCAGCGCATGCGACTTTGCACTGGTTGCTCAACAGCAAATGTATACAACTCGTTTTGATGTACCACATCAAACAAACTTATGCTTCTTCCAGGGAAAAAAGTAACAAGTGTTATGCTAATGATTGCATGCATCGCCTCACAAGATTTACAGGCATCGTTTGCAGCTAATTGCATGGATTCTGTTGGTCATCATGGTATAGAATGCGGGAAGATTATTCTTACAATTGGATGCGTTATTATTTTGCATAGACTACAAAGTTCCTCCTAGACGGTTAAATTAGCTTCTTATTGAAACGCGGTTTCAAAACTTCTTTAATCAAGTGAAGGATCTGCAACCAGCCTTTACTGATAAGCTCATATGTTTTAGAAATAAGCTAACAGCTATTGCTTAAGAGGTTAAAAATGTGCCAGTAAAAGAAGCGTGTACGTTTACAAAACGGCATTTACAGCCGTTACGCGAGGATGTGATTGTAACAAAGCCAGATAACGTTTCAGGTGTAGTACCCATGAATAAGGATCAATACAGTAAAAAGGATGACAGTCATACTCGAGGACACAATTAAATTCAAACGACCTGAGAAGATGTGGTTATGGTCGAGTCTCGCATAAATAGTCACTTAAATGTGCTTCATCTGTATCGTGTGATTAACAGTGATACGTGTGAGACTGAAGCCGACTGGCTTCACTACTCCTCAGGTATACGGGCTACCGAATTTACCTAAGAGCGAGCGGCCACTCAGAACGATGGTGAACGCGCCTCAACTTAACTGGATCTCTAGCTGTTGAAATTGCTTTCTCCGCTGCGACAGTGGGCCAACCTATACAGCCTCAAAGATTCTTTCGATCTTATCGATGACCTCGACATACTTAATTATCCGACAATGGCATGTGCTCGTTAGATGTGGAATCGCTGTTTACCAATGTTCCCCTGCATCAACATGTTGATTACATTTATGAACTAGCAGAAAGTTCTCGGTGTCCTCTACTGATGCCAGTGTAGCTACAAAGAGAATCGTTGTTGTGTACGGAGAATGCCAACTTTCACTTCAGTAACACATCATGCTGTCCGATGGATGGAGTAACGATGAGCAGTCCATTGGACCCGTTGCTTGCTGATTTCTTTATGTTAATGGTAGAACGAGGCATGTCTGGAGAAATATCTTGACTGCCATATTACAAACGTTGCGTGGATGATATTTTGTTAATTTGCTCATCGGAGTATTAGCTGGAGCAGTTGGTGACGCAACTAAATTTTGCGCATGCCAACATACGGGTCTCCTATGAGGTAGAGAAGCAAAACTGCCTCCGGTACTTGGATATCCTCATCAACCGCAGAGAAAAAGGGTAGGTTAAAAGGTCTGTCTATAGGAAATAAACATAGACATTGCAGTATCTGCATTTCATTAGCTTTCCACCAATGCGATACAAGCGGACGCTCGTGAGAACCCAGAATAGCCATGCCAGACGAATCCGTTCCGCTAATTGCCTGGCTGATGAACTGCAGTTGATTACTAACACGCTCATGGAAATCGGCTACCCCCGAATGTTCATTGAGAAACATAGTCAAGTACGATCAAGGGACCCAGTGCATACGGTACACAAGAAGCCTGTAAACCGTGAACAGCCATTCAAAGGCGTAGTCCCCTCGTTGAGGACCACAAAGCCTCTGATTTGTGAAATGCAAACAAATCAATATGTTGCCAAAGTCCTTTTCATTAACGAAACCAGAAAACCGTCACTTCGTTCTGTAAACTAGGCTATGCTTATCGGGGCCAAATTGCATTGCGTTTACCAATTGATTTGTGACTGCGACGCCAGTTACATAGGCATGACTGATAGAACATTGAGTTTTCGAATGAAGGAGCATGTACCTAAGTTGGATTAAGGTTCGACGGCGCAGAAAACTGGCCAGAGTAAAGCTGCTTGTTTGCGTACGCCACCAGCCTCTTCGATCAGCGGACACTTATTGACCACAGGTCAGCGAGTCGAGGTCACTTCGGCGTTCACATTCCCATTACATCACACCAATTTTCGTCTCCTCCGTTTCACAGAGGCGATTGCAGTTAGCCGGATTAAGCCGCTGCTTGGTGTTCAGAAACAATTATCGGTCAACATTATGCTGCCCGGGAGATAGGGGTGATAACCCTGTCTCGCATTTCGTGTTTTGGTCTCTTTGTTTGTTTGCATGTGTGGTTGCTCGCACCCTTCACGGAATAAATATTATTGCAAGTTATTGTTAAAGGAACTGATGAGACGTTAATAAATGCGTGCATTTGCCAGTCTTCGCCTTCATACGGTGATTTTTAAAACTACCGTAAGCCAACGGATACCGATAGGATAATGCATTATACTTCAAGTCATCCAATGAACGTTTACGCAGGAATAGCTTCATCGCTATTCCACAATCCACAGACCCTCTGCACAACGAAAGAAGATAGAAGGACCGCTAGGAAAGTGGCGTTGAGCAAACTACTAGAGTGGATATCCGCGAAGTAGAATGAAACGATAATAATAATAATTAATATACTCACAGGCAAGTTCCACATCGCAGTTGGTTGGAACGGTAGAAATTCCTTAGAAAGAATGAACTTTGGAAGCAATTCATGGGTACGAAACAAAGAGGGCATAAAGATGTTCTTCCAGCGTGGCTTAGCCCTGCATTCAACGCTGGTGCGCCTGAAGTAGCCACATCCCACCGGTAGGAAGACGAACTGTGTGTATAAAATTAATAATAATAATATAATAAGCCATGATTACACTGGCTAACCCCGGTCAGAATTCGCCAAGCGCCGAGTAACTGCTCACGAAATCTAACCCTCTTCACACCGTGGTACAAACCACACCTTTCCCGACCGACCCCACTCCAGCCGCGGATCGTGGCCTATGTAAGGCACGCGGCAAAGTTCAGCGCCTGACTCGCTACGTCTCCCCTGCTGAATCGTAAGGACAGCTGATCTACTGTTTCCCATAAAAACCAAACTAACGGATCGGCCTCTGCCGTTACAATTCCAGCCTTCTTGACGGCACGCCTAAAAATTTCCCGCCCCACAGACTCGACATCAAATGCCACAACATAGATATGACACTACATTACCTCCAGAACCAACCACCTTGCTTCAGCAATCGCATATAACCCAATAGTCCCTATACTAACTGACACAGAGACACCCAGTTTCTACATCATCAACAGCCGTCTATGTGACGTCCTTAATGTCCACCACTTTTGTATCAGCAGATATGGCGCATAACTTGAATCAGCTTCGCTTAACTCACAGCGAATTTATAGTTATTAGTGTGACGTTTGTCCACGTATCTATAACGCACGGGACCTCACGCGCTACCTCGAAACACACGCGAAATCAACGAAATTCATGGCAGAAATGGTGGACTTTAACAAACGTTAGATAAACATTGTACACCTACGTATAACGAGGCCTTGCGCAACGTCGTAGAATACGCCACCCCACCGAAAACAGTGCAAAATGTATGAGGCGTTTGCCTGCTCACCTTTGTAAGTTTGCGGTCGTGGAGGACATGACGCCAAGAATGAAGAAGTTGCTGTCATATCAGATGTCATTTTCCTCAACGAGTTAGTTATATGTCTTCAACAGTATTTCCCTACCCAATCTGCAAGAGATATTAAAAAACGCGTGAGGGTTTTACTACAGAAGATCGAGACCGGAGCTCCACCTACAACTTCGACCATACAGGCATTTATCCAAGTGTCTCCACAACCGCGAGCCAAGGCGCCCAATCTCATTTACATCAGACGCCGTGACGGGTCACCATCATTGTCGTTTTCAGCATCTGAAAACCTAACTGTTAGAGGACGCTCCATGAAAACAATTTTTACAATTCTTAATCGTGTGGATTGGTTTCGCCACCGTTTGTTTCTCGAGACTTTTTAAAACGCATCACGACTTTACTTAAATTGGCTAGCATAAGTGTTTCTTAATGGATACTAGCTCATTGGCATATTTCCGCTGATAACGTTTCCTCGAATTGGCTTGCCGGTATCTATATTTTGCCGCTTCTCATTCCCTTGTACTATTCGTTATTTCCTGTGATGTTGGTTGGCCCCGACGCGCATTTATAGGCTTGGTTTATGAAATGGTATACCCTGTAGAAGGTAGCAGTGTTTTCACGCATACAACTCGGTTCTGGCTCACCTTCTTTTTCTTCTTGCGGTCTTACGGGAATGAACAGTTAGTGGCGACGCAACATTAAAATCCATCTTAGTTAGTGCCACAAGGTTGCTTTGGATGTCTCCAGCACAAGCTCACTCGATCACGATTGCAGGACGACAGCTGTACGCCCCAAGTCCTGTACGAATTGTACCAACGTCGCTCACCCACAGAGAATCTAGTACATCTGTAATGTATGATTCAAATATCTCCGCCTCTGAACGATCGACATCATTCCAACACCTGTTTCGATAGACTAGCCACCTACTCCCGCTATGTGCATATATAACTCAAGTACGGATCATCAAGCTTCGAAAACTTTTAGCCGACGCTCTCAACCACCAGTTCCGACACGAATTCGGTACGCGTCTCAATAATCTGTGCTATATATGATTTCCACCTACTTATAAGTCATCTAAACCGAACATCATCAATAAAAACGCTCGGAACAATAAACGACGTAAACTCCGGTCACATCCAACGCTTTTATCATGATAGGCCTCGGAACACAACACCAACGGTGATAGATGGCAGACGGCGGACATTCTAGCTTTACGAAGAGGAACGAGTCCCTGGCAACATTGAAAAATGGACAGGGGTGTTCTCACAGTCACCAGCACCTGACTATCAATTCCCACGAGTCATCATCCCCATCCCAGGACTTGTTGTGCCCGCCTGCTTATCGGAATTTTGCTCGGCACTACATCAGATGGTTGGCTCAGTGCCTGATTTCGACCCCATCTCAACAAAAGAAGTTGAACGCACTGACGCCTCCTTCGTTAGCTCATTACTGAACTGCGTTTTCGCCTACTACACATAACCAAATCATCTTAATGTGGCTAGATATAATTAACCCCTAGACCCCATCACACTCGATTCCAGAACAATTTTGCATCGTGACCTTCGTTTTCACTCGCCTTTTGCACCGTATTCTCTGGGGGCGCTAAGTCTCCTCCTTTCCATCCAAAAACCTAAAAATCGATTTTTTCCTAAAGTGCGGATGCTTTGAGGCTCAGTCATCCTTCATTCCAAGATGCTCTCCTCACACTCCCGCTGCTCCCTTTGCTCTTTTTCCTCTGTTGCCATTTCAAAAGACTTTGATTCTATCTCTCACGTGGCAATAATTAGAGTTGCATCTACTATGGGACCCGCTAACTTATATTGACTAACGGTCTTCCTTATCTATCCCAGCAATCCCAAAGTTCCGAGAGGTGCGAATTTACTTAGTCAAAACTTGCCTGCTGTCGCTGGATGCGCATACGCGGCCGAGGTGATTATCGTAGAGAAAAACGAAGATGGGCTGCAGAAATTTATCCTGACTTTAACAATGTGCTAAAATTTACTTCCTTTTTATAAACCAAAATAAAATTAGCACCATAGATATCGTCATCGATTGTTACAGACCGAAAGCGTCACTGTACACATCTGACGTTCACGTAGAATGGATGAACCTACTATCAGTTAAACCGACGGATTTATTTTAGTTCCTTTTAACTGGCACTGTAAGCTACCGCCTCACGCCCTCGATTAGCGACACCAGCAATTTTAGGATTATTGTCAAGCACCACAAAAGCACATCCGCGTAGTCAACGTTTTAGGATCTCCCTCATTCCACGACATTCCCACAGCCTCTTCCTGGCAGCAACACATCAACACACGCTCAAAACGGCGGACAGAATAATTAGCGAAAGCATTCGCAAATGGCTATGATTGCCGAAGGATACATCCGTTATATTTTTCATGCATACCTCCGTAACCACGGCTTAGGCATTCCTCGTCTCTCAACCATTACTTCAGAAAGATAGACTGCAGCGCCATATTTCCAACCCGAATACTATCCTGAGTTGGGAAAATCGTGACCCCTCCGCTTCTGCGATACATCGCCGAGTTAATTCACCTCTCATCGTGGGTGGGCGGGCCGTGGATGTTAAGACCTCAGCTAAGGAGGCACGCGAGACTTAGCTCCGTAATACCCTTGAAGTATCCAATCTACGTCAAGCAGCAAGGCATCAAATTGCTAATCGATTGCTCCTCCTGAGTCTATTCATCAGGGCAACTGAAGTACACACAGGTGTCCTTGCTACAAAACTTAAGCGTTCCAGAGGCATTCAACTGCTTTCCCGATCCAATCTTAATTACCGCGGTTGATGTAGGCAACACATGATACCTTCTTGCAGCGTAACCAATGACGGTACAATGACATTGTCAAGTAATTTGCAGCCAGTCTACACCATCTGAGAGCTTCAGTCATTCCAGCACCACTCAACCATACAAAAGAGCCTACATTAAGTCAAATCAACTCATCGAAATGAAATACCTCACAGAGAAAATCTTGGAGGAGAAGATTAATCTTGTTGTGTCCTCAGGGGTTCGACTTAGCAGCTTATTAGACTGAGCCACACAAGTAAAATGACAACTCACCGATGTAGCAATGGGTGTTTTTTGCCATCATATCTAAGGTGGTTCTCATAATTCGTTTCAAGAGGGCCTCAGCGGGTTACGTCACATCTGACGGATTGAGATTCGGATTTACTCGATAATTCAACAAGAATTTTTCCAATCTTTCACCCAGAGTTCCCTCTCCATTCGATTTTAACAATGCACGTTTTATAATGTCAACAAAATTTTCTACTTACCCATTTAATTGGGGATGATATGGTGTAGTCTTCATGTGTTGGATTCCATTGTGTGTGCAAAACTCAGCGGATTCATAGGATGTGAACTCTGTTCCGTTATCCTATACGATTGTTTCCGGAAGACCGCACTGACTGAAAATACGCTTCAGCGCAAGCATCATGTTATTGGCGGATATGTTTCGCGTCACAATAACCTCAGACCACTTACTGTATGCGTCCCCTCAACTGGTCCTAAAAAATCTACATGTAATTGCGACCAGGGTGATTCGAGATTCCGCCAAGATTGAAACGTTGTCAGCACGGGTAACATGGGATCACTCCAGCGTTTAGAACAGGATCGTCCAGTCACCTCTTTGACTACCCATTATGGGCCAAAACTCTTAACTTCGTGCAAGTGATTTCATGCGGGTGATTCCTGGGTGGTCCTTATGCAACTGCCTCAGCAAACCTGGTCTAAGTACTTCGGTAATGACAAGTATATTCGCGAAAAACTGACAGGCATCGACTTCGGATAAAGCGTCGTGTCACGTGCAAAACTGTACAAGGGATACTTTGGGTCATGCTTTGGCCAGCCTTATCTCGTATAAGTCAATACTTCCTGTAGCAATGCGTCTTGGTTCGTGACCTGCTGCACCATTCTTACTTTTACCGGTAAGGTATTCACGGCATCACGTGTCATATGGCTGGTATCTGTGTTGGTTGTGATTAAAGCAATAATGGCATCCTCAGGTTCACATCGAATAGTGCCGATTAATCTGGACAGGGCGTCCGCTTGCCCAATAGTGTCAGTTGACGAATACCTCAAGTTGTAATCGTATCCCAAAAGCAAGGTGGCCCATTTCTGAAGTCGACTGGCCGTGTACGTCGGAATACACCGTTTGGATCCAAAGATAGCGAGTAAGGGTTGGTGATCCGTCACTATGGTGAAAAGCCGATCGTAAGTATTTTATGGAATTTCTGAACTGCAATGACTAGAGCGAGAGCTTCTTTCTCGATTTAGTTGTACTTCATCTCAGAGGTGGCAGGGCTCGTACCGCATGCGTCAAAGCCATTTCTGAACGGTCTGGAAGGCGGTGTGAAATGACTACACTAATTCCATAGCTCGAAGCGTCTGTAGCCAAGATGATATCCAGATTCGGATTGTAATTAGTAAGCAATAGGTCTGATTTCAGCAGCAAGTTTAACTGCGCGAATTACTGTTGACACTGCCTGAACCATTTTAATTCGACATATTCCATCATCAGCTTATTCAGTGTTGGTGTAGCCGATGTATAGCTGGCAGAAACTTACTATAGTGACCCATCATTACGAGGAACGCTCTCAGAGTTGTGACATCCGTTGGTGTAGGCAGTCGATCTATTACCTTAATGTTCTCCGGGTCGGGATATCGGGCCCGCTCACTAATCACGAATCCCAGGAACGGAACCGGTTTCCAGAAGAGTTTGCATTTGTCTGCGTGTAAACGGAATTCATAATCTGCAATTCGCATCACCACCTCATCCTGAAGTGCAAATCTTTTGTCATGTGTGGTGCCCATTATAATGATAGTCTGCAGCACCACACCCCAGTCAACATGGCATCCATGACTTGCTGAAAATTCGCGAGTGCGGTTTTAACTCTAAATGGCAGACGATTGTATTTTTACAGAACACGATAAGTGTTTATCGTGAGAAAATTTCTGCTTTAAGGATAAACTTTTAGTTATAAATAAGCGTCCGCCAGATCCAAGATTACGACATATTAACCACCATTCAGCTTCGCGAACAGGTCGTCAGGAATTGGAAATGGATACTGATGGGTTGCACTGCATCATTCAGACGCGTTGAAAAGTCTATACACAAGGGGATAGAAACGTTCGACTTCTTAATCACGACGATTGGGGCAGCCCATGCTGAGAAATTTATTGGCTGAATCACGCCAATTTGCTGCAATCGATCAAGCTCTTGTTCAACAAGTACTTGTGATGCATAAGGTACCGGGCGTCTGAGTCGAAACATCAACATCATCATTATACACGTCAGCCAGAGGTGGGAAACACCTCAGCTACTGTGCCGCAATATATAAAGGAAAAGGAAAATAAATACAAGAGCTGCATGCAAGCTGAGCTACCAGCAATGGATAGGCATCGTTCCAGTAGGCTACCAGCCGGCCAATAGGCAAAAATAAAAAAACAACATGTTTTAAGCTATGCAATAAGACCGTAGATGAAGAGGAAGGCAACAAGGGATGGTTAGGGGCAAAGAAACTCACAGCAGGTGCTTCACTGCGGTCGGTTCCTTGCCATTTCAGCAAGTGTAACCAGCCAAACGTGTTCACCGTATTTGAACCCCAACCAGGGAGCCTTGACGCTTCAACCGAGGTCAGCTCCGTGGTGAGGGCCTTCATTTATCTCGACCAAGTCAGCGCTTAGCCGCCCCTCCTCTTCTTTTATCCACATCCCTGGTGAGCAAACATCGCACTTCGTGGAAGTCGGTGGGCTGGCATGCGCAACAAGTGGCCCAGCCATCGGAGTCAGGTGCGTGAAATGACGGTGCTGCGTAATTCAGTTCCTTTTCCAGTGCAATAAACAAGCGTCGAACACGCTCGTTACTCACGTAGTGTTCCTACCAGACGCATCCGCATGTCAGCACATACAAGTGCAAAATCCGTGTCGACGTAAGTGCTCCAAATCGAGCGACAGTTCTAGATGCACCCCCTACAGCAGTAATTGATAGCAATGTGATCGATCAGCTTTCAAGGCTGGATCGAAGCTGGTGGGCGCCAAGTCACCCTCCGGAGGGGGCTATATCGGAAGTTAGTGCTCGCAAGAAATAAGCGGGCTTCTTTACACATTGAACTAACCGCTCACCGTTATCATTTCTAGAGCCCACGTCGTGCTGACCGCCCAGATATATTTCATCGGTGGACAGCTTTCCAACTTGTGCGTTCAGATCCCCCGCCAGCTCAACAGTGTCCGTGCTTTTTCTGTGGTGGAGGAACTGGGTCAGTTGATGGTAGAAGTCGTTCTTTACCGAAGCATCGCTACAGTTTGTGGGCGCGTAGGCAGCGATGATGAATAGACACCTATTATTCCCGCGCGACTTCGAAGTTTTGAACGAGCCAGCAAATCGGACCACACACATCCGGCTACTGATTGGAATCCAATCAACCGAAGTAGCTTCAGCCCGGGGGCTCAGGGCAATGCCAACACCAGCTTGGCCGGTGCTCGAAGCTGCATCGTCACCGGATAGGCGCAATGCTTGCGTCACCTGAAGGGGATGGCAGAGTGAGCACAGAGCTCGAGTCTTGCAGGCGGGTCTCTGATTAGCAGCAGATGTGGATCGAGAGGGTCTCCAATGTTCGAGTAAGTGCACCCTGTTGACCGATCTGTAGTAATGTGCGTACATTGAGGCATACCAATCTGAAGGAGGATCGAGGGCTCCAAATGAAAGCCGGTGAACTGGAATTGACCGCTTTATTGGACATGGGTTGTCGACAGGAGATGAGGTACCCTCCGCGTTGGCATGTGAGTTGAAATAAGAAGATAAGCGCCGAATGCATTTTGGGCAGTCTAATTGGTGCGCCTCAGTGGCGGTTTGCCACTTCTCGTCCATGATGATCGAGATAGGATGGTAATGTCCAACGCCGTATCTATTTGCAAGAATATAGGAACATCGATAATTTTGACGGTGAGGTATTTTCGTTTGCCAGCAAATTCTGTGCGACAGGTCGCGAGAACTACTTTTGTCTTTGCCCCCAACTTGGCTTCTCTTGGGATTTAGAGTTCGTGTAAAAGTTTGCGGTAGAGACAGGCCTTGAAACATAAGTTTCCAGACAGTGTGCTTCTTTTGACCTAGACGTTTGCATTTCTGACAGAAATGCCTCTTGAAAGTACAGAATCGCTCAAAATGACATCCACCATAATTCCAGCATGGGGTCGGCGGTTTCTGGTTGGGTACTCTATGGTTCACATTTTTACCTCCAATGGCCATGCGGTAAAAAGTTGGTTCACTCCTGTGGTCAGCATTTTCAATCTTCTTGGTTTCATGCTTTAAGTTAATCACTCTCTGGCATTCAGTAGCAACATAATGTAATGTTAAATTTGGTTCCTGCTCTAACTTTGTAGGATGCGCGTGCGCACCTCAGCATCGGCATGAGACTGAAGACTGCAACCAAAATGAGACTTTTAAACTCATCAAGTATCATCGTATCGAGTGCCAAACGCTCCCACGCTCGGTTCACAACTCCAGCATGTTTGATTAAATAATGACTATCACGTTTGAGCAAATGTAAACAATTATAACGGGTAACAAACAAAGATGCTTGCTCACTGAAAGTGGACGTCACAGTTTGCACAGCCTCATCAAAGAGGAAATCCCTTGGATTACTTAGCAGCACAAAGTTAGTATAGCGTTCATATCCAACTGCATCGAGTCTACGCAACAACAACAACCGAACTTTCCATGCATCATCTTGCACCGCCTACTCAACAAGGATAGTATCTTCATGTTTATTGAACCAGGAATCAACAGTTACTCCGTTTGGTTCATTGAAACCGAATACCGTGATTGCTATCCTGACTGCGAGTACTGAAGATCATGTGCTAGCTCCTTAAGGCTCAGATTTAACGCTCAGCTTCTGCGCAAATGACTTGAACAATTTCCTCTGAGATTTCTCGAAATAGGGCTGCTGTTGATAGAGAAGCTGTTGCATTTGCTCAAATAAGATAAAAAAAATTATTGTCCAACACCTCCATCGCCAGAACCTGTTGTGTCCTCATGGGTTCGACTTATCAGCTTATTAGATTGCGCCACGAGAGTCAAAAGACAACTCACCGGACGAGAAGTATATTTTCGAAACACAGAACAGGCCGATGTGGGAATGAAAACCCACCGATACAGTTCAAATCAAGATGTATGTTGGTTTGATTTTATAGATCCAAAAGATTCACAGGACTTGTGATTGGTGTGCAACAAGCGATAGCAACAAATGTTCTGCAACACAGAAAAACACTAGACTGCTTGTAACTGAGGCTGTTCCGACACAAGGCACACGGTTACATGTGGGAAATTGCACAATTACCTTCCCGAAGAAGTCAATTATTTTCGTTTCCGTGCACATTTGATTTTTTCTGTGTAAAATTCTGTTTTTCCTTGCAAGCTACAATATTTGGTCTGAAGCAGTGGCGCCAACTGGAATTGATTCTCAGACTGCGTAATATTCCTCGGAATAGACGTTTCGAGACCTAACCAATTTGTAACATTTTCTGGAATGCAGTAGCTTAAGAAAGGATGCAGAGCAGTTTGGTGTTGGTAAGACAACATTTGGCAATAACAAACAGCATAAATATAAGTATTTGTAAAGAAACGATAATGAAAGAGATCAACAGAGTACGGGGCGAAATTTTTGACGCGATATTGTCTGTAACTACGCTGCGTTATTCACATAAATAGGGACTGTAACTACTTGAATTTCTGGGGCAACTCTATAAAAAAATGCAAACAGTTATAACGTGTGATCACGTTTGTGCTTCCATAGATTATGTATCTTGCGACAATATGCCTCACACTGGGCCTACCATTGTCTCCACTGGCCTGTGCTGATATTATTCCCTTTAACCTTACATTTTCTGGAACACGCCTGGATGAAAATTCTAAAAGAAGCCATGTTACGCCAAAAGTACGTGGTTCGATGGAGTGGCTATTATTATTCTCATTCACATAGATATTGCCAGAATGTCTAACTTTAAGTCACCCTAAATAAGGAATAAATATAAAGCGTCAATCAGCCAAACAAAACAGATGAAAGGTGAAAGATCATTTGATAGGTTGACGTCATTTGTTGCAGAAAATACGGGAAATGTGTCATGGAGAGTTTGACTGATGAAATGCGATAGATTTACGCAAATGCATGATTAAAAACAAATAGGCTTTGCATGCACCGTCAAGTATGCATGATGATATGTACGGCTGTCCGATTAGACAAGTTGAAGAAGATATGGAATATAAGTATTGCCTACGAAAGGAGAAGATTGCATTATTGTGTGAAAGCTTCAATAACGAAAAATAGATAGAAATTCTTAACTCTTTAGTATTAGATACAAATATCACGGGAACCTGCTGCACACCTCTTTTGCTCGAACTATAAGCATTGCCAGCTGTGGCAGCACAATCTAAAAACGAGCTACTTTCATTCATCTACGAACCTGAACAATGTTAACGGACTGACAGATCTCCCAATCTAGAGAGAACTTGCCAACGGACTGAATTTTGATAGTGTTCTCAATATTATTGCCTAAAGTAAGGCATGAGAATTTTAGATGAAAATGTGGTTCACCAATATTGTAATATTACATAGAACTGCATTTACTGCAGTACTCTAAAATTAGAACTCTGGCTGTTCTTATAGGTAACGAATTGTTTGAGTTCCTTTCTCGATGGTGAATGTTTACGAGTTTAAGACTGCCAATTGGGTCACAGTTGAAAGTCCGGAACTGGAGGCAAAATTCGGTGCTACTCAACTAGCTCCCCAGCAAGGCGCGACTGTCCATTAATTTGATGAATAAAAAGCATTATCTCCACAGAGGGATAAATAACGATTAAGGAAAAGAACAATGATTTATACCGGATAAAAAGCAGCTGCTTAAAAAGTCCCGACTGATGGTAGGGGTTATACTGCAATATGAAAATATATGCAAGTTGTCTATTTAAGCATTTATCGAGCAGATACTCCGCTGAATAATAGTAGTGTAAGTGATATTTGATGTACTCCACAAAAAGTAAAAAAGCAGTATTCATTTCTTTACCGAATTCATAGGTTTAAATGACTTATTAATTCCGGTTTGAAGGGACAATTAATATGTTCCAAATAGCGCAGTTTACGCCACGAAAGATTGAAGGCTAGTAGAAAACCTAACCGTTTGTTGAAAACCTCTGTTTTGTGTGGAAAAAACTAGGCTTGAGAGAGTGTTCTAGGCTTGGTAAACCTGACGAGAAAAGTAATTCTGTTGGCATTTCAGGCGGTTAAACTTTCACTCAGTTTCTGGCGTGAAAGAGTGGGTTCCCTTTAGTCATTTCGTCAGGGCAGAGGGCATTCTTAGGTTGCGATATATCAACATTTCGATTGTTTTCTTCAGTCGCAAACACAACACGAGCAGGAACACACAAGCGACCATATACATGGAAATACCAGCAACAGTTATTCATATGTCACATTCAAGACCAAGTCAACCTAATCGATTGATTCAAGACTTTAGGTGCAGATAGCAGCGGTTGGTGGGCCTTAAGTAGCAACGCCTCACTAATTTCTAACATTATAGAGGTTTTCTTTGTGCAATAACTCGTTGAACGCGGTCTCAGTGTTCATGTGATAGGCAACACTCTGATACTAGTTTTAACCGACAGCATCCTCGGCTTGATGGAAAGCCAAGTTGCTAATAGTATTAGTGAAGCGAAATTGTACAAACGGTATGTGAATGACATTTTAGACTTCAATAGCGGAGAACGTTTTAGTAGGTGCTGACCATTCTAAATTCGATTAACTTTAATCTATATATATCCCATATATATCCCATGCTGTGTCTGTATATACACTTTAGGGGACGGACTGAATTTACACTGCAGCTCACTGCCTACAGCAAGTCGACTTGGAGTAGACGAGACCTTCAGTTTTCAAGGTTCGACCTTGTCGCATCCAAACCCGTCTAAATGCAAACACACTTCTACCGAGGTGGAAGTATCTGCAACCCTGAAACGTTAAAAGCTGAATAACAAATGCTACGCACTACATTAATGCCTATGCTGCACTCTGGGAAGTGTTTTAGGTACACAGGAGACCACCCAGCAAGAAAACACCGGTGCTGATGGCTGAGAAAAAGATGAGTAATTGTTTTTGCGGTTCATGGGGAGCCGTGTGTCCTAGGATATCGGACGCAAGTTCCGTTCCGTCATAACGCGCATCTACACGGCCACCCAGTTGCAGCTTTAGCATGGCACGGGAGGACTTGTTCTTTTTACTCGGTGGCGCATCTCGTCGGGTATCTGGACCTCACGTTGTTTACCAGTTCACCTTCAGTAAAGGTGACATTTACACTGAGCGGATCTGAAGATTTACCGGAGACCGACATCGTCTATCACCATGCAACTCGTGTTAACCCGTCATTCCGCGAATGCTGGGATCGCGTTCAACGTGTTATTGCACAAAGAAAACCCCTATAAATTTAGCAACCAGAGATGCGTTGCTAATCAATACCCATTAACCCGTGTCTTTACACATCAGCTCCTGATTCAGTCAATTTGTTTGCCTTGGTCATGATTGGGACATTTTGTTTGACGTTACTTGTGTTTCCATGTATATAATCTTGTGCATGTTTCTGCTTTTAGCTTGTTTGCAACTGAAGAGAACGGTGGAAATACTGATATATCGCAACCTGTCCCCGCTCTGCTTTGAAGTTTCAGAGGGTTACATCTGGGGTTGGTGTATTGCTTGCGTTTCAGCAAGTGACGACATTTGTATGCACTTTTGCTTCTGCATGTGTCCCCAATGAGAGTGAACTGTGGGAAAAGCTTTAAAACTTATTTACTGAATAAGGTAATGCACGCAGTTGCCTACGGTTTGTACAGTGCAGCCGGTTCACAGTGATCTTTGGATCAACCTTTGCTGGATCAAGTTCCATGAACCTCACCAAGAATAGATGACGATACGGAAGAATGAAGATTTTTAGAAACTAATCACCGATTCCAAAGCCACAAACTTCCTCTTTTAAATTCGAATATTATAAAATGAATCCAACAGGACACCAGCGTCACAAATTCACTATCTCTGAAGAGGCTTTAATCAAGGATGTGGGTGATCCGTAATCGCGATGGGGAGCGTAGGCACCTAGACAACATTCATAATTAATGCAGCCATACATGGATATCCAACAACCAACACATAATTTTGGGGATATATACACTCAAAATTGATAACGAATGTGAGATATACTAGCTGAACTCAGCAAATCAAATAAAGTAGAATATTTTTATCCAGGTTGTAAGATTTACTTTGAGGGTAATATTGTGTAACCCTAAGGTGCGGCTAAGAAACATGATGAATGTAACATCAATTTTAGTATGAGTATCCAGGACACGGTTCAACTTTGCTGCAGCCAGGACGGAGTTCGCGGTCCTCGTGACGGTTCTAAGCTTAAACAGTGTTTGCATCCGGTGTGGAAGGAATTGCAACCCTGCTAACGCCATGTGTACGTCTGATACCTATGGTTCCCATTATAGATGTACAGGAATACTGCTACTCTGCTTGTTGAATGATTGTGGGCTGGCTCGGTTGTTGAGTCGTGGTTCTCATCTTCATGCCTCCTAGTTTTATCTTTTTTGTTTATGCTGGATATTATATGTGTAGATAGAGTTGTGGTGGTGCAGCACAAGTAATCAATTGTCACTCTGTAGACACATACGTTATGTGGCTGTGTTATGGATGTTGTATTGAGTAGCAATTACAGGAAAGGTAGCCTACTACTATGTGCGCGATCCGTGGACAATCGTCTATAAAGACTGGAAGCAACTATCCGCGACCCAATAGTCAACGGCGGTTTAGTTGAATTTTAGAATACTACAGCGCCTTGAAAACAGTCAGGGATGAAGTGGGTAGAGAATTTCGGAGCAACCAGCCAAGCTTTCAATGTGACTGCTACGTATTCCTATCACGTCTTGTCTTTCGGGGCCAATACTGTTATATATGGAAGAGCATGCATAAGGCGGGAACATGAAAATCGGTTGGATTGTATTGGTGTTGTAAGCTTTTCCTGGGCACCGGTTATTGTAATTGGTACGGTACTTGGCATCCTGCATTATTAGCATTTTCCTAAGTCTTTAATACTCTACAAAACCTGGTGAGTATTGATTAAAATGCTTGTAACCTTCGTCAAAAGTAAATGCGGAATGAAGCGACAGGTGACTTCTGATACCTTGGCGAAACATTTTTCTTTGTAACCCTTCCGTCAGCAAGATAACAATGAGAGTCTCATCATCCAGTGAATTATATAAAACCGACACCGAGCGGGAGAGTGAATAACCAATACAAAAATTTTTCCCATAATGTCCGTTTGATAGAATAATGCGTAGTTAATACAGAGTCGCCGCTAAAGCGATTCATATGATGGCTGCGTGTGAAAAACAGCTGAAAGCATTGGGGGAAATGTTTAAACCTATTAGCGGCATTCAAGCGCAATTAAATTCGCTTTTGTAGCTTTTTTACACTCTGGATGCACAGGAAAACGAGTATCTTCAACAATTAGGACTTTTATTAAACATGTTGCTTTTAAGATTTATGACCCAATAAAGCGATCTAAAATAGCTACAACGTATAATGTACAAGAAAATTTATCGTTTGTGGCTATTTAGACTGCAGTGCCCAACGATTGCCATATTGCTAGATGCAGGTTACTTACATGAGACTGCAAACTAGGCGTCTGAAGCAGGTCCGTCCGATACAAGTTAAGTTTTAAAAGAAACGCTGGCTGAAAATTTTATTTGCAGTAAGAGAAATAATCCTTTAGAAAGTTTACAGCTCGTTGATTCTATAACCATAATTAACAGTACCACAAAAAGTGTAAAATTGCATGTTATCGACAAACAGCCGGGAAACAGTTTTTTCCACTACCCACGGAAACTCGTGAAGTTCCCAACTTGGTTGACCTAGATGACACTGTGGCCATAAATGAATCCGCTCTAGTGTTGTAAAAGGTTAACTGTCTTAAAAATTATCGCCTCTGACTTCAAATAGCGTTGCGTCAACCCATCATTAAAGTGGAACTGGTTCCCGAACATACAAGAATATTCCACTGCACAAACACCTATATCATCTCACTTACTGTCGTGCCCCAACCAGGTGCATAGACGATGTGTTAAAAAACCGAATATTTCCACACCAAAAATGTGTGCACCCCTTAAAGACAAAATATCGAGGAACAGCCTTCTTGTAAAGAAGACTTGTAGTAAAGCCTCATTTGGCATATACACGGGTGGTACTTAGAAAAATAAAACCACTGCTGTTTCAAACGATTCACCAAACGCGGTCACCACTGGAAGCTTGCAGACAATCTGTATATCACCAACTGCTCAGCATTTGACCATATGACTTATGCACAGGAGAAGTTAGGAGCCACTTCTAAAAGAACTTCAAGTAACCGGGAGAAATTGATAAAACCAAAATACTCGAAAGCTTACTCTACATGTAATTAACGTTTACAGGAAATAGGTTTGTTTGTAACAATGAAAACATGTAATTTAACAGGGGTAAAAATTTTCCAAGTATTTCACCCTTGCAACAAGTTTTGGGTCCCGTGGCGTTTTATCCGCTACATCCCCAAATGACACGAATTGTGCAATGTATATTTTCTCAGTATACACCACTGCCATATCTCTGGGGTCCACTACCTGTATAACTGTAGGAAACACAACGGGGAAAAAGTGACTGCATCTATTGTTGCTTAAGTTTCGTGCATTGTTAGATAAAGTGTGATTCTTGCTCAATATTCTTTAACTGTTATCTCCTGCTCTAATACTAATAACAGAAGCATGGCGTTTAGCGGAGAGGCCAGACACACTGTTAGGGTATTAAGTTATAGCATCTCCCGTAATGACGGTCTTCTGGAAAAGATGGTGGCTGTCTAATCTATATAAACGAATCATAGCGCGTACTTCCTCTGGATGAAGCACTACTTTAAATCATTTCTGATTTGGTGTGAATTAACATTTCTAAGTATAAACAAAACGTTTAGTAGGTTACATATAAATACCAACCTCATTTGGAGTCCCCGCAACTTCTGATTAGATAGGCATCTTTTCAATTATTGCCATCACCTCATACAACATTAAAAGTATCGCCAGTGATTTTAATATGCCCCAAATCAAATGCTCACTTGACACTGAATTGCAAAGGCACAACAATGCTATGTCTAACATTGATCGACTAGAATGGGTACAGCACGTCAAAGTGCTTACCCGATTTCGTAACACACTTAAACTAATATTTATTACGGAGTGATCGAGTTTACCCACATACATCAATGGCAGACTACCGGAGATTGATCAAAATATCGTTGCTTGTCAGTGCCACTGACGAGACAATACGAAATGTTAACATCTGACAGTTTTCGTCTTCTCACAATGTTGTTTAAAATGATCAAGGGAACTAATTCTTCCAAACTGGACGATTCATTTAAATCTATATGAACTGACCACAATTGAATGAACAACATGGGAGAAGCTGAGCTGGTTTGGCCCAGCGTGAACATGGTGAAGATCAATCCCGTACGGATTGACGCGAACCGCCACGTCCGAACGATGGAGCGCGCAAACGAACCCTGACAACGAACAACATGGTCTTTCCTCGAAGAAGAACCCCCGGAAGTCGCCTGGCACGAGTTCGTCAACACATTCAGTCAGCTGATTGCATAGGCTTCAGAGATAAATGCTTGCAATTAGTACAAATAAGTTTCTTTCGTTAGGAGCAGAACCCGAAAATGGATGACAGTACGCAACACAACATGGCGAGTGTACAGAGAAGCTCCAGCACCAGAAACGTGGGACAACTACGTAGCCCAAAGTAACCACTGCACTCAACTGTTAAGAGAAGACAAAGCCGCCTATCAGCAGAACATCGCAAAAACCTTCAGTGCTAACCACAAGAAGCTGTACAAGCACGATAATAGCCTACGAAAGGTGAGGCAAGGTTTTTCTCCAGTCAAGACGACTGATGCCCCAACAAGAACGTCTATGGAAGATGCAAACGCCCTGCAGATGCAATACGCCACACGTTTCAAAGGGTCTTGCCACCAAGCGATCTACCAAGCCTTGTATTATGCTCACCAGGACTAATCCACATCAATTTTACCGCAGAGGCTGTATTGCAAAAGCCGACTTCACTACGCAAACTCAGCTCGCCGGGTGTCGACGCCATTCGTCCTGAGGCATTGGGAGCAGCAGCAAACCAACTGGCAGGACATTTAGCTCAGTTTTTTCAGCACTGCTTAGACCAGAACCAAGTTCCCGGCATGTGGAAGCTTGGAATAATAAGCCCGATTCACAAAGGTGGAAGCAGATCTGATCTCTCCCACTACCGCTCAGCAACCCTTTTTACTCTACTCTCCAAGGTCATGGAATCCATAGTTGTCGATGCACTGGTATGCTACCTGGAAAACCGCAACCTCATAACTCCTGATCAGCACGGTTTCCGTCGACAGCGGTCATGTACCACCAATTTACTACTTGCATGCAGTAGTTGGACCGAGGCAGCCGACGCTGGAGAAGGCGTTGATGTGATCTACCTGGATTTTTCCAAGGCTTTCGACCGTCTAGACCATCGGATACTACTATTCAAACTGCAGCAGTGCGGGATCGGCGACCCTCTTTTAAGCTCGATCGCCAACTTTCTATTTCAACGGCAATTAGTGATCAGAGTTCGGAGCTCTTTATCGGACCCCATACAAGTGGAGTGTGGTGTGCAGCAAGGCTCGGTTCTAGGTCCACGTTTGTTTCTCGTGTTTATTAATGACCTTGCACAAGGAATTGCTTCAAACTTCCTAAACTTTGCCGACGATATCAAAATCTTGCGCAGGATCCAGGCGAACGCCGACCAACATGTGCTCCAAAGTGATTTTGATACAGTGTATCAATGTTCGATCCAAAACTTATTGCATTTCAACGTCAGTAAATGCAAGGTGCTTTCCATCCGACATCAGGGCAGCTACTCATACCGACTCGGAACGGATGTACTGCAACAGTCAACTCTCGAACGTGACTTGGGTGTCCTGGTTCAAGATGACTTGCGTTGCTCCAGGCAATCCGAAAATACCTCGAAGACAGGGAAGCAACACGTTGGGTTGTTGAGGCGGGCGTTTGGACAAATAAACAGCTCCATATTTCGACAAATGCTCAGTGCGGATGTTCGCCCCCATGTCGAATATGCAATTCAAGCCTGGCATCCATGGCTGAAACATGACCTTAATGCACTGGAGCACCCACAACGCCTGGCATCATAGAACGTAATTGGAATGCTCAATCGGTCCTACCAGGAGAGGCTGCGACGAC